>JAQJVL010000191.1:0-553798 GCA_035578905.1 Stictocephala bisonia | reverse complement strand
TTAGTAGTGTAGAAGGCAGTGGTACGGGATGGAAATAACAAAACTGAGATATGTAAACACACAAGTTCAAATTGTTGATGCGTTATTGACAAGGGAATTGGGAACAATGCTGTCTGAGGTAGCGTGAGAATGCCAGAAATATGCATACGACTTTCGTCAGCTGATATTGTAGCCTAGTGGAGAATGCAACGGCATCAAGTAGGGCTGGACCCGGGATCAATTATAGACAGTGCCTCCGACTTTTTAACTTAACTGAGAGGTAAAATCAAAAACGCTGTTTGATTGTACCTCTCAGATGAATGTATTCTTCTATAAAGGATTAATTATCTCCTTCTTATTGTCATAGGCTCTTGCTGCATTCAAAACTAAAGTACTGTACTAATGATAAACGTTTTTTTTTTTTTTTTTTTTATTAAAAGTGTTTTAAAAAAATCTGATTAATCCCTGTTTGAATCCTTTTTTTTTTTTTTTTTAGATATTTAATGCCATTAGATATTTCACAAAATACATTGGCTTATTCATAAGATACAGACAGCACTGGTCTACTTTCTGCGTCACAAACTCAGTTACAGAATAAAATGGATGCTTGATTAAGAATTCCTGCAGAGTCTTTTTAAAATCTTTCTTGTCAAGTTGTCTAATTTCTAACGGAATTTTATTATACAATTTACTAGCCATTATTAATGGACTCTTATCACTTTTAATTAGTCTAACCTGAGGCAGGTTTACATCATTGCAATATCTTGTCTCATGGCTATGGATCGCTCCTCTCAGCTCAATTTTGTTTAAATTTGCTCTTAGGTAGAGCAAACATTGCAATATATATAAAGAGTAGAGGGTTAGTATTTTAAATTTTAAAAAAACCCCTCTGCAATGTTCAAATTTATTAACCTTAGCCATAATTCGTATGGCTTTTTTTTGTAATAAAAATACTTCCTGAGCATGAGAGGAGCCTCCCCATACAATAAGGCCATATGACAAGTGAGGTTGAAAAAGCCCAAAATATGCCTGCCGGAGACTATCCTTATCGATTTCCCCGCAAAGTCGTTTTAAGGCATACACACTTTTGCTTAATATTTTTTTTATTCTAATTATGTGGTGATGCCAATTTAGTAGTTGGTCAAATATTATACCAAGAAAAGGAGGATTAATATTGATATTATCAGTGCTAGGTATTTCTTTTAAGCTGAACACCACAGTTTTAGTCTTTTCCGTATTTAGGGCCAATTTATTTGCAGCCAACCAATTTCCAACAATATCCAAATTTGATTTTGAGTCCACTATCGCCTGGCTGCAATTTTTATGTCTAGTGATGACAGTAGTGTCATCCGCATAGAGTATTACTCCTGCAGGCACATTAACACTGAGGTCATTAATAGTTATTAGAAATAGCAGAGGCCCGAGGACAGAGCCCTGAGGCACACCGCTATTTACTGATAAATGACTAGAGGTACTATTACCAATTACAACATATTGGGTTCTTTCCTCTAAATATGTTTTAAACAAATTCAATGGAGTATCTTTGATATTGTAATATTCTAGCTTTCTTAGTAGGATTTCATGCGACACTCGATCGAAAGCCTTGCTTAAATCGCAATAAGTGACTGCAGCAAACTCCTTCTTTTCAAAACTATCAAGAATCTTATCGACTAAACTGATTATGGCATCAGCAGTGGATAGGCCACTCCTAAAACCAAACTGATCTTTACAAATAAGATTATAACTTTCCAAGTAAAATATCAGCTGTTTCGAAATAATAAGTTCAATAAGTTCAATCCCTTTAAGAAGGAACATCTTAAGGAAATCTTCATACAAATATTGTGTATAAGTCTGATAAAATGAATTTAGTTTTGGCTCAAACATTAATATAAAATGACCGGTAAGAATGGATGGTGATTCAGAAAGGTCTGTACTGTCCGTATGAAGTGAGAAGACCTCCAACCATGATTGGTGTCCATCAAAGGCAACAGAGAAATATTTAAAAGATGATATGGTATTTTCATGTTCCTTCACCTTTAGATTATAGCTCACCACATGGGTATTACTGGATAAATGTTCTGCTTGTTATATTATTATATTTGGGGTTTTTTTCTGATAAAAGAAGGCCTTGATTAAAATTATAATCTGTTTATATTAAAACCAAATTAGGGGTGATTTTAATCAATTTTGTGTTTTAGGTAGGCAATGAGACGATATATTCTTGTATGTATATATAATTGAAATTATCTCTGTTCACTAGACTCTTTTTCAAAATTTTGTTGAGTTCTTTAGTGGTGCCAGTGATATTTTAATACTCTCCCATTAAATAAACATACAGTTAATTTTTTAGTACAATTTGTTGTTAGTTAATTTTTATTAGTCAGTTACATGACATGACTTTCCAATAGATTTAAAAAGATATTTTGCACTTATGTTACCCATTTTCATTGTTCATTGAATTCACCCATGACTAATACTACTTTATCCTTTGTTGTTAATTTGCTTTGTTCTACTGGAAAACAAAGTATTATAGTATAGAAAACCCTAATCATCTACTTTAGGGGGATGCAAAACAGTATAATCATCTAAGAGTTAGTAGAAATGACCTTTAAAATTTCATAATGAAAAGGAACCCAGCTAAGATTTTGTTTATGTTTTTTGTATCAGCTGTTTGAAATAAATTATTAAATTAACCCTTTCGATGCCGCTGTCTGATATATCGGACAGCGGTAGTTACGCTAAAAATGCTGCAATCCGATATTTCGGACCGCTCGTAATTTTTTTTTTTTTCTATAAGGCATTTTCGTTAATATGCCACATATACGGTACCAATCTGTTGAGAATTGATTATAGTACTCAGAAAAAGTGTTTTAAACATCTTTTAAATATGCGTTTGTTGAAATATATTTGTCACACTTGAAATAATCGCTCGTGTGACAAATATGTGATTTTGTACTGTCGAAAAAAATTACGATAAATCCTGGGATTTTCAAGGTAAGACTTTGAAATTTGGTATGCATGTTATTAATTAAATGTTCTTTCAAATAAAGTCACTTTTATAGCTCTAGTATTTTTGTTGTATGGTCTAAAAAGTTTCAAAATTGAAAAATTAAAAAAAACTTTTAATTTTTAAAAAAGTTGATTTTACAAATTAAAACCAATATTTTATTTAAGAAAATATATAAGTAGTAAAAAGAGCATTTCAAAACAAGAAAAACTAAAAAATAATTATGAAAATATATTAAAAAATAACAAAGTTAGAACAAAATAACGTAAACTATGCATATTCACTAAAAATACCCCCGGCATTTCTCGCATACCAAGGGAAAATATGCCCGGCATCGAAAGGGTTAATGCCAATTGAAAATTCTCTTATTATGGAAAAAAAATTAAACATAGAGGAGCTGTTCCTAGCCCTTATGAATGGAATTTTGAGAAATCTTTCCTTAGTGAGTCTCTATAATACAAAAGCTAACTAATTTCATCAAAGTCTGTTTAGTGGTTGCGGAGAATTCGTGAGAGTGGGTACATTGTTTTTTTGATTATATAGATTAAGATTTACAAATAAAAACTGCTATATAAACAAAATAAAATAAGTATACTTTAGCCTTTTTATTAACTTGGAGATTCATTCTTTTTTTTTTTTTAAACATAAGTAAATAGATTTATGAAACAATTATTTCCTATGTATTTATTTTTATTATTTTATTAAATTAAAGTGATTTTTTTACAGACTACCATGTATTATTCCCTCTGATCAACTTGAATCACCAGAATGAAATTGAAAAAAAAAAAAAAATACTCACCTAGAACTCTGAAAAATATTTCCGCAGACATTTCTCAGATGAGATCAGAGACTCTGACACAATATCATATCAATTTGTAGCTAACGGGTTTATATGAATGACACATTTGTTGTTTACTTTCTAACCAACAATCCTAAGTTTGATATCAATCTTAGGTTATAACTTCAAGTGGCTAGTTTTGTCAACTACACAATGAACGTTTCTAAATTAGACAATGTTAATTGGTTGTTAATCCAGTTCATGGTTATTAAATGTTTAGCAAAGTGTTTGGTGGTATGGATCAGTCCAGTTTACATAACCAAGAGAAGTGTTATTCAGAGGCTGTATTTGTTAGTATTGAAATGACTTAATAGGTTGAAGTGAACACTTCAATTTGCATATGAAATGTTGATTGGTTGTCCTTGCTATCATTACAAACACCATAATAATTATAGTATTATTAAAATTTAAATACCTGCAGTGTTTGATTTGTTGACTGAATATTACTGTTTCATTTATAGCCTGAACGTATAGATCCGCCAGATCACCGGAACCCAGCGTATGATATTAGAGCTGATGTTTGGAGTTTAGGCATCACTCTTGTAGAGCTTGCTACCGGAGTATTTCCTTACAAAGACTGCAAGTGTGACTTTGAAGTTCTCACAAAAGTAATGCAAGATGACCCTCCTACACTTCCTACTGACCAGAATTTTTCTCCTGAATTTCAAAATTTCGTTAAGTGGTGGTAAGTGTGAATCGTTAAAATATTTAACAAGGTAATGGGAAGCAAAATAAATAAATCTGCTCCCTTGCCTTGAAGACTACGTACAACCTTTTTTGTGGATATGGGCTTTTAAAATAATAGAATCCTCATCAAAATATTTGGCCTATATAGTTAACAACATAGATTATTTTGTTACTAACCTGTTACCAGCTTCTATTTTTACTTATCCATGTATATTTTTACACTCCAACTGGTCATATCTTCCTTAACTAGTTAGCATTTTTTGCATGTTTGACAAACATTTTGATTTTAATTTTTACTAATACATTTATTGACCTAAGATTAACATGTTATATAGTCTTGAGATATATAGTTTGGCTTGAGTTGTAGTGATAAGAAGCCATAATATATATATATATATATATATATATATATATATACATATACATATACATATGCTTTACATGGTAGCAGCTGGGAATTAAATTACCACTTTTACCAGTAATGTGGCCATATTTAATTAAAGAACATAACAATAAAATACTTAATGAGTCTAGCCGGAGATCTCACTTAAAAACAGATAAATTTGCCAACTGTTGACATATGCAGATAAATAATCATAAAATTAATACTAAGAAGTGACAATTAAATAAAAATATGCTACTTAATAAGCTATTTAAAAATGCGCTACTTAAAAACAATATGTTTAGAAAAATAAATATGCAATTAAATAAAATTTATTAAATATAAAGGGCAAGATTTTATATATTGCCTTTTATATTTTATATTTATATAAGCTATATGTGCTTCAATTTAAACAAAACTTTACAAAAGAAATATCTTGCCAATGAAAAACAAATTTGCAAAAGGAGTTCAGAACTTGTAAACTTTTGATATCATTTGGTAAACAATTAAAAGTATTTTGGTCCCAAATACAGAAAGGAATGTTTGAAAATCGATCTTTTAACTTTTGGCAATCTGTATAGACCACTCACGACACTTCTCGTGCAATAAAAGAGGTTGACGTTGCTTCTATTTCCACTTCTAATGTAAAACATTATAAGAACTTTATAAACAAAAAGATGCTAGATAGGAAGAATTTTCAAGGTGTAATACAAAGGAAAAGAGCTTTCTCATTGATTCTTTTCTAAAATTATTCGAACAAAATAATTTTGGATTGTCCTCAATCTATCCATTAAACCCTTGAGAGTACTACCCCAACAAATAAGTCCATACTGTAATCTAGAGTGAATGATAGCGAAGTAGAGAGAGCAAAGCATTTTAACATCACAAACGTCCCTTAAGTAATGACTTCCTTATTGAGATCGAAGTTTTGAATGTAAATTATTTATATGTTTATCAAAAGAAAAATTTTCGTCAAGATATTACTATTTACTGCTACTTATTTGTAAAAAAATATGTTTTCTGAAAACAAAAATTTAATATTACCTATAGAATTACTTCAGAACTCACACGTCATACAATACATATATGTAGATTACCATTTTGCTCAATATTTCAAACCTGCTAAACTCATTACTGAGACCGTGGTACTACTGCATGGCCCTCTAAATATAGGCCCTGTGTCCACACAAACAGATGATTGTGAACGCTCGCTTGTCGTGCGGGGGTTGCTTGCTTTTGAATTGTGTTGACAAATTGGTCCCGAACCCTCTAGTCATGCTGGGATCATTTGTTAGTAAAACTATGTCAATATCAATAACATAGATTTTTCTAATAGTAGTACTACAGTAGTCCCTCATTAATCCGACACAATTCAGACCAGGTATGTGTTGGATTAGTGAAAAAGCCGGATTTTTTCAAATTCAAATTCAAATAAGTTTATTATTCATTATTACATGGAAAGAATATTTACAATAATATCAAGAATAATATATTGCCCTGCATAGACTATCCGTCTGTGTGCAAGGCAAGAGTTCTTTTACAAATCATAACAATTGTAAATACTGTACCTTTAAAATATACATACACAAATATTAACAAGAGAAATGCCAAGTTTACAATCTTAATGAGATACTAACATTCTAGACATAAGTCGTACTTGTTATAGAAATACACTAGCCAATTATGTTATAAGAGAAAATGTACTTAAGTAAAAAACAAAATAAAATTAAAAGAAAAAGAAAACAAAATGAAAAAATAATAAAAATCTAATACAATATAAGTATAACACCTAAATGTTACACACAAGAATTTACACATAAACCAAATTATTCACCAAAACATGAGTATATAAAGTAGTCTATGAAGAGTAAACAGTGACTACTCCATTAACTACCCCTCCACACCCCCATATAATAAGATATTTAAATAAGACATATCCATACAAATCCCAACAGGAATATATAAGGAAGAGCACAAGACTAAATATAATATGACCAAATCAATCTCTCAGTATCTTCTGGGCCAAGAGTAAGCAACCACTCCTCCACTCTCCGTTTAAAAGCTGCGACACCGCCACCCTCTTGAATTATGCCTTGAGGAAGGTTTTTATAAACAAAATGCGCAATAAAAAATGGATTGTGAGAATCCAAACTACTGGTAGGATGAGGAATTTGAATTCCAAAACCCACTCTATTTCTTGTTAGATATGTATGTTTTAACGTTGTAAAAATGTCAACCTTATTATTCATAATAAATAAAATTAAATTTTTGACAAAAAGTTGTCTTATGCTAAGAATAGGAAATTCATAGTACAGTAAGTAAGTAGGGTATCTTGGATTTTTTCTTAAAATAAGTTTCATAATTGTTCTCTGAGCTACAGCCAATGGTTCCAGTACATTAGACGAGGCACCTCTCCACGCCAAGATACCGTACTGCAGCACCGACTGCACATAAACGTAGTACACCACCTTTCTTTGGTCCAAAGTCAAAACCTCTCTAAGCTGGGTAAAAGCGTATATCAGTTTCCGAACTCTCTGCCTGACGTACTGAACTTGTGGAGCCCATGACATCTTGCGATCAACAATAACACCTAAATATTTATGATGTTCCACAATATCAATACTATCACATTGACAATCATTTGACTCAGTGTCACCACAAGAATGCAGCTTTAGTGATCTCATACCCGGCCCAAGGTCTTGTCTAAGATAAATAGGGAGACATTTAGTTTTACGCACATTTAACGTTAGGGTATTATGGTCAAACCAATTTTTAACTTTTAAAAGATCTTTAGATGCCTGTGAAAATACTGAATCCCACGAATTCCCCACTGTGACAACAGCTGTATCATCAGCGAATAAAAATAATCTACTAGCAATATTTAATTTTGACAGATTATTTATGTAAACTAAAAATAATAATGGGCCAAGGGTGCTACCCTGGACCACTCCAAAATCAACCGAAGTTGTTTGGCTCTTGACACCCTCAATAATTACGGTTTGAGTTTGGTTGTCAAAGTAACTTTTAAACCAATTATGAGCCCTATCCTTAACCCCAATGTATTCTAATTTATCAAGAAGTTTCTTTCGGTCTAAGGAATCAAATGCTTTCGCCAAATCCAAAAAGTTCACAAGTATTTTATTTGAGTTCGAACTACCATAACTAGAATTAATGAAATTGACTATATCAAATAAGGCGCTTGAAGTATTCTTATTCCTCCTAAACCCGTATTGCATATTTGTTATTATACCGTGATGTTCTAAATAATTACACAATTGAATTTTCACACATTTCTCGATTATCTTAGATAAGGTAGTCAGAAGAGATATTGGCCTGTAATTTCCCCTATCAGTTTTGGAACCAGCTTTAAAAATCGGTATCACCTTAGCAATTTTCAAATGACTGGGAAATTCCCCTAATTCAATACTTAAGTTGACTATATGAAGTATAGGTTCAATTAATTCATTGATATTATCCCTAATAACTCTAGTAGGTATGTCGTCACACCCAGGTGCCGAGCGACCTCTCAGGCTTCTTACGACCTCACACAATTCCTGCCGAGTGACAGTCTTCAATGTAAATACAGATTCCAGTGCATGGTCGGCGTCCAACACCTCGGCAGGGCCCTGCAGACGTATTGCACTTGCCAACTCTACGCCCACAGAGGAAAAATACATGTTGAATGAGTCGCTTATTTCTTTAATTTTATCAGGAGCAGCGGTGTCGCCGCTCTCACAGAAAGCCGCGACCGGAAATGCCGCCCCACCCGCCGGTCGACCTCCTGCTTCGTTAACAACCTGCCAAAACTTACGTGGGTTGTCTGACGCCCACTCTATCTTGTTTTTAAAATATGTATATTTTGCTTGTTTAATAATAGAGTGTAGAATGTTCCTATATCTAGTGTATTGTATACGAAGCTGAGCATTAAAAGGTTGACGTCTTAACCATCTATGGATCTTGTCACGCTGTCTTATTGATCTAACAATTCCTGCGGTAATCCATGGTTTAATTTTAGTATTGTATGCCCGTACTGTTACAATCTTAGTGTTAGACTGCAAGACAGATTTTAATGTATTTAAAAATTTATCAGTGACATAGTGAACGTTATTAATTTTGTACAAATCATTCCAGTCTATTATTGATAAATTTTGCTTAATATTATCCCAGTTTCGAACCGTTAATGTCCTACCAGGCCCAACATTATTTAGGCTTAACTTAGTGTTACTAGACATTTGCAAGCAAATAGTTCGGTGATCCGTTATAGATGTATCGATTACTACTGACGCAGTACAATTAAACTGGAGTTTAATTGTAAAACATGCTTAAATTACATAATAGAATGTATATTGTAATTAAAAAAGTCAATTTTTACAATACAGATGTACAATAGTTTCAAAGTAAGAAAAGTATGGTACACCAGTTGAAACGTGTTACGTAACACTCTTGTATATGAATCAAAAACAAGTTAAAAAGCTTACAACAATTGAAAAAATTAATCCTTTAAAACTTTGCAAAAAGTAAAAATAGTTAAAATAAAATGTAAATATTGATAAAAATAAAAAAATAGTAACATTATTAAGAGTTGTCTTGTGCTAACAGAAAATTATCATAAAAATGTATTTTTCAGTTATATTTCCTATCATTTTTAATGCAATGTTTTGCATTATATTAATAACATGTCTAAACAAAGAAACTAATATATTTACCTCACTATAAAAACCTTTCAACTATTATACACTATAAAACTAGAAGCATAATAATTGTCATAAGATATGAATTGTAAACAGAATGGAATGTTGCCATCGGGTGTTTTTATCGGGCAGGAAGTGATAAGAAAGGGTCAGGATAAACAAGTGTGGGGCTTAGGACGATCTTCCTCTTTACTGCATTTGGAATTCTAATGTTATCTGTTCTTTCAAGTGCTGATAATACTGATAAGGAAAAGGCCGACTGTGGGCAGATATTTTCTGAGGAAGTTATTTTATTTATCTTACGGTCTGAAAAAGTTATTTCGTTTATCTTTTGATCAGAATTTGTCGTTTCATTGTTCTGTTTATCAGCACTTTTCACTCCTGAAACCTTCCTGATATGAAAGCTATCTCCCCCTTTGGTTTTCTGGAACCAGAACTGGTTTTGGTTCTTTTATCAATACGATAGAACCGGCCGGATTACTGGGGGAGCCGGACTGGCGCAGGGCCGGATTATAGAGAGACTACTGTACTTAGCCCTTAGTAGGGCGCGCGGTGTACAAACCACCACACTAAATTCTATTTTTGGCATAGCGTGAAGGTCATTACTCTTGAGACCCCCTCCACCTATCTTCTCCTTCCCCCACATTCCCTACCCATATTGCCTTGAGCAAAAAACAGTTTTCTGCTGTCTTTTGTCTTATTTGGACAGTTTAGTGAGGACTAGTGTCGTTTGTACACCACGCGCCTTATGCCGTTTCATCTATTGTTGTCATTTGTACGCCACGCGCCCTTCTACGGTACTCATTTCTACTTTTGTGTTTTTATATTTTGTTGAAATTATTTGTGTTTTTCAGTTCTTGGATACGGAAGAATACCAGTTTTTATAATTTGTACATAGTGTATATATTCTTTATTGATAATATGGATGCTTATGAAGATAATATACTGCTGGCATTACTCAATAGTGTAGAAAAAGAATTTCAACAAGAAGAAAGAGAAGCTGAACATGTGAAATTAAATTTAAAAATTAATATTGATTTTACTTATTTCATATTTCTTTTATAAAAGTTTTTAAAACAATCATTTTATTGTTCTCTGATTAATTATATAAATGTACAGTAATTAATAATTTTAATTAAGTCCTATATTTGTATATACTATATATAGTACACAGTAATATAAAAACACAAAATACATATTAAAATGTTGTTTTAAGTGTAACAATGTCATCATTTCCAGTAAGTGTCTTTTGTACACCACGCGCCCTATTACGTAATTATTTTTCACGCGCCTTATTAAGGGTTAAAAAATAACATTAATTTTACCGTGTATTTCATAGCTGATAAGAGTTTTGCTTATACGCATTCTGCCAGATATTATGCGCTGTTAGTAGTGTTATCATTTTATTGTGACTGTCTAAAGTATTTTTCGTGTTGTTATTGTGTAGATGTTTTAGTCTACTTATGAATAAATATAAATGTGTTTTAATGTGCATGTACATTGTTGCAATACTGAAATAGTCTGTTATTCAATATTACAATAAAGGCTATGATTTTATTTAGGTCTAATGTATGATACGGTAAACTATTCTAGTACGTTTCTTTGTATAAGTTTTTATTTTAAGTGGTAAAGCAGTAGTAAAATAACTATGGATACTGACATTACTGGTATAATTTTAATCTCAAATTTGATGTTGAGGAAAACCTGGACCTACCACTGGGTTTAGAGTAAAAAAAAAAAAACATTTCTTACTGACATTATGAAAGATAATTATAAAATCTAGTTGTATAAGATTGTAGTAGCTTCAGACTGTTTGCTATTTTCTTAGTGGCTGTAGGGTCTAAAACTTCATTATAATTTTAATTTTCTTTTCAATACCACTGTAGTTTTTTTTGTTCAATAGAAAAGATCTACATGACATGTATTATTATGACATGTATGTTTATAAATTTTAATAGATTTAGTTCATTTACTACACTTAAGAAAATATTAGGTTATAGCGACAGCAGTTTTTATAAGGTTATGTTGTAATAGGATTAGTTTTTGTACAATATAAGTTCTGGTTGAGGATAGGCCTGAGTGTAGGAGAGAAAGGGGCCTTGCTAACAAATGAATTGGACTTAAATTAATATACACAAAAATTAAAATTATGTACTGTAGTAGGAATTTGGTTGAGTTGGACCATGGTCTGGATCCTCAATGTCTGAACCCTCTCTCTCTTTTTCTTATGACCTCAATCCATTATCAGAATTTCCTATAGAGTCTTACAATTATAATGAACACCACTTGACCTTGAGATTAAGATACATAAAATAATATCACACAAAACTATAAACACTTAGGTAAAAATGAATCTCACAGGAAATCATATTCATACATAAGTCGATCCAAGGTTATGCAGCCACAAGTGCAGGCCATTCAAACTCAGCAGTAAAGATCATTGCTAGCTGCAGGAAATGTGACAAAGTAAATAAAACGTATAGAGAAGTTTTATAATTATTCATGTTTATTGGACTTAACTTCCCAGATAAGTTTTCTAAAGCACCATCTCCTATTGTAAAGATAATTATTTGCAAATTTAACAAAATTAATTTTCTTTCAACATCGAAATAATTAATCTGTCCAGTAAAGTTCTTCTAGATAATATATGGTGACAGTAAAATCATTAGCTGTTTTATATATTCATAAAACGAACACAACTTATTTAATAGTATAAATAGATTGCACAGACTTTGTGTGCTTAATACATTTTTTTTTTTCAATTTTCAGTTTGACAAAAAATTACAAACACAGACCCAAATACAAGGATTTGTTAGAACATCCATTCTTGAAGCTGTATGAGCGAGAGAGTGTCAACGTAGCGGCCTGGTTTGCTCAGACACTAAGTCATTGTGAGCCTTCCCCTGCGCCTGTCCCTGTTTCTCTGGTTACTCACAGGTACAGTTCTTAGAACAAACAATATAAGTTTTTAAAATAATCAGCTTTGACTTTAATAGTCCAGCCTATTTTTACAGGCATCATATGACAATTCTAACATGAAATCGCATCTAAACGCAAGCCAATAGTATATGATGACAAATTTTTATTCATGGAGAATCCACTATCTCAGCCCTGGATTGTGTTGAGACGGGTAATATATATCTCTAAGTAATTAACACTCTTCTCCAGTGAATAATTTTTTCGCTCAAGCCTCCGACCCTGTACCAGGTGACTTTAAAACTACTTGCAATTTCATCGACTATCACAAGATTAATTGTCATCTGTCCGTCCATCTCCAAACCATTTTATGATTGGAACAGTTGTGACTGTTGCCTCTCCTTACCTGCTTGGCTACTAGGCAGCCAGTTATCAGATCAGTGGCTGTTGTCTCTTTTTACTGTTTCACACTTTCAATGTGAAATGTTTCACACTTTCAATTTTTAACATATACATTTCAACTTTTAACAGCCTGAGAAGGATTTTTTTCTAAACTTTTGGTTTATTAAAAAATATGTATTTATATAAAATTGGAACAGTAGTTATTGGTATATCAAAAGTAAATTGAGGAATGAAATTAAAGTCTGATCTCAGTGAGTTCTAATAATTGTATTTTCTTTCAAAGATTTTATTGATTCATGTTTGGTATTAACCCTCTTAGGGGCCTTGAAGAACAAAACTGATAATTTGGTTAGATTTTTTTGTATTATAGATATTTATGTGTCTATGTATTAACTGATACCCACCAGTTGTTCATTTGACATTGGGCCATTAATTAATCACACTTTTTAAGGAATAGTCGGACTTAGTTTTTAACAATGACTACATTTGCTCAACTACTCACCCAAATCCATATTCGTCATATCTTTATGATCGGGCTCTTAAGAGGTCTGTTGATGTGTTAAGAATAATATCTTCAAGAGATCTTAAGTGAAACTGATATTCTATGCATATTATTTGGGTAGTTAACTCCCTCCACATATTGGTGGTGACCCAAATGATTATTCATTTCTAAGATGCTGATCGTAGAGATATGGGGAAATATGAGGTTGAATGAGTGTGACGAGTGAAGATGAACAAGTGTAGTCATTGTTACTCTCTGAGTTCGAATTAGCTCAGAAAGGACTATTTATTAATAGCCCAATAGTCAGGGTACCTATGGGACCTACAGCTTTACGTGGAATCCGAACCACATAGTGTTGGTCTGATTTTCAGCTAACTGACAAGTCTGACACTCAGTTCTCTCTAAGATTAGATTAAGGTATATTTAGTTTAAGTAGTATTTGACTGCCAATTTAGCAAATTTGTATTATATTACATTTTATTAAAATAGATAAGGAGTTCAGACTGAGAAGCAAAATAACACCACACTAGTGCTATTGATGGAATTGAGCTAACTCTGTTTGAAATATCTAATTTGTCTTGTAATTCTGTATAAATTGTTACTCTTGTGTAACCTTTGACTGACCTGAATCTAACTGTGTAGGTTCACCCCACCCCCCTCGTCTCCAATTGCAAGGAGACATATGCCCATGCCCCTGCAGCACCACAGGTCGCTGTCCGAGACCAGTTCCTACCATAGCAACGGAGAGTTAGCCAGTGGCAGATACTCCCCCTTCAGAGTGGGGGATCCGCCTCCACCCTCGCCCCGTTACAACGCCACACCTCCTGAGTGGGATCGCAGTAGAGTGTATAGGTAAGTTCAGTGACTATCCGGTATAAATCAATGTTTAGATCGCCATGATCAATGCTAAAAGCAAAGTGCAGATTATTACAGACCACGATAAATAACACAAAAATAAATATTTAAATAAATATACTAATCAACATAAAATAATGTGCAAACTTTAAACAAATAAAACAATATAAAATTAACTAACCTTTTGCATTCTGAAATAAATTTGAGCCGAACCTTGTATTGCTTGTAATTAAAAAAAAGTAAAAATGTTCTATATAAATACTGATTTTAGTGTCTTATGTTACTCTGTATCTAAAAAATGTACTCACATGCATAATTTTTGATAATTTTTTATGTTTTAACTTAATTCCTTTTTAAAGTGAAAATTGCAATAATTGCAAAATTTTCACTGAAAGAATAAAATTAGCAATTGAGTTTTAAACTTAATTCAAGAGTATAACTTGATATGTACGAGGGGTATCCAAAAAGTAAGTTTCCCTGTCCTGTAAAAAGACGCGTGCGTAACACAGCGTGCAGCTGTGGGCGGGGATATTTAGCGTGGTTCGGTTGGCAACAGGTGCGCCGGTCACTGGCGCATTGTCACGCTGCTCAGTCAGGTGCTGCCCAAACATTATGGAGACTCCACTGCGTTCTGCCGCCAGTTGCGAAGTCCGTAGTGTTATTCGTTTCTTGACCGCCAAAAACGTAACTGCCGTTGAAATTCATCGTCAGTTGTGTCAAGTGTATGGTGAACATGTTATGTCCGTTCAGATGGTCCGTCGTTGGCGTGCAATGTTTTTGGAAGGAAGAGAAAATGTTCATGACGATGAGCGTAATGGCCGACCGGCCAGTTCTCGGCAACCAGACGTCATTAATTAACTGCTGTACGAGCAGTTATTGACAATGATAAGCGAGTGACTCTCGATGAAATTATGGGTAAACTGCCGTCAAGTTTTGAAGTTAGCCGGTCATCTGTGCACAATATCATGACAGAAGATCTTCAGCTTGCAAAAGTGTGTGCAAGATGGGTGCCTCGCTTATTGAGCGATGCCCATAAACAACAACGAATGGCTGCTGCCCAGTCTTTCTTGCGATTGTTTGACGATGAAGATGAAAACCTTTTCAGTAGAATAGTCACTGGTGATGAAAGATGGATTCACCACTCAACTCCAGAAACCAAACGCCAGAGTATGGTGTGGCAAAAAAAAAGGAGAGGCAGCTCCTCAAAAAGCCAAAGTTTTTGAGTCAGCAGGAAAGGTAATGGCTACAGTTTTTTGGGACTGCCGTGGAGTGTTATTGATTGACTATCTTCCTCGTGGAGAAACCATAAATGCAGAAAGGTATTGTGAAGTTCTCACCAGACTTCGGCGGGCAATACAGAATAAACGGCGCGGACTTTTGTCGCGCACGGTTCTGCTTATTCACGATAACGCCCGACCACACGCTGCTCGTGCAACAATGGAACTTTTGAGGAAATTTAAGTGGGATGTTTTTGGTAATCCTCCATACTCACCAGATCTTGCGCCTAGCGATTTTCATCTGTTTCCGGAGCTCAAAAGACACCTTGGCGGTCGGCGATTTGCCAACAGCGATGACCTTCAAAATGAGGTGGATACTTGGCTTAAAAATTTGGCGGGTGAATTTTGTGGTGCTGGAATAAAAAAACTACTTCCTAGATACCAAGAGTGTTTAGAAAGGGATGGTAACTATGTAGAAAAATAAGGTATGATGTAAAAAGTTGAATAAATGTGTTTCAGTTATTTTTTGAGTCTTTTTAACTTTTTCATAATTAATGGAAACTTACTTTTTGGATACCCCTCGTAGCAACTCCTAAGTTACAGTCACACTTTTTCACTCTGTTACTGAATGACTTGATCACACTTACAATGTTTTTCATATTTAATGTTTGTTCAGTGGAATGATGCCTTCACCAATTCCAACTCGTAAACGATACCCTGACCACAGCCATCCCTTGCCACCGGGCAACACCAGTCCTCTAGTCTTGCAAAGGTACTACCACCAGCAGAACCAACACCATAGTTACCACTCGTCCCAGCCCCATCACAGGTAAACTTCCTCATGAGTACAATTTCGAGAGTATTATAAAGTGTTTTTAAAAAGATTTTTGGGATTCAATATGATCGATCAAAGAATATTTTTTTTTTTAAAGCATGCTTATTTATATAACCACTAAGCTGATTATTGTGGGTAGCGTAGATCTGAACAAGAAAAAACTTGAAAAGCAAATATAAATTGGTTCTAATCCTGTTCAGCTGATAGTAACTAACCAACATGAATACGTCACTCATCCCTTTTGGCTGGTTTCAAGCCATATACCTGATTTACTTGTTTGATTGTAAATTCAATTTAAATATACATTCAAAAAAGAAAATCATAGATATAAATTTTAATCGTAGAACTTGGTTAAGAAGTTGTATTCATGACAAAACTTACATTTTATATATATAAGCAAAATAATATTTTTTGCATCGCTGTCTTTCCTGTAGGGCTATTATAACTAATACCAAACAGACTGGCTGGGATTGATAGATAATGAACTGCCTTCACTACTCAGTGCTTAACCCTATATTACAGGCACAAGCAATAAATATATGGCCAAGGGGGGTGTTTTTTTTCTGTTTTTCAGGTTCGCACATAAACGTACCTAACATATTGTAATTTTATCGTATGTTTCATGTTATATATCATTTTATTCAGCACTAAATGAGAATTCTATTGATATGAAACATAAAAAATAATATACATTTTCAAAGATTTTACATGCTAATAAATTGAAAATGTAAATTTCAAAAGCACGTCACTTTCACAGATTTTTTTTCTAATAACAATAAGTGTAAAAATGTGTCATCATGTAATATTGTACATAGAAATATCAATGTTTTTGTAATGTTTAAAAGCTTTACTGAGTTAGTTGCAAAATAGATTGTATTCATCATTTTCTAGAATACTTACATAAGTATTTCAATGTTCATAAGGGAATTTGAAATGTAATAAAATACCATCACATTACATATTGTACTATCCAAAATGATCCAAATAAAAAGAATATATCCAGAGTTCATTATAATATTTGTAAATAAAAATAAAAAAAATCAAGAATAACTTTTGAACAAGGAAAAGTTCCTACAAAATTCCCATTTTCATAGATATAAAAAAAAAAAAAAAAAATGTAAAACTGTAGTTGTACAAAATTTCAAGACATACAAAATGTTTCAAATTTATTCTATTGTTATAATATATAAATACTCTGGTGTTTATAGTAAAGCTTTATGTGCAGAGTCTTATTATTTACGAAATGGTAACACTTACTTTCAGACGTATTTACAAAAAAAAAAAAAAAAACAGCTGAGCAATGACACAGAAATGTCAGTTTTTCATTTGATTAACCAGCTGTCAACACAGTGTTTGACCATTTCAGGCAACAAGAAAATTGTTCAGAATCTATTCAACAATCCAATGATATATAATACTATGTAAATAATCTTCAAACAAACAACAAATTTCTAAACATGTCATAGTATGTTTTTAACAATTTTTACCTAGTTAACTAGACCTCGAGAAATAAATTCACATCAACTAAATGAGTCAAGTAAGAGAAAACTTAACAATAGCAGCCTTGTAGAGCACATTGCCGCTGTTCCATAGGTGGTATTGGAATCATGATAGCTGTACACTACGCTGGCAGGTGAATAATTTGTGAAAATTACATATTTTCGTCTTCTGCTGACCTTTGTCAATGATTGTTTAAAAATTATGAAATTTGTTTTATTTTCTTTTACCTGAATGATTAGAGAGCTAATTGATGATTTATATATGAAATAAAAAAATAAAGCTGGAACGTCCTCTCTCAGTTGGTATGCACGGTTTTGGATTTTGAGTTAGAAAACTGATGACAAAATGGCAATGAACGGAGGCTTGCACAATTGACTAGTAACTAGCTCCTTGGCCAAATGGGTACCACACAAATTGGCTAGTTGCTAGTCGCTGGGCCCATATAAGGTTAAGTAACACTGACCTGCATGCCATCATAAACTAGTGGTTAAATTCTCAGAAGGAAAATTTATAAAGAGATGGAATTTGAAAGCTTGTTTCTCATTGTTATTACTCCATTTTGATTGGTAATTATATAAAAAGAATTGTAGTAGAAAAAGAAGAAGAAAAGTTCTAAAAATCTTTCAAAGGTTTTACAGTGGAACATATTAGCGTTTTTCAAATATTGTTTTTACTGAAACAAGCAGTGCTTTCACCTCTTATTCCGCTAAATAAATACGGACATAATCAAATGGGATTTCAGGCTGTTCCTAAGAGCATTTGTAGTATATATTTTAACTAGGGGTGTGTGAGTAGTGAGTTTTTAGTTCGAGCCGAGTCAAACCTAGTAGTTAGAATTTTTTTCGAGTATCGAGTATTTTCAGAAAGATCTCCTGTTCACCCAAGACAACTGTAAATGACAGACACTGTCCTAAGCCTATGTTAAGTTTTGCCAGATTCGTAAATATATACATCTACTCTGAACACATTAATTTTGATGTATTGTTTGTAACTGTAACATTTGATAAATAAAACTTGTTACTTCCTGCCTTCCTACATTTTTATGTGACATTGTTTTGTTTAACCTTTTTCCCTAATTCATGACTAATATGATGTGAGAAAGTATATTATTAATTGAAACAATATGGATTATGAAGATTTCATCTGTTCACTCATTATTCACAAAATTATCACAGATCAGATGTTCTATGCAAGCCAATTATACTGTTTCACAGCCAGCTGATATGTTTATCAGGTGATTCCGTCCAAAGTGTACTGCGAAAACGTTCAGTAGCGGAGCTAGTTGACAAAAGCTGCATCCAACCAAACTGATGCTGAAGTTTAGGCGTCATCGCCAAATATAATCAGTTGCTTTCAGAATTGCCTCCTCTCAACAAAAAAGTTATTGAGTACACACCATGAAAAGTGGATCTGTGGGTATTTAATTCAGTAATAAAAAGTTTACAATTAACCAGAAATAAGCTGTGAATTATACAATCAAACTTGAAAATCTGGATGACAAAGTAGTGCAATCGATTGTTAATAATAATTAGGCTGATTTATTAAAAATAAAGTTAAACGTCGCTTAGGATGAATTAGTTTTTAAATTATGATCGGCAATGAAGTGTGTGCAAGTTGAAACTACTTTGATACATGAGGTTGTACTGAACAACAGATAACTAATTATTTCATAACGAGAAGTTTAT
Organism: Stictocephala bisonia; assembly: GCA_035578905.1. NCBI lineage: Eukaryota > Metazoa > Arthropoda > Insecta > Hemiptera > Membracidae > Stictocephala > Stictocephala bisonia. Next base: position 534,302 of record JAQJVL010000191.1, on the reverse strand, counting down.
AAAAACCTGGTGTATTCGAATGAAAACCATAGGCGATCTGAGGTATTTACGGAATAATAATTATAATAGACGTTCGCCACGGATATATATATATATATATATATGTTTTTTATTCAACGGTAAATAAATGAATAATGTTATGTCACACGCTGCTAGAACGCCACTACCATATTTTATATGATATGATACTGTATTTTCTTACGTCAAATCATTGGACGATTCCCTGCTCAGATTAAAAAAAAACAAAATAAACTCAATCGCCTCGCAAAAAATATACATTAATTTCAGTTTGAAAAGATAATTTCAGTTCAGTTCTTGGGATGTAAAGTGACCCGTTTTCGGGACCCTTTTGATTGAGCGATATTATCGGTATGAACTAATTAGGCATTTTCCACGGCACACAGACCATTAGACTTGTATCGGTAACAGGTTTTTTGAGCATCTTGATCCAGATATCTCTTCCCTTTCTTGGGTATAAGACAATAACCAGCACTTCTGTTTTTTTCACTCTATTTTAGGTTATAGGTTACAAGTGACTACTAGCCTCGGTCAACATTTGTAATCGCAACCATACTATGTAACCAACATATGTAATTGCTACCTTCCCAGATCTGTTGTTCACTTTGAATTGAACTAGTTCAAATCGTAATGAACGAACTCGTTCACTAAGTTCATTTAACTGTCGTTGTGTACTACCTATTCTTAGGCGTATTGTTTGGTTCATTATTATGCGTACCAAACTGATAACATATGATTAAGGGTAAAATAAAACACAAGAAAGCGTAGAGTTTTCATTCATAACTTATAAAACTGTTTACTCTTAAAACTAAATAAAGATGTAAATCTGATATTTCGTAAAATACAACTACTTGATCGAACTTCAAATAGTTTCAGAAGCTTTGAGACGAGTTCGACTTGTAAAATACTCAATCAAATACTCTTAAGTTTAGAGTACTTGCACATCCCTAATTTTAACTATTTGTTACATCTCCGTAATATCTTAGTTTTTTCATATTCAAGGAAGTAAGGTTAGATAAACTGATTTCTACTAAGTTTCAGAATAGAATTGTTTATATAATTTTGTAATGAAGGCAGTAAAGTGCAATGTAGGAAAATTTTTTTTGCAATTAGTAGATAACTATAAATAATGGTGATAGTTGAATATTACCTTTATTTTATTTAAAAAAAAAAATACTTTAAAGGATGATAGTATAGTGTACGAATTGAGCTTTTATTGAAGACTATCCAAGTACTTTTTTTCAAATCTACATCATTGTTTTGTTTTTATTATTTACTATTTTTTGTATGAAAACAAGCGTCTCAATATAAGTTTTTTTGATATATTCATATCAACTGGCTTTCTTTTATCTAACTTATTAATTTAGTGAAACTAGTCTTAACAGGATATCGGGCAAATTAAAAATTCATCATTGTTATAAATTGTCCTTTCAGGTCCACTTCAGTGTCCCCTTGTCGACAATATACATCTGAAGGTGTGAAACTTGAAGACAGCGGGAATAAAAAACGATTTTCGTCTTTTGTAAAACTTCAAGTTGGAAGTTTGCCTCCCCCCCACAGTCCGGAGCCTCCTCCACGTCACAACCGAGTAGCTTCTCCTCTTCTTAGAAGAAATTTAATTGAAGCATCCTCCCCTTCTTCTGTGAGAAGAAACTATCAGGAAGGAAGCCAATCACCTCTGTTCACCAAAAGGTACAAAAGATTTAAAATTAAGTAATATTCAAGCAAGTATGATAATAATAGAGCAGCCATAGAGAATTATGTAAATGTATGGAAGCCCATATACATGTGCAGTAGTATTAATCCATCCACCCGCTCATACACGTACGTTCTTATTGACTATGCTTGCACACCTGTAAGTACAGTGTTATTAAGCACCCCCAGACCCCACCTGTGGTGTTTCCCCCTTGAAATGTCTACTTACCCTATCATACATGTGCATTGTTATTGACCCACTACCCATTCATACACGTACGTTTTTATTGGCTATTGAATATGTGTGCTGCACACCCATACACGAACGGTGTTACTAAGCACTCCCCAGACCCCCCTTCCCGCGTAGTGTTTCCTCCTTGAAATGTCTCTCTGGATCTCTGCACCTGCTTGGAAACAATAGATGACTGACAAATAATTTCTGTTGTAGTTTTTTATACTCATGTTTTTACCATTTCGAAGTAATTATAAATGATCTACTCAGTCAAAGACTTTTGATAGGCAAGAACACTAGGTACCTTCCATAATAAGGTCAACAGACCTCTTGCTAATGTGTTTTTTGTAACTTCCCTGACATTAAAACTGTGTTAGTCTTTGATTGAGAGACTGCTTTTTTATTTAGAAAAATAATTTTTTTTAATGGTACTGAAATGTGTGTGCCTCAACTGCTGGTGATTAATTGTCAGTTTCAGTTTATTAGAAAGACCAATGAACTGAGTTATTTGTAATGAGTCATTGTCCATTGATGGATTGAAAACACTTTCAATCTTGCGGCTTCGCTATTATGTTTGCAAAATCTTTTATTGCTGCCAATATTTGCATAGTTTAAAATTGTCCATGTTTGTTACTTGGATCTCTTGCTTGTTAGGGGCAGTGCATTGCCATCTTCCTTGAACTTTTAAGACTTTCTAACCTGCACTTTGATATTAAATTTGCAAGTCTTTAATTCTTGCAAATAATTTCAGAAGAATGCCAAACTTATTACTGATGATTTGGTGCAAAAAGTTGATGAAAAAGTTAGATAGAACGGACGCTTAACAATTGCACCGTTATCTAGTGCATTTCCTCAAGTGTCAAGAAATGTGATTTATTAAATTGTGAGAGAATGTTTGAAGTACCGAAAGTTATGCTCGCCCAGGCGGGAGAAAAAAAAAACTGGTTTATAGACTGGGTATACAAGAGAGACCACTCAGGTGTTATTTACCTGTGTCCAGGTTGTTATTAAATTAATTAAATAATAATATCAATTAATGCATTAATTAATGTATACCTTCAAATATTACTATATCATTCTTAAATTGTAGCCACTTTAATTGGAATCTTATTCGTAAAAAACGAGTGAAGTAAATTTGCACCAACTTGATTGTCCGAATAAGGATAGCAAATTCTTTGTCTAAATAGATAATGGGATAGATTAATGCAATCTCAGTTAATAATTTCTAAGCTTATAATAAAGCGTGAGGCAGGCAGATTTTTTCTAGGTGATTAGTAACGCCGAAACCGTATTTGATTTACATTGCTTATGGCAGTGTCATGCTGACAGGCGAACGTGGAACCGACAGTAGGACAATAGGAAAGTTATCACACGTGCAGTTTAGTAGCTTCAAGTCTTTTGGTGGTTTTAGTCACGATGCTTGCATTGAGCATCTTTCAAGAAAAGAAAAATTTGTACTGTTTTGTAGACCAAATAAACTTGGAAACTGATTTTGATGTAGAACGTAAATTTTGATGTATAACTCCATATCATGTCTCTCTTAAATCTGCAGTGTTCAACAATGCCTTGCAACCAGTTGAATTACCCGCTCATCCTGATATATTGAACATTTTGACATAGTTGAATGCTACGAGGGTCGTCCAGAAAGTAAAGAACAGAACGTTTTGGTATAAAAAATTATGAACGAAAGATAACAACACAGAACTTTATTTACATACTCAGAGTAACCTAGCCTACTTCTCAATGTAGTTGCCTTGGTTGTCAAGGCATTTATTGTACCGAGGAATCAGTTTTTCAATGCCGGTGTTATACTCTTCAGCCGCCAAAGATCTGAACCAGGATGTCACTTCTTCTTTCAGTTCTTCATCGTTTCCAAACTTCTTCCCACCCAAGAATGTTTTCAGTTTCGGGAACAGATGGTAATCTGAAGGCGCAAGGTCCGGACTATAGGGAGGGTGTCCAAAAATTTCCCACTTTAGACCTTTAAGTTCTTGCTGGGTTCGTACCGATGCATGGGGCCGAGCATTGTCGTGGATCAAAAACACTTTTTTTGACAACATGCCACGTCTTTTGTTCTGTATTGCACGCCTGAGTCTTTGAAAGGTTTCGCAATAGGCTTCTGAATTTATCGTTTCTCCCCTTGGCAAAAACTCGACATGAATTAAACCTTTGCGGTCCCAAAAAACAGTTGCCATCAATTTTCTTGTGTTCAGATTCGATTTTTCTTTTACGGGTTTCGAGGGCGAGTTTGAGTGATGCCACTCCATGGATTGTCGCTTTGTTTCCGGAGTTTTGTACGAAACCCAAGTTTCATCTCCGGTCACAATACGATCGAGAAATTGTTCACCATCACTATCATATCGAGTTAGAAGTTCAAGGACTGCTCCCATTCGTTTAGTCTTGTGGACTTCTGTGAGAAACTTTTGAACCCACCGAGCGCACATTTTTTATACCCGGGATACACAGTCACAATTTCATGTAAGAGGGATCAAGAAACGTCTGGAATAGTGTCTTTTAAAGTGGTTAAAGTGAATCGCCGGTTTTCCTGAATTTTGTCGTCAACTTTTTTCTTCAATTCCTCAGTCACAAGTGATGGCCTCCCAGTCCGTTCTTCATCGTGCACATTGGTTCTTCCTTGGTTGAACATAATGCACCATTTCCCCACTGAAGATTCGTTCATTACATTCTCAACATAAACAGTGTTTATTTGCTTATAAATTTCGATAGGCCAAACATTTTAAGCAGTCAAAAACCGAATGACACTGCGCAATTCGCATTTGGCGGGATTTTCAATGGGCATTTTGAAATTTTACAGAGCAAAGACGTGTGACCATACAGGAACGAAACTCTGCTCACACTGACCGGACAGCCAGAGGTAACTAGCGTGTACGCAGTCGCAGTGGTGAGGGATCGGCGCCGCACATGATGCACAATCGTTCTTTACTTTCTGGACGATCCTCGTAGTTAAAAACCACTATTCACACGATGTCACTGAAAAGATCTGCCACAATTCACAAACTCACATCTATATCACTGCGGGGTGAGAGGTTCACTGCTCCTGGAGCAGTCGCCTGTCTCTCAACACAATGCGATGTACAGACCCTGCAGAGCTTGGCAACTAGGAATACGATTGTACCTACTTACGTGAATTCGGTCGGTGCCGAAAACCGCAGCGTTAAATCACAGCGTAAATCCGCAGCAAGGAAACTGGGCCTTATGATTGTAACTTCACACTTACTATAATTTCCCATTATAATTAAATAAACAGTTCAAATGTAAGTTAAAAACATATTAAAAAATAAACAATTTATATTTAAGGGTGCAAAGTACTATATACATTTGAGAATAATTTCTTTATTGAGAAATCTTCCCGGCTTACATGTATGCTTGTGACTTGATTGATTCCAGCATACGAAGTGAGTTTAATTTGGACTCATGTATCGTAAAACTCACTTTTAGTGCATGAGTCCCAATTAACACGTTCAGTGCGGGTGGACCGTAGTATACGATCCACCGCCGGCTGGGCGCTGGTGGCGCGTGGACCGGGCCCATACCACTACACTGTTGTTGCTATGCAGTTAGTGTGAGCTCAGCTCTTGCGCGAGGTAGACCTTACGTCGGCCGCTATACGAATGTGAACCATTCTATATTTTTGCGTTTTCCGTTTTTATCTATCGTTTTTTCGAGCGGAGTTTTACAATTGATGTAATTTAGTGATTTCTTCATGTAAATAAGTTTGTTATTTATGTAAATAAGTAACATTTACTTGCGCAAGGTAGACCTTACGTCGGCCGCTATACAAATGTGAACCGTTCTATATTTTTTCGTTTTCCGTTTTTATCTATCGTTTTTTCGTGCGGAGTTTTACAATTGATGTAATTTAGTGATTTCTTCATGTAAATTAGTTTGTTATTTATGTAAATAAGTGTGTTTAGTGTATATTATTGTAGTATTTAGTGTAATTTTTATTGTTGAAACATGGCTGAAAACACTGTTGATGACCTTGACTTGAGTGACGACATTATTACAAGTGAAGATTCCGACACCGAAAGTGACGAAAGTGATGATGATGATGCAGTTTTGAACCCTATTTGGTGTAACAACACTGCTGGACTCAAAAAATTTACTTTTTGAAGGACAATAAGCTATTCATTGTTCACCAATTAAGCTATTGGTGGCCATACCTGGTGATGGCTCACCTATTGATTGGTCTTCCAGCATCCCAAGGGGCTGATGGACCGTATCCAGACCACAACTTATGACATCATAAACAACTTTTTCCCATGCTACAACCAACTTCGTTTTGCTGTTTTTGGGCTGTCTATACCTTATGAAAAGTAAAATTAAATTTTATAGTACTTAGTTTCCCGGGTCGGTTAGAGTGTTTTTACTATAGCAGTGAACGTGTTAAATCAAAATTTTGTTTACTGTCATTAAACCTGAAACAAGCATCAACAAAGTCATAAGTCTACAAGTTATATGCATAGTTAAAGAATTTTATAACTAATTATAAAATAAAAAACTATTCATTAAACTATTTGTGTATTTAAAACAAAATATAATTTAAAAAAATCAACCTTACTACATTAAAAAAAAATCATTAGAATAAAAAGGGCCTTTGAAGGTTAGAATAAAAAGGGAGCCAGTTGAAGAAATGGTTACAACATTTCTTTTCAGGATATTTGTCAATGAAATCTTTAAGTTTGGGCCATAATAGTATAACCAATCAAAGACTTACACAATCTTTTGAAACTAATAGTGGATAATTTGTTGTCTCATGTTATATTAATGTTTAATATGTTCATTGATTTCAGTATTTAAAAACATATTGAATAATACCAAATATACACTGTAAGAATATTAGGTTTGACAAGTTCTTGTTGAGGTACACAAAAATGCTATTTTGTTAGAGCTGGATCAACTTATTCCTATATATGGGAGGCATCTGAATTCTGGACCTGATTTTGAGATTGTACAGGTTTTAATCCTGGTCTTGACTGGAAGTTTTATCAGTAATGTTCATTTGTACTGAACAAGGTCTCCCCCTTACTTTGTCCGAATGAATTCTCCGCACACATCACCAATAGTCTGTAGGGAACGGGCGGAGTAGGGTTAAAAACAAAATCGGCCTCTACTAAAAAAATATTGGTCTGGTAAACTGTCAAATTATCTAATTATTTTATAAAATTTCTTGTGATAGGTATGTTTCACCAACACCTCCACAACCTCCGCCTCGACGACTGTCAGACTGCAACTCCTTACCAGGATCACCCCGTCGCCCGGCTCGCTTTCAGCACACCCCTGAACCCCAGCGCAGGTACTTACACGACCTATAACACACTTTCCTTCTCTCTCTGTTGCTGTACTTTGTTCACCTAGTTTTGTAGCTATTTGACTTGTTCGTTTTAAGTTAGGGAAATATGAAAACATCTGCATGTTGATTGCAATAAAAAAGGGATATTAAGAGTAATGCTTGATGATAGTTTAAATTGGGATAGTACAAAAAATATATGTATTAATTTGCTGTCAAATTTTATAAAAAGATTCTTTTATTAATATTTTTTAATAGGAAGATATATCTTGATTCTTAAGCCATCAAGAATGTTTTAGTCTAAATTATGTATAAATTCACAATACCAAATAATGTTAATTCACTTTTATTTATTTATATTATTTTGCTTGTTTTAAACAAAATTTTCTTGTTAGTGAAAAAGTTATTTGTTTATGCTAATAATTTGTTTTATAACATGTGTTAATGGCAAGCTAAAGGTTAAACAGATATAGAATGTATTTAGTTTTAAACATTCTTAGCCAACTAAAAGAAACAAATACATAAAATTTATAAGGCAATCCGACTGAAGTAATGTCTTTAAGTATTCAAAATAAGTAAATAAACAGTATTCAAAATAAAATTTGAATAGCTAATATTGAATGCAAATTTTATGGTAATATCTTGTGATATAACGTGTTTTATAAACATAAAATGTGCTTATTTAAAATTACATCGTAACTGTAATATAAATAAATCAACAAGTTTGTGTTTTCCATAAGAAAATTTGTATAAAAGAAAAATATAAGTTGTTGTTTTTTATTAATATATTGATATTAACATTTTTGATTTAAAGTATCGTTCAGTTAAAATATTGATAGGAAATCAGCACTTTATCAAGGAAGATACATGACAGTAAAGCACATAGTTTCCATGTCTATCTGTTTCTTGCAAAGGGATCTTTGTCTTGAGTCCATGTGTCATCAACAATTTGTGTCTTCTACTTGTGCCAAGGGTTTCGTCAAACTCCTTGGTTAGTTTTCTGATTTCCAATCATTCCTGTTGGAACAAGATATTACTTAGAACATGTAATCTAACTGATCAGTAGAAATAGACAAGCACATTAAATGTTGCAGAATTCCATCCAGCATTTTGGATCTCAGCTGCTCTTGAGATAGCTAACATAAATATTTTTATGAGACCATTCTATAAGAAAATATGCTTTCAAGTGCTGACCTACTTTAAAAATCATTCTTTTGATAACAAATATTTGAAAGTTTCTTGATCAAGGATATGCTCATGTGCGCTTCAGAAACTTTTGAAATAAACCATAAAGGTAGTGTAATTTTAAAGGAAATAATTCATTAGTGTGTTAGGTAGTGATAAAAAGTGGGGAACCTTGAAATTAAATATTAACACATTAGCCTTTTCAAATTAAATTATTATTCCTTACAATATAATGCCCAAGTAGTCTTTAGTAACAAAAGTACAGTAGAGTCCCGCTAATCTAAACTTCGGTGATCCGAAAGTCCGCTTAATCCGAAACAGGAATTGGTTAAAGATTTCGGAAAAATAAAAATGCAGTTACTGTGAGAACCACTACTTTATAAATCTAAAAATGACAAGACGATATTATTTCATGTAATTAACTGTTAATAAACTTTTCAAATGTTACTTTGGTTTGAAAGAATTCCTCTCCCTCGAAAGTAAATTATGCCAGCGTCTCAAAAACGTGGTATCTACTGGGGTCGCGTTGGGGTGTTGCCCTACGTATCCTATTGCAAGATCAAGGCAGCCGCATCGTCTGTGTGTGTTATAACAAAACTGAGATATGTAAACACACAAGTTCGAACTTTTGATAAGAGACTGACAGTGGGAATTGGGTATAGTGCTGTCTGAGGTAGCGTAAGAACGCTAGAAATATGCACACGACTCCCGTCAGTTGATAACGTGGACTAGTGGCGAATGCAACGGTGTTAAGTAGCGCTGGGTCCAGGATCAATTTCCGCTAATGACTCTAACTTTTGGTTTTGAAAAACGGAGTTTTTATCGTACGTCTCATATTAATGTTGTCTTCAATTAAAGGCTCTTATCTTGTTGTCTTCTTATCATCATAGGCTCTTATTGTGCTAAAAAGTGAAGAACTGTAATTAATGTTAGGCATATCATTTATGTTATTTTTTTTATTAAAAGAGTGTTTTAGGAAAATCCGTTTAATCAGAAAAATTTGGTAATCCGAAATGGGTTTGGTCCCAATTGTGCTAAAAAGTAAAGTACTGTAATTAATGTTAGGCATATCATTTATGTTATTTTTTTTATTAAAAGAGTGTTTTAGGAAAATCCATTTAATCCGAAAAATTCGGTAATCCGAAATGGGTTTGGTCCCAATTATTTCGGATTACCAGGACTCCACTGTAGTATAATATGTTATAAGCATTTGTTCACTTTTAACATATTCTTTTTGTTAGATTGGTTAGTTGGCGTGATTGTCTTTTGATATCAAACTAAATATATAATACATGTTTGAGATTTGGTAAATTGTAATACATGGAAATTGTTCTTAATTTCTTTCAACTGTAAACATTAGAAATAACTAAAGAATCTAAATTGGCAATTAAATAAAAATTGGCTGTGCTTTGTAGTTATGCTTGCTATTATTATTTATTTGCTACTATTAAAACTAATGACATTAAATAATGATGCTAGATTTGAAATTCGAGATGGAATTCCACAACATAGTAACAATTTGAGTAGTTCAGTTCTGTCTATTTTAGTTTATGAATGCCACTAAAGTATTTTGAGGTTGTGCTTATTTTATCTTATTTATAAAAATAAATTACTGAATTTTGCTAGCACAATCAGATCAAAATTTAATGTGAAAAAGATTTATAAATAATTGAACCCCATTAGATATTAAATTTTACGAAGCATACATTCAAGTACATTTAATTAAATATATTTTAAATATGATTAATATAAATTTAGTGCCCTGAACCATATTCAAAACAATCTGATTTCATCTCAACCAATGTCAATAGTGATGTAGTTTATAAAGTTTAGATTGAAGTATATTTCTTATTGTTAACAATGTAGTTAAATGTCATCAATGTAAATTCCATTTTCATAGAGTAAATAGCTGTACCTGCCCACTTTGCTGGTCGTCATACAATCAAAATATGCAGCAAGCTTTCAGTTTACACTGTGCTCAATTTTTAATTTAAAAAGTTTAGCCTACCACAATTTTATTCAATTTGTTTTTATTTGACAGCTGTTAATCAAATACAGTAGACTCTCTTAACTGGCCACCTTGGGACCAGGGGCCCAACTATTAGTAGATAGTGATTTGACCGATTAAGTGCTCAAAATCTCTTTATATTACAGTGTATCTTAAGCAATTAATTTCTTTATTTATTAGAATGTCTGCTTTTCTCACCAAATAAAGTATATTCACAAAACAAATAGCATAATTGATCACAAAGGCATGTGATTTAAACAAAGATAACTTACAATTATAGTTGTATGATCGGTAAAGGTTACCATACTATGGAAACAGTCAAATAATTGTAATTCTTTATACAGCAGTATACAAGTTGTGGCAGTTTTTTTATGAATCATGTATATTTCTAATGTCACCAACGTCAATTTTCAGCTAATCACTAACGCTTAGAACGATGTGTCATCAATAAATGGCCATTTAAAAAGAAGTCACTGTTTCGGAAAAAGGGCCAGTCGAGAAGTGGCCGGTTAAGAGGGATTCTACTGTAAATCAATCAATTAAATTATAGCTCCATAAGAATACCATGGGAACTTTGGAGGCCAGTGGGATGGAGTCTTGAGGTTGGACAGGAAAATCCTTTCTTAGTGAGCATCTAGAGACCAAGAAAAAGGTTGGTCTGTTGAAGAAGAAATGTCTGAAATAATATCACTTTCACTATCATTTTCGCCGTTATCAGATAGTTCACTTAAGTTATCACGACTAAAATACTCGTGGATATCATCAACACACATTTTACGTTTCGCCATTTCAATTTGTTGACAATGCATTTGCGGGAAACAGCACAACAGAATTCTTTCAGCTGGCGCAACTCGGAAATTAAATGCATGCAGTGATGTAACCACCCGGAGTCAGAAACAAAATACACTACGAGAAAGGCTTCCCGAATAGTTCCTTACGAAACACAAAGTAATATGATCGTCTATGACGTCGCAGCACCCAGAAATACGATCTCTATGCACACGCTCGGGTATATGCGAGCATAGTCGTTAAGAGGTTAAGAATTAAATACATGTATTTCTGAAAGCATAATATTGTTTTATTGAACATAAAAATTAATGTTTAAAATCAGCATAACTGATTATAAACAATAAAAATTAGTTTGAAATAACAATATTACTTTAAAAGAGTCCAAAAAAAAAAAAAAAAAAATCAACGAACCATCAAGCTTCTTGAATTGTTACTAGCATTTTTATTACAGTATGCACATATTATCATACTAGCAAAAAGAAAGATAAATCTTACTTCTTTTCTTTTTACTAAAAAAGAAAGATAATTTGAAATATAAATTTACTGACCATAAAAATTTGAGCTAAGTATTAGTTTGAATAATCCATTAATTATTTACGTATTTCAAAATTACAAAATTAGGGGATGATTTGTAACCAAATGCTTAGTAACATTTGTTGCAATGAACAAACCCTGTCAAATTTAGTTGAAACATTCCAGGTAACGTGACAAAAATCAAATCATGAGTAGGTTATACACATGACTTAACTTCTAGTTTGTTTTGGTTTCAAATTAAAAAAAATTGTTACTCTGATTGCGATGGAAAAGAGTATAATTCTAGACAATGGGCTCTTTGGCAATATCTTATGTCAAGAAATTAAATTTAAATATGACGACAATATCAGAAAAAAGGACATGTAGAAATGTTAAAAAATACAGTTTAAAACTGAACAAGAGAATCCGTTTCATTACTCCTAACGTCTTTTTACTTTTAATTTATTGATATTTACTAATAATTAACACTCTATGATAATGGAATAAACCTGGTGACGATATAATAAAACTTGAAATACAACTAATAGATCTAATCAATTGGATACAAATGCATAAATGTTTATTGCATATTCAACGTAATATGTGAAACTTGTGCCTATTTATGTTTAGTATGCAACCAACTTAGTGCATGTTCTAAAATAAATGTACTATTTAATATAGAGGTGTGGAGAAACAGCCTTATCATTACCGAGCTAAAAGGGAGGGCAGATTTGGATTTAATAAGCATGCTTTCATTGTGAGGTTCATATAGTTCAACCTCACAATGTAGTTTTTAGCATAAAAATCATGTAATATTCAAACATTAACAAAGTTAAAAAAAATGTTTGTAGTCTTATTAGTGAATATTGTGTATATTGTGTCAGCATGTTACAGACGGTTATTTTAACAGGGAAATTGATGAATTAATATCTTACTTTACTCTGTGCCCAATCTATCGCAGAGGTTTACTATGATTTTTTAGACAGCGGCTCAATTTTTCTATAAAAACCCATTTTGCATTTAATCAATGTTCCAAATACATTAATGAGTAACCCTGATACTACATTTTTATGTCACAAATACCATATGCCAAGATATAAAGTATAACTGTTCCAAAATGGCAGACTGGGGTTTTATCATTTTGTTTAAGTTAAAATAAATGACTAAATATGAATCCTTCATTTAATAACCTTACATCTCAAAAGGTCTTTTTTCTAATAAAATGACTTTTATTCTTTACAAATTACTGAAGTATATATTTTTGTGAAAAGAATAAAAAAAATGTCAAAAGGAATAAATTCTAGCACCAACCCTTCAAACTACGATGTAACTTCTATAGAAAATGTGATCATTGTATTTGAAATTTTAATTATTATATGCATGAATCTCTAAAAATGAAAACATACATTAACAGACAAATATAAACAAAATTTGTACCCTCAGAAATAAAAAAAAACCTTGACCATATTTGTGATCAAGTCAAAACTCCTCAAAGTTTGAGTAAACACAATGCTATCTGTTGTTCGTAATTTTCTTGTTTATCTAGTGACAGAACCAACATATTCTTAATTCTATAAAAAAATCCAGCAAAAAATAGTCAAGGCCCCTGTTTTAGACATTACCATGTGAGGGCCTATAACATTCATTATACATAGTTAAACTACTGACCACATAATTATGCTCTTTTGTCCGATATTGACCTATAACAATAACAGTCTTCTTAACGTACATTGAAGTAAAATATTGACAGCACATTATACACAATTTTGGCACCTATAATTTGAGGTACAACCAAATTGTGCATTTTGAACTTGTTGTGTACAGGCTACATTTGACTTTTCACTGACCGTCAATTTCCTTTTCGATGGAACATACTTATTGATTATAAAACAAACTAACCATCTAAGTCTACTTTATTAATGTATCTAGTTTATTATTAGAGAAAATCACTCTTCTATATGATAACTAACATTCGTACAGCTCAATTAGACTGAAAATGTAGTGTTTCCTTTTTTTGGCTTCTATTTAGAAACTTATGATTTCTTGCTTCTTGTACACCTCTATTTTACTGAATTGTTTTTTAGTTAAAATCTTTTTCGTTTCATTGTTTGAAAAGCATTTTTCTCAAACTGATGTAGTCTGGTGTAGATTGTTTTCGATGTAGTGGGCTTTGATATGGTGGAGGTGTTGTTACTGAGAGTGTACAATTCTAATGTGGTCCTCTGCTCCAGAGTGGCTCACCCCCACAACCGCGAGGTTGTCAGTTCACTGATCGGTAGTGCCAAACAGCTGGTTAATAAAGCAGTTTGGTACTCGCACCGTCTCGTGTCAGGTCCGACAAGCCGACCTGACAAGCAACAAGTCACACTCGGAAATTGAGAAATTACTGCTGCCATATTGTAACCTACTACATTATTGATATTACATTAAGATATATTAAGAGTCTGTCAGTATAATTTGCACTATCTTAAAGACACATGCTCAATCGTGTGGGTGTCTATACAGAAATATGTATTCTTTATGAATGTGTAACCAAAGCACTTGTAATTTTAATTTAATTATTTTGTCATATAGGCAGTAAGTATCATGAAAATGTAAAGTATTGTAAGAAAACAATTTACAAATAAGTTTTTATAAAACTAACCAAAAATGCATTAATAGCGGTAGTTGAGCTGTGTTTTGACTGATGATTGATTTATGATTTACTATCTGTAATGTTTCTCTAACATTGTAACTGACATCTTACAAAATACAGCATAGAAAAATAATATCAGCGCTAAATTGAAAATCTAAATTTAAAAAAAACACAAATAAATTGTTTGTCTTTAAAGTGGGTTAAAATTAACTTCTTTTTTCACTTTTTTCCAAGTTTTTCAACAGTGATTTGTAAGAATGAACATTTTTTATACAAAATTTAAAAATCTTTTAGTACAAATAGGTTATATATGAAAGAGCCCAATAAACTCATTTACAAATCAAAACTAACGCAGCATAAAAAATCAATTATGTACTACGAACACACTTAATAATTTGAGCAATTCATTAAAAAGATATCATAAAAGTATCATCATATATTGTTAATTTTATATTAATTAAATACCAATAAAACAGTTATTACCATTTACTCTTCAGGAATCATAACTTTAATATTGATGTATGGCCATTTATAAAGAAGTTTATAAACAAGAAAATGTTGTAAAAACTAGCAAAACACTTACAAGCATTCTTAGATCCGATCATAAATAATAGCGGGTCATTGAATAATTAATTACAGTAGTGTAATTGTTAAAAGTATAAAAAAATCTATTGTTTCTTTAATTATTTTTATGTAGTTAAAAACATACTGTAAGTACACATTGTTATCTTTCATTGCATCAAATATGTCTTAGGAAATAAATATTCACTTTAAAAGCACAGAAAAATATTAAGGATATGTTCTTTCAATTTGTTAAGCTTGATAAAATAGTTTTGTACACAAGTCTAATTCTGTCCACATCTATGTAACTAAAGTGTTTGAATATTCTAAGCTTGGTACAGATTTATTTCATAGTTACATCACTGGAGTAAATTAACACGTTATATGTGCATTTGTGTTTTAAATCAGTGGAAGGAAGGCACGATCGCTGGTTGAAGTAAAGTGGCAGTTTAGGATGGTTAAAAGACTCATCACTTGGACTTAGTTCAATAGTGGTGATAGCAAATTGGAAAATGTATCTTATAGGAAGAATTCATTAAACACAAATATTAAGGAAAAGTATCTACACAACGTTTTATTTTTTTCTTAAGTTTTTTTTGAAGAAGTAGCACTAGACGTTTTTATAATCTTATACCTGACTAATTAAGTATAATGACATTTTAAAGTATAATAATTGATTTATTAATTTTGTGGTGCTGAATTCACAACTTAGTACTAATTTTCTATTTTATTGATAATTTAGTATTGATAGATAATCAAAAATGTTTTTTGCCATAATGTAAGATTATTTTAGTTGAATTTTGAAATTTCTTAATAGCTATTTATTATACGTACATTAGTTTAGGATTCTCAGTGAAATAATTTACCTTGTTTGGTTATCACCTTTTAAAGAGTCGTATTATCAAATTGATGAATCTACAAGAATTAAAATATCTTTCACTTTATTGTACTAAAAAAGAATGTTTATTTATCAGCAAAGAACCATATTTAAATTCAGAATAAATTATATTTCTATAACTTTGTGTACGTAGGACTGGTGAGTGAGCCCACAGAAATTCTTGTTGAGCGAGTTTAGGTGGTCTATAAATTAACGAATTATGAGTTTCGTTAAAAATATGCAAGGTTACAATAGCATTATGTTACATCCTATTCAGTTAGGCCAATGTATAATATCGACAAACTTGACATCAAATGTTTTTAACACTAAATCTGTAAAATTAAATAATAAAAGTACAAAAATTGCACGTATTTGTCTTAAAGATTGTACAAAAACTTACAGATAAATATATGTTTGGGATGCTCGTACACGTGGGCTTTGCTCCATCTGTTAGTATCTTAACAGATGTCTTATCTAACTGTTAACTCTTCTTATTTACCTTTTTACTAAACAAAAATTTAACTTAAAATTTGCTGGCAATGCAAAGAATCTACCTGATTTGTATGTTTTACATTAGTTTAATGTTGATTTACATTGAATTTTAAAACGTGCGTATCAGGTGCATGCCTTGTGTTGCAGATTTAGGATTAAAATATATTTTACTATTTTTTGTCAATGTAAAGCATGCTTTATAAAGTGAATCTGCCTATGCTTTATGTGTCTTAAAAATGTTCAGCTTTATCATAATGTATGTGCTTCTGTGTATTGTGTAATGTTCCAAACAATGGAGGTCTGTACATGAAGAGATTTCGGGTGGAGAGGCTTGCCGTTTAACGTTTTGACCAGGCAGGTCTTAAAATACTAGACATGTAATCAAAATACAAACTAGTAATCGTGAACTACAAAATGTGCTTTAAAGTTGTGCCCAAAATCATGTTTAGAGTAGGCTAATTTAATTTGGTCGTATAGCAGTAGTGTTTTTTTATATAAACCTTCTTTAAATAGATTTAACAATAGATATATGTTACTTAAAACTTCTTAAGTTTAGAAAGCCATATAATGTATTTATAAGGTAAATAAGTTGGTCCAAAAGCAATATTACCAGTAACGATTCTTAAATCAGTGAAAAAGAGAAAAATAACTACGATGGTTCAAGAATTCAGGTTTATATTGGATACAAAAAATTATTACTTTTTTAAATGTTCATTATAAAATTTTTTTCATCTATAAATAATTACAAATTATTTTAATTTTAGCAGTAAAGTTAGTGGGGGGTGCCTCTCAAGATTCTCATGTACTTAGGGTGAGTCGCAGCGTTATTACATTTTCAGTGATCGGATGTTTTTATGTTTAGAATACTTCGTACAGTGTGTGTATAGATCAGTTACTCTTATAACATTACTTGTGCAATGCTAGAAGACAGCGAATAGTGAGCTGAAGTCTTGTTTAATATGGTTCTTGAAGTCCATTTTATTTCTTTAGTGTCATTAGGAAATAAAATTCTGGAAAGATGATGTTATTTCAACCATTACACTTTAAATAAGAAAAATCGTATGGCTATATTTTCATGTTAATATTTTTAGTTTTATGTGTGTTAAAATCATACTTGTTCCATGTGATTATTTAGTTCAAAAATTTTAAAATTTATTTTTTAAAATCAGCATGGTTTTATTTTTATTGTCTAATATGTTAAACGTTTTTTTTTTTTTTTGCAAAGTAAGGCAATGTTATTAATTTTAACTGACTAAAAATTTTTATAAATGTATATTAAAGTTTATTTCCACTTTCTTCTAATATATTTTGTACTAGAATTATTATTTACCAACAATTTTATTAGTGTTGATTTTTGTTATAAATATAAGTTTTTACTATTGAAATGGTGGCAATCACGATCAAAAAGAAATTATAGGAAGAAATAACTTTGTTGTTATTATATATTTTAAGAAATTAAATTTAGTTACTTTACCTCAGCATGTGTATGTTTTAGTGTGTACTAAATTGTATTATGATTTGTATTAAATTTAGACCTCAGATAATACAGATATCTTAATATTCTTCTTATTACTATGTAGGATTCCTAAAGACATGATAATATTTTAATAGTGAAGAATTGCGGTACTCCATATTTCAATTAATCCACTGACCTGAAGTGACAACAAATATATTTATTATAAAAGGGGGGTTTATTGCAGAACTGCATGTAATTGACGGAAAATAATAGTGTATAAACTCCGCATTGAAAGAATTAATTGTCAAATGATTTTTTTCAGTGTTTGACATGCAATAAGACAACAATCTAAACGGATTGTCACTTTTCAGAAATCAGTTATTTCATTATTTAGCACCATCCAGGCTAACCCATGTAATATTTGTACATTATATTCCTTGTTTTTCTTAATAAAAGTTAATAAATTTTCTTAATTAGATTAATGAAATATTATCCTTATATAACAAACACTCATTTCAGAAATTGTCATCATCTTTAATTTTCCTCTTGAGGACCATACAGTAAACTTCTAAACCTCCTGGACAAAAAGTGCAATTTCAGACAGGTTAAAATTTTCTTAACTGTGTTGTTACTTTGTGGCAGACCTCCATTTAAATTTTATTATAACATATAAATCGTCAAGAATCAACTACTATGTATCGTAAGATTTGTTAATAAAGATGTGAAGAATTTGTTAATAAAGATTTTATTGATTGATTAATTAACATTGCAATCCGAAGGAAACTATAATTAAAGACTGTTTTTTAAAGTTTTTTAAACTGATCAATAGCTACTAGTAAATTAAAAGTAATTAAAAATAAAAAATATTGATTAATAAACACATATAAGCAATATACGGAATGTCCAATTGGAACGAATACATATATAAAAGAGAAATTATAGCAATGCATATCAGACTTTATAAATATCATCTGATGCAAGTAGAAGGTATTGACCCACCCACCCACTCAATGCTTTGCATGGGAGGGTTGGTGGGGGATGAGTTATCCGTACACTATGGAGATCGGTTTTATAAACTACGTATACCATCCTCAGACCAAAGGAATAAAACAAAGAAGATAAGTTATAAACACTTGGGATATTCAGTAAATTAATTACGACAGCGATATGTTGAGAGAATCATCGTATAAATAGATATTCAATGTATCAGTTTTCGGACACTGAGGTTCTTCACTATTAAACTGTTTGACACTACATATTTTAGACAGTGTTCAAATTGTAAGGTGGGTTGAAATTTTGCTGAGTACCACAATATTTTGTGTTTTGCTTTTTAATACATAGCCAAATATCTTAATTTGTTAATCTTCAGAATCACTTTTTGCCATACAATTACATTACTGCATCTTCATTATATGCCTGAGAATTTGTAAGTTTAATACAAATGTTTCTTTTCCAAAATGTATTTATTAGATTTTAACATAACTATCTACTAAACAAACTGTGAGTTAGTTATGGTCTTTTACAATTAATATTCAAGACAAATTTCAATTTACTTAAATCAAAATCATATGAAAATTTAATTTTCAAATAGTAAAATTTGATTAATAAACATAAAAAACTAAATTTAAATTTTTTTGCTATATATAAGTATAGACAAATATTAAGATAGTCTGGTGAAGCAGTGTACTTTTTTTGTATTTGAGCAAAGTTTTATATAAATCTAGTAGAAATGTTTTCAAATAAATGTACTTCTGTATTGTTTTAGTGTTTAACAAGACTTTATCATAATTTAAAGATTTATACATTAAATGTGACCTGAAAAATGTTAAGTTGCATTCAGTTTTTAGTTTCAGTAACTTCATCCCTCACAACTGTTTTCCCAAATCTGTGTTTTTGAAATTAGGGCGTGAAAGCTGTTCCTGCATGCTAAACAACCGACTATATCACAAATGTTAATTTCAGCTTTGATATTTGTACATCAATGATTGTGGAAACTAGCTTTAGGCAATTTTGTAATGTTTGTATTTTGCATACACAGTGTTTTTTTATATTCAAGCATCATTACAGGCACTTTGTAGTAATAACAAATGAAGATCAAACTACTCAAGTAACGATAGAATATTTATTTGTAGATTAAAGGAGGTTCTGTGTTCTTGTTGAATTATATCAGGTAAAGTTTAAATTGTAATTTAATCTTGTAAATATTTTCCATAAACTTTTTATTATTGTAAATATTGTACTGGGATGTACAGTTTTTCTGCTTACACATTGTATATATTAAATAAAAATTGTGATTTTGGATATTTAGTGTTGCATTTTTTATTCCTGAAATAAAAGTTACAGTGTGCTTTGACCCTCACCACAGAGAAAAAAGACACAAGGTTGCTTTCTGCTGCGAACACCTCACTAGTAGTTTGAAATAGATTACAACTAACATATATCTTTATAAATCTATGCTAATAAAGATTACTATGTTTTTCCTCAAAGATTCAGAGTGAAATAAGGGGAGAAAACTGTGTTTAGTAATAATAATAATAAAAGGAATAAGGGGAGAGGGTAGGAACGCCACACAACAAAAATGTATTACAATTTGAGAACAAAATGTTAAAATATTATGGTGGAGTACAGTAAACATTTTTACCTTCCTCAGACCAGAGGGATCCACAAAAGAAAACGATCACCATATATATATGGATATATGTGTACTATGTGTTTTGTTTTAGAGTAGAATTGTTTTGAAGTAAAGAGTGGTTATAGAAAGACTGTTTATGGGATGGAGTGAAATGATTCACTACAGTGGTTGCATAATAAACCATACGGATGTTTATTATGCAACCTTATGGTTTATTATAAACAGTAGCTGAGCAGTACTGGCAATAGCTTCATATACGAGTATATAAATTAATTTTTAGAAGAAGAATACATGATGTATTACTTCCTTATCTTAATAATCTCCATTCACATGGCAAACTGGAGAACAAACTACTCGACAAGTTCCTTAGCTTGAAACCCATTCAGCACACTATTGGATGTGAATTCTGTTTCTTTCTTCTATGTGCTTACATGTGGAGAATCATTTTTTTATAATCTTAAGTATCAACATTATTGGATCTATAAAATCCAAAAACAATCTCATAACAAAATCTCCAGAACCACTCGACAGATTTTGATGGAAGTTTTTTTTGTATCATAGAGACCCACTAAGAAAATATTTATTAATATTCCAGTCCTAAGGGCTAGGAACAGCCCCTCAACGTTTCTTTTTTTCCATAAGAGCAACATTAGCATTAATTTACTATAATAATTTATTTAAAACAGCTGAAACTAAAAACATAAACATGACACAAAAACTTGACGAATATGGTTTTAATTTTGAAATGGTTAAGGTCATTTCTCTTAAACTCTGATTTGATTACATTAACTTGCATCCCCCTACAGTAGACTTAAAGGGTTTTCTGACTATATTATGTAGAAGAACGGCAGCAGGCCGAGCTGTTATATTGATGTGATGGTTTATAGAGAGCTTCGTTGAGAAGGGTATAGAGAAGTCTAGAGAACACTCCGTAGCGAAGCAAGAGCTGTTGGCTAGTTTAATTACAAACAGGCCATCTCACCCGTTCATAGAAGACAACTTTCGTAGATTATGATTAATTCTGTTTCTGTTATAGCTTGCTGTGCAAGATACACTCTGAATAATCTCATAGTGGCAACCCATTTTCCCTTTATATAACTAGATGGCGTTTGCAGACTCGATGCCCTTACCTACTCCAAAAATGTAAAGGGATGTCTTATTTTATCAGGTGAAGTTAGTGATAAGGAGCCCTCTCCAACACTAACTTGGAGACCAACGTTTTAAGGAGGACTTCCAAACCACCACCAAGCAGGTAGTTTTGGTGCAAGGACAAGATCATTCAGATGGTCACCCATCCAAGGAATAGCCACGCTCTTGTTGCTTGACCCAGTTATCTTGCGATAACGTCGGAACCCTCCAGTCAAGGCCACTTGCAAAAAACTCCTCCATAAAAAAAGTTTGATATTCAAATAACAATCAATGAGTGACATATCTACCTTCTTATATAAATTTTGATATCCTTGACAAAGTATCATGAAAACAAAAATATTTGACTTCCAGGTTTGTGCTTTCTTTGAATTTGTTCAAGACTTGAGCAAATGCTCCTCTGCCCTTTGTGAGCAGAATTGAGATCTCCAGTTGAAACAGTTTATCAGAGAGCTATGAGGGCATTCCGCCCATTTGGGTTTTAGGATATACATATCTAGGTATTTTTATTTTATCACTAAAGGATATCAATCATTAAAATATGAAATGTAAATGAGTCTAGTCTTTGTTGTAGATAAAGTCGACTGATACTGACACTAAACCGTTCATAATATTTTAATACAAAGAGCAACTAGGAATTTATATTATAGCTAGTTGTAGAATATGAATTATGAAGTATTGGTATGCAACTTCATGATAAGGTTACCAGTGGTGACTCAGTGGCTAAGGCTTTGGACTGCGGAGGGCAAGGTCCAAGTTTCGAATCCAGGTGAGTCAACGGTTATTCAACACTCGTTGAATAAGTTCATGCACAGGCTTGCAAGCCCATGTGAACTGGCGAGTGAAGATTTTTCAATAAAAAAAAAAAAAAAAAAAAAATCCCGGGCCAACATCTGAATTCTGGGTCACCATTTAACATGAGTACTAAACACCTCTCCAGATGGTAACCATTGTGTCAGTATTAAGAAGACTGAGCATAGAAACTTTAACCTACATTCTATGTAGTACAGTCAGTCCTCAAGTAACAGGCTTACAGCACTACACCACAGGGCCAGTTATAATAGTACAAACACGGCCCAGATATCTTGCTGGCAAACTGTCACTGCAAAATTGAATTAATAATCATTGAGTGTCTCGCCATCAAGCTTTATTTTGGTTTTAAGGAATAACAGCTTTTTCATCAATACTTGAACCACCCTTTTGGTGACACAATTTGTCGTCCTATAAAATCATATAAATACAACATGAGCAAAATCTTGAGGTGCATTATTTGAGAATGAATTTCATTGAGACATTTGTTAAGACCCGATTCTTGTATTATTTCAACACGATATTTGAATTGAGTTTATTTATTGTGTTTGTGTAAAAAAAAATTAGAAGCTGATTTGAGGCAAGTCATGTAGGTAGGTTATTATTATATTATTTATATATAAAATTTGTAGATCTATTTTTTCTGCAATGTGTTTTAGAATTTGTGTGTTTTTTAGTAGTATAGATGACTTGAGTTAAAATTGTAAGGTGAAAGCTATCCAGACAACTGTAATATTGGTTCAATCCTGTTTTGTGAGTTGATCCAAATTAATTGTTTCTAATTTTTTTTGACATTCCAGGATTTAATATATATATATATATAGTTAAATACTCGTAGGTAATAGGAAAATACCTTCCACCTGTCGAGTTCAGATGGTTCACTTAAATCTCCCATAAATTGTTATTTTTATTTAGTACCAGTTAGTGTTCCCTTCAATGCTAGGGGTTTTAGGTCCTACCCCTATCCTTTTTTAATTAGACAATAGCTTCATAAGAATTTTACTCTAAAAGTATGTATTAAAAATTGTGTTATGCATTTTTTATGTTTAAAGGATTAGTTTTAGTTTAGAATTTATCCTGGGCAGGACCTGTATGCTCTAAAATCAGCTTGGTATTCACAGTTTTGTGTTCTATGTGTTACTGAGCTTGATCAAGAAGATATTGTGACAGCTTTTTATATTTTACAGAAAGTGGAGAGATTTCTTTATTATTTGTAACATTGGATCTGTCTCGTTTTTATGTAATGGTTGAATAAGGGAGTTTTCCCAATCAATAGGAATTCTTCCTGTTTGCCAGATATTTGTATAATTTATTACAGTTTTGAGGTTGGTTGATTTATGTTCATCTAATATTTTATCATTATAAGATTATTGCATTCAAGTTTCTTAATTGGTCGGTAGCGTAGTTGGTTCAATCCCAGCTTCATGTGCTAAAGGTTCTCAGTTCGATCCCAATCAGAATCAATACATTTTGAGAAGATCAGCTGATAATCACCGGCTGTTCATTTGTCATTGGGCTATTAATTAATGACACTTTCTAAGGAATAGTCGGCCTTAGTTTGTAACAATGACTACATTCGCTCATCTACACTCATCACACTCATTCGAAATCCATATTCGCCCATATCTTGACGATCGGCGTCTTATGAATAAATAAAAATAAATAAATAAATGATCGTCTCTCCATCTCAATTTCATCCGGTCCTTAAGTGTTCAGGCTGTTATTTATAATTTTGAGTGACAGGAGTTTACTGGTTTTTTCTAGATAGTTTTTTTTTTCAAAGTACTAAGCAACTCCCTAAAATTTTCCTATAGGTATAGGAATAGGTATAGGTATCCTATAGGGCCAAGTTACTGAAAGCTAACACTTGAAGGTTGGTGGATACCAAATTTGTATACAGGATGAATAGTTTGTTTTGAAATTTTTGTATTATTTTTGAATTGAAAGTCCTTATATTAGTATTGTTACTATAAAGCTAAGAAAGTTAAAATAAAAAATCTATGGGCATTCCAAGAAAATATATATTCTTTTTTCCAAGAGAGAAGAAAAAAAACTAATTGTCTTCGAAAACAAAGTCTTGAGAAAGATATATGGGCCCACATATGACCAAGGGGAGTGGAGAAGGAAACATAACAGGGAGATTAGAGACCTGTATAATGACGCAGACATTGTGAGTGAGGTCAAAAGTAGAAGACTAAGGTGGGCTGGGCATGTGTTGAGAAGGAGAGAAGAGTCCCAACTAAAAAAAGTTAGCAAAAATAACCCTGAGGGAAGGCGACCTCATGGGAGGCCAAAACAAAGATGGTGGGACCAGATTAGGCTAGATATACAGCGAGTTGGAGCCATGGAAGAGAATGCAGAGGACAGGTCAATCTGGAGAGGCTTTGTTGGTGCGGCTAAATATCACCTGCGATATAGATGGCCCTGGGAGTAAGAGTAAGTAAGAGTATTCCAAGAGAATAGATCCCAATAGTAATTTATAAGTTTAACAAAGTAAATTGTAAAATGTATGGAAATCTAAGTAAGATCAAAATACTTGCAGACACATTTAATGGATTGATGCAATGAAAGAAGACCTAAAAGCAGCAAGTATAACAACACAAAGTGACATTTAAAATATAAAAATTCTGACTACAGTTGTTTTATTGGAAATTCAGTCAGAGGGTCACAGGAAAAACAAGAACAACTTGGTCTAGTGAGATAAAGAGAGCTCATTCTGAAAGAATGACCAAATATGGGTTCAAAGAAAAACCAAATAATCAAAACAGTGTATACTATTCTTTGCAAAGTCCTATTGGATTCATGTGTGAATAGTAATAAAAATATTTGACTGCACAGGAAATTTTAGAAAAATTAAGTGATAGCATATCTTCGGATTTGTAATGTTAGAAGAAATGGGCTTAAATAATAATAATAAAAACACCTAATAAAATTAATGGGTAGAAAGTATGGGTTAGAAAGGAGATAAAATGAAGACTAAAATATTCAAGTCTTTGAGGTTAAATCAGATAGATAATATACAATAAATGTAGATGAAAGGTTAGATTAATAAAAAGGTGTGGGTAGTACCAGATTTGAACATTATGTGGTCTTCCTCTCAAACTAATAGAAAATTATCAATAATCATTTTATACTATATTTACTAGTGTTACACATCTCATACTTTGTTTCTACAATCCAGCCTTTCCATCTTGACAGATGCGATTCTGATTCCTTATAAGTTTTCTGAACGGAAAGACATTTTTCAACTATGGTTATAAATAATCACTCATTTTTAGTAACTTAAACTATGAATTTATTGATAAATAAAGCTAACACTATTGAATCCTGACATTTTTACAAGTTCAGTCATTTTGTTACCACATCATTTGATGTTGGTATTGTCATATGTACAGTTGTGATGTTGGATGGCCTCAAGATACTTGAGGTCAAATTGAGGTATTATAGAACCGTTTCTTCTACACTCACAGCCCCAGTTTCTTCAGTGTCTTGAGGTCTAAGTCTCCGTAGTAGTCCTCACTAAACAAAACATTCAAAGTTATTCTTTATTCACAAGTTGGAAAAAAATATTTTCTTAACTTTCACATGTTGTAATTTAAAAGTATTACAAATTTGTTAGTTGTTCCAAATTATTTTTATTTGTTACTGTCATTTTATTAAACTAACCACTAAAACTCAGTTTAGACATTTGACTAAAGCAGTTTTTATTTAAGTCAAATTTTACTGAATTTTCTCTTTTCCATTCACAAACGAATGCCACAATGAAAACAGAGGTCACTTTCTTATGGCCACAGCAAATGCCTATAATTGGAATGGAGCTAATGTTCATCTTTATAAATTTGTACTAATACTTAATTAGATTATTCCTATGTGTTTTGGAGAGGAAAGAGAATGGACTGACAATGGTGATGACCCTGTCCATTTGCACGTCAAACTGGTGAACTAACTACTGGACACCCCAATTTCCTTACTCGACACACTTACAGCGCACTATTGGATGCGACCTCTGCTTATTTCTTCTCTATGCTGATGCTTTATTAGATCTTACAAAAAATATGGAAGGTAGTATAACACTGAATTTTGACATGGTTGAGCTCTCCCTCCAAATTTGATTAGCAAAAGTTAGCCTAGTACATAATCAGGAGTCAGTGACAATTTAGACTAAAAATCAGGGATAAGATTTTAAATTTCTCATGTACGCTTCATATTCCAAAAGTTTTAGGTTAGTATTCTGACAGCCTTTAATCAGTTATTGAAATATAATTCCAGAGAAGAAAGAAATATAAGCACATCCAATAGTGCACTAAATCTTTGTCAAGTAGTTATTGCTCCGGTTTGCCTTTCAGTTGGCAGTGGCTAGCACCTTGTCAGTCCCTACTCTTATTCCCCCCAAATCCTCAAAGATAAATGTAGTAATTATACTCGTACTACAGATTTATAAAGATGTTCAATAGTTGTAATCTATTTCTAAGTGCCACTGAGGCATTTGCTGTGGCCATAAGAAAGTGACCTCTGTTTCCTTTTTCTCTGTAGTATAACTTATATAATAACAATAGAATATATTTATATATAATTATAATACTGGAATATATTTAGCTAGTTGAATTAATGTATCTTTTGGGGACTAATCAATGACACTTTTTATGTCAAAGAATTTTAGTGTACAATAAAGACTTTGTTTACTGTACATGCTACACAATATTTTGAGAGTCAGCATTTTTGTAGAATGAAATAAAATTCTTGATTAAAAAAATTATCATTATTATCAAATGATTTTGAAACACTTTAACAGATTCAAGTTGTTATGTAGAATCTTGAACATCCGTCGAATTCATTTACCAACAAACTTAAAATAAAAATAAGGTATTCTAAATTTAATTTGTTTTCTTTTTCAGATTAAAATTGTTTGATTTAAATCCTTAATAAATATTCCCAGTTTATGTATTATAGCATTTTTGTTTATATTCTCAACCAAGAGAATACTGATTTATTTACTGTTTGAAAAAAAGTTGTAATAGCTACATCTTATTTAAAATATGTTTCCTGGATTTCTTCTGAGAAGTCACTGCAGGCTGGATACTAAATTCAAAGAATAACAGAGTTTCCCTTGTAGTATTGAAGAATGCCTGACTATTAAATAATTTTGTTGTATTATTTTACTTAACAAAATGTTAACATTTTACCTTTTAGATGTATCTGTCCTTTTTACATTGGTCATAACCGCAGAGCAAAAGGAAACAGAGATTGTATTCTTATAGCCGCGGGGAATGCCTAAGTGGAAGATTAAAATAAATTGCAACAAATGTACATCTTTATACATCTGTAGTAATAATTACTACGTTTATCTTTGAGGATTTGGAGAATAAGGTAGGGGCTGATAAGGTGCTGGCAATACCGTCTGCATGACCAACCGGAGACATTACTGATTGATATGGATTTAGCACACTACAGGATACCTCTCTTTCTTTCTTCGCTGTCTTATAACTGAAATAACATAAACTCACAATTACTAAATATTTATAGAGTTTACATAGATTATTTTGAAAGTCTACTTAGCAAAATAAACTTTAAAAGTTTCGCATGATAGTAGTGCCTTAACACTTTCCGCTAATTTGACATTGTCACTTCAAAAATCAGTGAATCAATCATTATATTCACAACCTAAATTCAATCCATATTTATAAATTGTACGTACAACTGGGCACTGTGTAATTTAAGTGAGATTTCAACGATTCTTGGGTTTTCGACAATAATACATTTTCTGTATCTATGAAATGCTTCAGAATAAAATTTATACCACTCACTCTACAAAGTAATAATTAATATTTGACCAAATTTAGATCAGTTTTTGCATAAAACTAGCTTTTTCCAGTTACAGGTTACTGAGGCTCAATTGAACAGACCTGCCCACCCAATGTACATCCCTTCACTCTCACCTCCACGCTTCCTTACTTCATTTCCCCACAATGATGTAATCATTCTTTCCAGAGGCGTATTTGAAGATTTGCCGCCCCTGGGCTAGACACAATTTGTTGCCCCGCCCCCCCACCCAGTGGCGTATTTCACGTTTTGCCGCCTAGGGGATATAGCGGCTATCTGCCACCCCCCCCGCCCTTTGTTTGTATCATAGCTAATATTGTACTTAAAACTTAGTAGGTAGTAGGTATCTACATAAGCTGAACACTATAAGTTAAAACCAATTTATTTTAATCGTGTTATTAATTGAAATGTTAGTGGTGTATTTTAGTTTACAAATGTTGTAATATGACTAATTTAGTCGAATTTTTGAAAGAAATAAGAACAATTTACAATAATAAATCAAGTAATATATGAGTTGTAAGTATGCAAGCTAAGCTGGAAAGTAAAATTTAGAATTTTTAAAGTAAAAAATAGAACACAACTTTATATTATTTACATGTCTATGGCGATTAAATCAACTTTCTCCTTCCTTTAGAGTCCGAAAATGAATTGATGACATCATCAAATGCTAATTTTTTCGTCATCTCAGACTCTATAGTTAGAACAGCCACATCCCTCAAACGTGCTTCAGTCATCGTCGATCTCGTGTAGGTTTTTATTCGTTTGAGAACCGAAAATGATAATATTTTGTAAAGAACAGTACTTTGTACTTGACATTGATGCCCTTAATTTTCAAATATTCTCAAAATACCATTACATGCCTGGTAACTTCCAACTCCTTTGCCGCCCCCTAAATTCTGCCGCCCTGGGCTACAGCCCCTATAGCCCCCCCCACCTAAATACGCCACTGATTCTTTCCATTCCAATGGCAACTCTCAACAATTTTGATTTGAGGGAGGTCATTTTGCTATTCAAAAATCGCCAAAAACATAAGTTTCTATTTCAATGATTCGGTCCATAATAATAATCGTATTGTAAGACTTGAACAGTTATTTGGTATTTGAAGATTACTCTAGTGGATCATAGATGATTTTTGTAAAGAATTAGTGTTATAATTTAAATAATTTTGTGTAAGTTTGTAATTTTTATATAGTTAAACATGTGAGACTTTAGTTATCATTCTTTACTATTTTAAATTGAAAATTTAATAATCACTCAGTGTTCACTATAACTCATTATTATAACAATAAACATGAACCATACAGCGTTCTTATTAGCAGGACACGTAGTCCAAGCAAGTCTTCACAGAACTTATACTATGTCGATTTAAAATCTCAGCAGTTAAATAGCGCCTTTCCTTATTGACTGAACAATTAGTCTGTGCTCACAGGACATAGCTGAGGAGTGAATAGGGGGCTCTTCTATGAAAACATTAGCCTACTCAAACAGTTGTCTTGACCAAGTGCTATCAGCTGATGTTTATTATTGCAATATTTGTTATTAATACGGTTAGTAGCAACACTGCCACACACACAGACTAATTTTTCAGTCAGTACATTTAGGAATTTGCATATCCTGACAGTTAAGTCCCTATTTAAAGTCTTAGCATATATGTAAAGAAGATAGCAAGTGCCTTGATTTCCGATTAACATTCTTCTATAAGGAGGGGTAATTGGCAAATCTTGGCAATGTACTGTTTAATGTTCTTAGTATGATAATTGCATAATTACTACAGATAATCTAAAAAAAGTATATTACAAAAAATTTTATATGGCCAAACATTCACTGACAAAATAGCTACGTCGGTTTCATTGTGGGTAACACATTGTAAGTAACACTTAGTGGGAGAGTTAAAGAAAGGCTGTGGAAAGTGGACTCTGCTGAAACGTTAGCTAGTGCCAGCTAGTTAAATAATTCAAAGCAGTGTAGGGAACTATTTTGGGGAATATCAAATCAATGTCTGCTAAGTGAGAGTGAGGGAAGCTAGTTTAGCTTTCCAATTTTATGAAAAAATACACCAACAACAAGATAAAACTTCTTAAATCAAATCAATCTTTGTTTGCCTTTTGACCAGTGGCGGCTACTCCATAAGAGCACATGAGCACGTGAACCCCCTGTGAGATTTTAAAAAGAAAATGAACCACATTTAAAGTTTAGGTTAAATTATTTACACATTGAAATTACGAAATATGTGATTTTAAACGAAAGAAAACTCAAAGAGGCGCCTTCAGCTAGCTTCCGCTAATCCCACAGTACTGTCCCACAGTCCCGGTTGTGCTCCATAGCGTATATGCAAGGCCTAATCAGCTGTTCTGTCTAGAAGGCGGTGGTGGGGCCGTTTTGTAATAGAAGCCAGCGGTGCACACTTGCTGTGTGCTCCACTCCGACTTCTTTTAAAATCTGTTGTTTGGTTAAGTATGGTTTTTAACTACGTTAAAATATGTTGTAAAATATTTTAAAATGCATGTTTAAGCTTATAATTTTTAGAACATTTTAATTGTGCACTTTTACTTGTGGGGTACTCCGTACACCCCAAAACCCTCGGTGTGTGAACCCCCACTTTACTAGGTCAAAAGCCGCCACTGCTTTTGACATTGGACTGTTAACATGCAAAAGTGCGATATCACCATTACATGTGCGGTTGGACCCATACATTCGCAGACCATGTTGTCGAAGTTACAGTGATTGATCCTCTATTGATATTATAACATTCAAATACTGTATTGAAAATCTTAAAGACTTTCCGGCAAACATATTCTTTGAAGGATAAGACATAAGTAAAAAAGAAGTATTAACAAAGTGGCTTCTTTCGTTAACATAAGATAATTTTTTAGAGTTTATACCGATAAATATTGCTGTCTTTCTTATGATAATTTTAACAAAACCTTTTGTAATCAGCGAAGAAATAAAAGTTTCACACCTTAGCAGTTTAAAAATAGGAAACACTATTTATCCTACTGCAAATCACAAGTGTGCTGGCCACATTCCCTAAATAAGAGCTTGAAAAAAAACAGAGATTAGTTAAGAAACTGATTGTAAAAAATATGTGTGATAGCAAATCTCCCAGAGTGAAAAGACTGCTGCTGCAATAAGAAAACATATTCAATGGCTAAAGATGAACACAAACATATTTTTATCTGCAAATCACTCTTTGAATAACTATTAGCAAAAATTAAGATTTAGTTTTATGAACTATCTCCAAGTAGTGTGGACAAAACTCTCTTTTATAATAGATGAGTGAACATTCAAAATTGCACTTCTAGTGTACTGTAATATTATTGTGACACGTCGGTCTCTACACTATATTAACTACACTGTACTCTACTCTACCTAAATAACGTTCCATTGAGAAATATTCTTATTACATCACAATTGTAATAATCAATAAGGTTATACACATGATGCACACACAGATGTGACATAGTTTTTTTAGAGACACATTTTTTAGGGTATTTCACTTTAGGAGAATCAAACTGGAGTTTTTGTAGATTGATTTTGATTTACATAAAAAATTTATATTATTCTAAAGGAGTAGAGTTTAACTTGAAAATATTGCCAAACAATTTTATTTGTTAGAATCAGAACATCGTTTGGATGTTGTTTCCAGAATTCTCTTAGTATTCTAAAGGATTTATAGTTATTTCAGATAAAGCAGTTTTGTGTTGAATAAATCGTTTATCGTTATGTTAATTCACAGTAACATTGGTTAATATTCCGGCTTCTAAAATGACTTGTACTTATACCAATGTCGCGTTTAGTTAATTTCAGAGTGCCTATGTAACAAACTCATAAAAGGAACAGTTTTTGTTTGGGACATTGTGATAACAATTGTTGGAGAACACATGGGTATTCATCACTAAATATGTTCGTTGTGTTTCCCTACAACTAAAATATATACCTCTTGTGATAAATAGTTACTAAATAAAAATTTAATTTGCTACACACACACACACACACACACACACACACACACACACACACACACACACACACACACACACACACACACACACACAGCAGACACATAAATTGACATTTACTGCTGCTAATGGCGTAGTGGGTGGGGCTTAGTAAGGAACTGTCATGCACGCACGCACGTACGCACGCACGCACGCACGCACGCACGCACGCACGCACGCACGCACACACACACACACACACACACACACACACACACACACACACACACACACACACACACACGCGCGTACCAATGTATGTGTATGGGTGGGTGGGTGGGTCAATACCAATGTATGTGTATGGGTGGGTGGCTGGGTCAATACCAATGTATGTGTATGGGTGGGTCAATACCAATGTATGTGTATGGATGGGTGGGTGGGTCAATACCAATGTATGTGAATAGGTGGGCGGGTTACTTTATCACTGTTTTCAAATGCAATTTATTTGCACGGACTTAATGTTGTATGATAATGGCATGATTAAACAGCAGGACAGGGAGGCAGTATGATTGTGGCTGTATGAATGTTAGTAATATCTATATGAATGTGGAGTGAATGGCCATTTGTTGTTTAGTTTTAGAATTTTTAACAAATTTTAAATATTTATGTATATAATATTGACGATCGTATGACATGTTAAAAATTGTTACTACGCAATAAAATAAAAAATAGTTACTGAAAAGTAAACTAACGAGAAAAGTTAGATTTAGATTTATTTTTCAGTTGTACCCTCAATCGAAGACAATGTCACAAACTGAACTGAATAGAATCAGTAGTTTTTGGGTATGATATGATCAAGGACTCAATTTTTGAGAAGGAAATTACCATAGTATTTTGTTAATTGAGATAAAAAAGACATTTTTAAAGCCCTAAGGAAAATGAAATGAAAATGCAAGATGAACAGTTATTAGTTATCATACAGAATCAGACGCTGTTATTTATAATAAGCTCAAGAGAAGAAGATAAGATCAACCTTTGATGTGTTTAAAGAAAGATCTAATATGCAAAGAGAATCGATTAGTCAGTCAATTCTAGAGCTAGGGCCAGCTTGCTGTTGACACGGATTAGATTCTCTTCAGGGGTTTGGATGTGTAGAGAGGGATCTTTTCCACAAACATTGGTTGCCCCTTTTGACTCTAGATGGTACTATTACAAATGACTTAATTCACAATCTATGTGAAAATGCTGATGGTTTAGAGCCAAATGTTAATGCTGTTCCACAAGCTCAGCCAAAAATAATTTTGGTATTTGGCATTAGGAAGAATACAGATAACTTTTGTAATTGTGGTGGAAAGTAAATTCCCCAAATAAAAAAGGCCAAAGATTCAAGCATTAGCAATCAAAAATTGTCAAATGACGAAACCAATTCAAATGAATCATCATTGCAAATAGCAATAAAGTCAACCTCCTATTGTAATACTTAACACTATCCAAGAAAATGAAAAAAACTGTAAATATTATTTTAATTAAAATCAATTACTGTAATAGTATAAATAATTTTAGACTGTGATGAAAATGATATGTAGAAATTGTTCTCCTCCAATTTTGAATCATATGGTTGGCAACAAGATCATCAAACAACCGGGAATATTAGGTGGTAGAGATTAGGTGCATCTAAAGCATTATGTACTGCACTGTCCCTAAGTTGAATACACTTTAAAATTGTATTCTAATTGAATTGTTTGGAAGATGCACTTTTATTTTTATTAAGTATAACAAAATTCAATACAGATTAGTAGTAGAAGTTACTGGAGCATGACAAAAATTCTTAAAAGAAAACTTCTGACCAGGAAACTTGAATTAGGAATTAACAAAACCATGATGCTACCAGTTATAATGTATGGATCATAGAACACTCAACAGAAAATTTGAAAACCAAGTACTTAGAAGAATTTTTAGACAAATGCTAGTAAAAAAATACTTTGCGAATCAGAAATAACAATTAATCACGAGAAATGGTTCCAAGATCTTGATGTGATTATGCTGATAAGAATTAAAAGGATAATATGGACGGGACATGTTATTATTAGAGAGAAGGACAAAAATAAAAAGGTTTGTGAAGGGATAGGAGCAAGAATAAGAACACTGGGTAGATTGAGAATTTGCTGGAAAGACCAAACAGAGGTGGATTTAAGAAAGGTTGAAGCTACTCTAAAATATGATCAAGACAGAATAAGACGAAGTAATGTTGAAGACAAAACTGCATGGGTTTCAAGTGGCCACAGAGTAAGATATGTATTCAGTGTCCAAGTACTATAAAGACAAAACCACATGGGTTTCAAGTGGCCACAGAGTAAGATATGTATTCAGTGTCCAAGTACTATAAAGACAAAACCACATGGGTTTCAAGTGGCCACAGAGTAAGATATGTATTCAGTGTCCAAGTACTATAAAGACAAAACCACATGGGTTTCAAGTGGCCATAGAGTAAGATAGGTATTCAATGTCCAAGTACTATAAAGCATAACCTCATATAGTAAGGAATTAAACGTTTTCTTTCAAATACTCACTACAATTTAGATTGCAAAGTTTTATTCCTACAAAATTTGTAACATATGAGTACTATATATGATCTAAATGTGCTTAAATCTAAACTGCTAAAATTTTTTTTTCTTGTATGCTTTTACTTGCTGATTTAGAGAACAATTCTGGTATCACAATTTTCATCTAACATCAATTTCTTACCTTGGACCTATTAGTAATCCAGCCCTGTGAAGGGTATTGTATTGCTATTATACAGTCTTCTGTTATCAAAGTCCCCTATCATGAATATATGTGACCTTGTCAGTATAGATTTTGTAACTGCCAAGAAGTATATCAGCGTCACAACAAATATATTACAGCCACAACTAAAAGCCAAGATGTGTTCCATTGAATTTTGAATGCTTCCTTGATTTCTGATACATTTTGGTACCCAGCTCTTCTAAGTATACACTATAACATTCTTGATGATAAAATTAGTAAAAATATAAACAGGAACTGTTATATATATCGAGTTGTAGTTCTCGTTGTAAATAATATAAATACAAATAATTACTGACAATTTATGAAATAAAAGCCAATCTTTGTGATCTAACCCTTATAGTAAAAGACTTAATTTTATTTACAAATTAAATAAAAAACAGACACATATTTTACAACAAAATATCAATTGATTAATTATTGAAATTGTTATTTAGTGACAATTTTAGTCTCAATATAAGTACATCTTAAAAAATTAGTAAATCATGCTGTTTATGCAATAGACCATCCTCATGTTAGTTCGGTGCTTTGTTGTACATAATATTGTGCACAGCATTTGCTCACGTCTCAAGTCATTAGTGGAGTGATATATTTATACATTGAAGAGAGACTGTTTCAATGCCGTGCAAAAGTATCAAGAAGTTGTTACTAAAGTAAAGAAGAACCATGCAAGAAGAAAGGGGAAGAAACACAACTGTTTTGGAGAGTGGCAACGTTTATTGACACATACTGTAGAGAGAACAGTCGATCTTACAACCGATCAACTTAACTGTACGACATCGTATTTACCTAATTATAAATATTCACTTAACATAAATATCGATTTTTTACATATCTGAATGTACGGTTTGCTGTAGATTGTGCTAAATCAAAACATCGTGCTTCTTTAATGAACTAAGTCTTGAACATTAAGACTGGAATTTTGGTGCGAACTCAGAAGTGGGCTGATGTACGCGCAGGATATGGCCCCAAAGTCAGTCTTAAAACAATTATTGTGAAGTACTGGTAATAACAACAAGGAGTGAGTTTGGGGCCATCTCCTGCGGCATCCCACTCGCGATAAGGTCCTTTCTATCACTGAGACACAAGGTCACCGACTAGGCGGAGTCGTCGAAGTCCTTGGGTGACGACGGTCGGGGACTCTGAGCGGTGGAGGGCCTGGGGCTCTGTGCCTGGGGGCGGGAAGCTACAGGTTTGCCGGCGGCCTTGGGAGGAGCTGCGCTCCTAGAACCCCCCAGACCAGCCAGAAGCTCGCTCTTGCGGATGCTCTTCAGGTCCAGGTCTCCGTAGTAGTCCTCACTGGGGAAGTGTTAGAGTTACAGTTAGCAAGAAGAAAGGACAGAGAGGCCAAAGACATGAAGAGTAAGTATAAAGACAGTCATGCAGAATCACACCATGCCTGAGTTGACTCATGCTCTAGACTCTCCGCAGTCTGATTACGTGGAGGATAATTTCACAGTTTATGATTTTAGTTTTTAAAATTGAGCAAATGCCAAACAATAATAATCTTTTTAGGACTGCATAACAATATAAAATTCATTCATATATTTTTTGAAGAAATTTAATGTTTTCACAATGTTTTTCTTTTAATACAGCCTTTAGTGTAGTTAAGCCTTGTTTATGAAATCAAAATTGTAAAAATAAGAAATTCAAACCCATTTTCACTTCAAGACAAACAGATTTTACAAAAATACATATTGTATTAAAAAAGAACATAAAGTTGAAGTCTTAGACATCGATCTGTTCAACAACTTAACTCTCATAAGATTTAGCAGCATTTTGGTCACACTCAAGTGTGTTTTGGTGAAGGCTACGCAAATCAAAGGACGGAAAGTTATTTAAAATGCTCAAATAAACAAGGAATCACCAACCATGTATATTTTGAACAAAACTGTTGGCTTTATAGAAGATAATCCTTGAAAAATCAGTATAATTTAACAGTTATTTACTAATAAAACTGAACCAAGATGACTAGATATACAATATCTAGTCTATACAACTAAAGTGAAACATTAATTGAGTGAGAACAAATTAATCAGAATAATGATATATTTCGTAAACTATTCTAAAAAGCAATAAATGCTAGTGCTGTTAAGTCACTTTCAGGCACATGCACGCGCAGCTAGTCATTTCAACAAGCTAGCTATCACAGTTATCATGCTATAGCTCATATCACAGTTTGTTAACGCGAGGAGTATGTACATTACATTTCATGTATATTTACATTATGTTACTCAAGATTAAACTTCATAAAAGACCTTTACTTCAAATTACGATTTTAATAAAGAACAAATTTAATTAGTAGATTTTCCATTTCAAATCACTGGTTGTCATGTAATATTTTATATTTTCTATAATATTTTGCCTATGCAAGTTATTATAACACCGGAATCAAACAACCCTTAAGAACATAACTATATCTGTTAAGAGTATCTATATGAGTTAAAGTTGAATTTTGAATATTATTAGCTTACCATCCGGGAACATCCTCGGGGTCCTCGCAGTTGCCAGTGCCGTCGCCATCTCCGATCTTGAAGACGGTGCCGATTGGGCATCCGTACTCCCGGGCGGTTCCCTCCATGCAGATATAGTACTTACGGCAGTCATCGGGGTGGGCGTGACGGGAGAAAGAGCCTGCAGCGATGGCGGGGCCGGGGCAATTGAAGCCGTCAGCAACTTCTAAATATACGAAAAATAAACATTATTGAAAACAGTTATTTAGAGGTATTATTTAGTATATTGGATAAGTTAAACGTACGAAGAAAATTTAATTTACTCTAGAGCTTTGAGAACTAAAGTTATAGCAGACATACAAGCAAACTCTTTAACTGTCAAAATCTCTGTATTTCTATAGATAAATAAAGCTTTGATCTAAAAAAGGTAAACTGTACCAAAGATAAGAGCGAGCCCTTTCAGAGGTTATTAGTAGTCTTAAAAGGTTAATTAGCAAATAATCATTGACATAATATTTTTATAATGTAAAATAGTTTCATATCGATCCTTTGAAAATCATTGTTAGAAATAATCACAGTTGTAAATGAATCGAACTATTTCCTAACTACCGTAACATGAAAAACGTAACATGATTTCAAATCCAGCAATGCTCCATATTGTCAAGACGAAGAACAAGGGAGGCAAGAAAACGCGAAAAATGTTGACCTAACTAACTCATACTTTTCTTTCTCTAGCTGAGCAAATGAAATGCCCTTAAAATATATGAAATGACACTTACATGTTGTACATATAGTTGGTTCCATTTTATTTGAATAATTGGTAAATTCTGAAATTTAAATTCCCCATTGCTCTAATTTCTTAAGTCGCATTAAAAAACGAGCTGAAAAAATTCAAAATAAAAATGTAAGGTTTTACACAAAGATAATAGCTATTTAAGTTTCTTTTCTTACCTTCGAGCTTGCACTCGGGAACTTGGTCAGCCCACATGCAGACGCGGGAGTCCCTGTCGTAGGCTAGACCGGGGGAACACTGGTAGCGACTCGCCTCTCCGTTCCAACAGTTCCAGAAGGTATCGCATTTCACTTCATCGGGGAAGATTCCGTAGAGCCTGGGACAGTTGGGCGTGCTGATTGCGGGTTCTGTACAGAGATCAATGTTTGAGACAATGAAAGCGTACTTAGAAAGTCAAGTCTTAATATTATCAATAAGAAAGAAAGACATAATATTTTATCTAACAAGGAAGTATTCTATCTACTTTTGCAAATTTGATCCTATTTGCCAGCTTGGTGGCTCAATGGACAAGGCGTCAGGCTCGGAGTGCCCCAACTGGTTGGTACTTCACTCTTTGAATTACAGGCCTATGTGGACTTGCAATGAAGAAGAATATCAGTTTTCATCTCTTAATCGAGTCAGAAAAAATTAATTTTATTTACAACAAAATAGAACAACTTCTGTATTTGGGTGAAATTAAGGAAAAAATTGCCCTTTTTTACATGTAACGTCTATTTAGGAAGATTATCAACTCAAATCCCTTGTTTATTTTCTTCACCTCCCAATCAGTCACAGTTCTTGAATATTCTTCAAGAAAATACGTTTAGAATGTATATTTGTGGAAGAATGAAGAATGTTACTTAGATTGTGGTTCTGATGGTTATATATATTTATTAGAAGTGGAGATAAGGGATTTAATTTACACTATCAGACTCGCTTTAACGTAAATCGAAACTACCGATTGCCTAAAGTTAACAGATCAATTTATCGCCATTCTTTCAATTATTTAGGTCCAAAATACTTCAATCAATTACCAGATGAGGTAAAAAGCACCAATAATCTGAAAAAATTCTGTAAAAATCTTATTGCTTGGCTTTTTTCTCTACAAAATATAGAGTTCCTAAATGATGTTTTGCAGTAATGATTGTATTGATGATATTGACTTATAAAAAATTAAATTTGATAAGTTCTTCTCTATTGTATTAATTCACTTTGTAGGCATCATTTAAATATTAAATTTCTATTAATATAACAATTTATAAGTACCATATATATATATATATAACTAGATGTTAAAAATACCGTTTTATTTGTTTAGAATTTCTTATAAATTATGTACTAAATTGTAAATATGTTTTTTAGTTACCATTAATACTGTTTCATGTTGTCATGTTTCTAGAGTTTTTCTCTTTTACCTACCTTTGATGCATAAAATGACGTTATGTACTGAGTAAATCTACTGAATTCAGTAATAATTTTTAAATTTTGCTCACCAAGCTGAGCTCTGTCTCCACAGTCGACATTGTGGAGGTAGTCACAGTTCTCCTTCAGGTACTTGGGATCCGTGTCGTCAAAAGCCAGACCATTTCCGCAAGTTTTCAGCTCCGCCAACCCATTGTCGCACTTCCAGTACTTGTCGCATGATACGGGGTGAGGGTAGAAACCGTAGTCATCGGGGCACTTGAAGTCCTCTTTCTGTGCGCTCGCTGTAACAGAAGGAGAGTTTTCGTTATGGCACAACAAAATGAGTTGTACAAGCACTAATGTACGTGAAATACATTCATCTACGATAATTCATTGGCTTTATGTCCGTTGAAATGTACGTACACTTTAGGATTCAAATGGTGGATCGATCCCTAACATCAGCCTGGTCTTTGGTTAGGAGGAGTGGATCGAAATTACTTATATAATTAAGAATGGAGTTATTTGGAAATTTAGAGTAATCACAGACAAGAAAGAAACAGAGGTCACATATAAATAGTGACCTGAATGAGTGTCAGTTAAAGAAACTTGGGATGTCGAGGAGTTAGTTCTCCGTTGCCACCCTTATTCCTCTAAAAATTTTGAAGCATAAACATAGTAATTATTTAAACAAATTTATAAAGATTCAAATTCCTGGTAGTATCTACTCATACGTTTGCTGCTGTCATAAGAAAGCGACCTCTGTTTCTTTTTTTCTTCTTGGCGTAGGTAAGAAAAACAGCGTTTGAATGTGACAATTTAATATACAAATTTACTGATGCTAATACAAACAACGCTAGACGACTATTTTCTCTTGTGTGTGCTTTTTGTATCGTTCACAACCGTTTAAACTCTTCTTTGTCAATTTGGATTGTAATTGAGACTATTTCCGATCGTTTGAACCACCTGTAACAAAATTTCACAATCTTGAAAACTCGGCGTTGTTCTAATGCGAACAACACATAACTCTTGTTTTAGCGATGCAAAACATAAAGGAAGCCATTATACTCGAGTTGCACTCTCCGGTGTTATGTAGTTGCATGAGTATGGAGTGTTAGCGGTCAAGAATGGAGCAGGGTGGAGTGCCAGCCGGACACACCTACATTCCGCGTTATGCAATCTATACACGTATGCCCTTTCCCGGATCCATTGTCTGGCGAGCTGCAAATTCTTTACGATTGGATCGATCTTGCTAAAGCTCTAGGTATTATTTATTTGAACATTTTACTAAATAAAAATGTTGTTCGGTTTGACTGAAGATTGTATCCAGGGAATAACTACAGTTCTGTTTAACTATTTTACTTAATGGACATATTTATGGTAGTTAGAAATCATTAGGCTTCATACTTCGCTGATTCGCACAACTAGCATCAATTTTAAAAGAGAGATCGCATATTTAATAAGATCTTGTTTACTTATTTAATCCAACTCTCCTCCTTTCTCCGTCCAATTTGTGGCTGCTCTCCACGCCGGTGACCTAGATATCGGCCGTTCACTATGCACTTTAATTGCGGCTAGTTGCGGAACAGTTAGCACTTCATGGCGTAGGCTATTGTCTGAAGCACTATTGCGACAAGCGGCAGCTCTCCGTCCCGCCCTACTGCTGTTTAATAACATTAGTAGGGTTATGAATAATAAAAAGCCATCATAACTTGATTTTTTTGTGGTGGGGTACTTTACAATCTCTTTACGTGCCTCTAATTTGACACACCATCGTTCACGGATGTTTGTTTCTCGAAGTAGGGAATAAAAACAGCTGTCTAAATCAAACCTAACCTAAACGCTTCTGTAATTCTCCAGGTGAATTGAGTTCTAATTAATCCATATTTTGTTTAAGCTACTGAATATGTTAAAAATGGCGTCTGGGCACGTTATAGAGGCTAACAAGAGTTGATATTTGATCAACACGCAATGATTCGGTCCACTAGCCAATCACGTTACATCATGCCACCACAATAACCCAATTTCTCCCTCTCTTTTGGACTCTGGTGTAACCGACTTGGGAATTAATTTCTGGTAAATATTTACCAATTAATGAGCACGTAATCAGCAGTGTCCGGTACGGAGTGAGGCAAGTGTTTATGTAAGAAGCCGGTCAGATTCCTGGATGAAAACGAAAGTGGTGCAAGGAAAGTGTGGGCCAACCCAACAACAATGTGGGCCATTATGTGCACGTGCGTGCGCGGGCACTACTTCCTGAAACGTTTAGCCTCAGTTACTCCGGAGAACCATTCTAAACAAGTTTCTTGTCTTGAATGTCTATTAATTAAACACCTGTTTCTGTTGAATGACGACACAAATTGTCTAAACACTAACAGGACCAAACGAGACCAAAGGTCCGAAGGGAGTTCAAGAAATTAATATTATACATCCTGTAAATTGTCAAAGACAACCGTACTAAGAAAAACCATCGATGACCTGTTTGTGAAATAATTGTTTTTGTAAAAGTAAATGTACATAACAACATCACTGTACCTCCGAAAATAATTAAGACAGGACAATGTTTTAACATGAAAAATTGCCAAGTCACAACTTTGTAAACAAACTACATTCTACGAATGCAAAATCATGGTAACACACTCTTTCATGAACAAATGATCATAATCACCCATCCTTTCTACTAGCGCTTTTTATCAACCATGGTAACCCACTCTTTCTACGAACATATAGTTATGGTTACCCACCGTTTCTTTTAAGGTTAATTGGTAGAGAGGACTGTATATTCTTAACCTCTTCTTATAAAAATAGATAATTTTCGTTTCATTTCTATAAATACCTGGTATCACCTCCTCTTTTTGGGAACATGACCCGTTCGTCTTTTCTACAAGCGTCTTCCATGTTCAAAGTCATTAAGTTATTTAATGACACTCATAAATTTGATTACTTGTTGAGAATTTTTTCGGCGCTGGCGAGCCAAGAGTACAGTAGTATGCTAATGTAAGAGGCTTTCTCTGGTATGTGCATTGTGTAACTGTGGCGTAAGTAGTGGAAAGGTTACGAACTCCATAACTGAACAGCGACAGAGAGAGCGGACCAGATGAGGTGGAGGAGTGAGCTGCGTTTCTCCCAGCGTGTGTCTTACACCTTAAACCGGACATTTTATCTGGTCTTTGACAAAAAAATATCAAACATATCATCATATTTGACAATTAAATCAATTATGAAATGGAATCGATTAAAATATTCATGTGGTCTACTGGATGTCAAACTTATTTAAAGTCTTAAAGTTTAAGGTCAAAGTATAACTGTAAAAACCAGTGACTGAATCTGACCTTTGATATTACAAAGGATTTCAAGGTGAGCAAACAAACGGACAAAAGACACGTTCTAGTCACCTTGATCTTGAGCCTGGCCACACAATACAACACGATCTGATTGCTGGCAGTTTCACTCCAAAAGCCGTGTTAGTTTCGTAACCTGTGTTAAGATTAGACAAAGACTAGAACTATTAATCAAGGCACACCTTTTTGGTACACTGACAGTCTATCTAGTTCCGGAAGTACTTAGGTTGGGCGTTACACAAGATGTGGTTCAGTGTCAGGCCGAGTGACTCGCCGACGTAACGCAAGGGGAAGCCTATATTCGGCGCAAGGTGACTTTTTAAATAGACAAAAACATAAATGAATTTCAAACCAGGACTTCCTGTAAGTTACGCAAAGTACGGAGTTTTTGCCGAGTAAAAGGGCGCAAAACTAGAAGAACGGCCTTTCAACAGTGGGGACATGGAAGAAAGTTAATTTCGCTTGAGCAACGCAAACATCACTTTACCACATGAGTTGTTCTGGTGAAATGTAATACGAACGTTTCAAACAAATTTACAATTGATCTATTTGTTGTTTTTTTAAATTTGTTTTCATTATTCTTTATTTTTTCCCCTAATTTAGTTAAAATTATATATAACTAGGTTTCTTTACAAGCTCATTTAGGAAGATTTATCTATCTTGACAACTATACATATACACAAATAACTTTAAATTTACCCTAGTCATTATTGTATGTATGCTATGCGTGATTAGAAAGCTTTGATTACCATTTAGCAAAAATCTTCATTTCGTATTCAAATGTTGGCAAGCCTTATTGCCTCACGTTGGAATAATGATCATATATTTATGCAGATTCTTGCAATTTAGAAAGTATTGGTTATAAACACTCCTTATATGAGTAATCGGCACCTGTTGTAATGATCTGTAGAGGTGGGGGGGGGCGAAGCACCCGATTGCTCAACTCTTGCAAAGTTCGCATTCTTGGCGAGGTGGTAGGATCCCGGTCAGCCATACTTGGGCCCGACTCGTCAGTTACTCAATACCTAACTCCCTGATCTTAAATGGATGGAATATTTTGAGGACAGTTTGAGTTTAAACAAACGAGAATATAATAAGTATTCAAGCAAAATAAATATTAACCCACAAATGGTTTTATAAGGATTTGCTAAATTACAGGATTTTTCATATCGTTGGATGGATGTTGATTTACAATTTATTCAGACTTATTTAACTGTAACTTTGTATTATAGATGGCAAATAATAATACAAATTGTTACTATTGTCATCTAGAATATGTAACAACCCCTTTCATGATATATTAAATACAATTACTGTATATCGTCTATCATTTGAGAATAAGATTTTACGGGACTACAACAAAGAATTAGTAAATGATGTTAATATAAGTTGAAATGAAAATTACCAGAAGGAAGATTTGAATAATAAGAAACAAATTACGCATTGCCCTTGACTCCCCGGGGTAAAGGTATTGGTCTATGTGGAGTAGTTGTTTTAAGGGGAGGGGGCAGATCATGTTCAGAGCAGTGGTTATCACCTTGAGACGCAGTAGTCCTGACCTTGACAGCAGCCTCCGCAAGGTTGCTACGGGTTCCGCAACCACATT
The DNA here is from genome assembly GCA_035578905.1 of Stictocephala bisonia. Taxonomy (NCBI): domain Eukaryota; kingdom Metazoa; phylum Arthropoda; class Insecta; order Hemiptera; family Membracidae; genus Stictocephala; species Stictocephala bisonia. The sequence continues at coordinate 489,809 of JAQJVL010000191.1, read as the reverse complement.
GCACCACGCGGCTTGGAGTATGCACCTTTGCTTTCATGCTGGACTAATAAGATCAAGCCCACTATATCCGCCTGTCACTTTAGAATGCCTAGCCTCAAATTCTTGACACATTTTTTTTCTTCACAACTACAGTAGTCAATAAATCGAATCTAGAGGCAATTTTATACTTTTCCTGCAATTACAACATGAAATGCACGAAAAGAAAATTTATTGGTTTCGATATTCTTATTAAGAGACAAACTTTTTCACTTAACCCCTTCTTTTCACTCCAACTATTGGTGTTCAGGAATGTAAATCCTTCCTCAGTTAGAGAATGTTCGAAAACATTTTATGTGGCAAATATGACAGCTATAACACTTAATGTCATTGAATGTCTTATGCCTACGCAATCACAGGCAAATTGACGTGGGAAACACGGAAGTGCGTCGGTTAATGCCTTCGATTGGCTGAGGAATTTGGCTGGCAGCTGTCCAGATGGTAACTCTCTCGGTGACAAGTTGGGCGGAACGAAAGTGAAATCTTTGGCCAACGACTCGATAGACTGGGTTGGGCACAAGTCGATACACTTTTACCAGTGTCAATATTGTACAGGAAAGTGGCTTTGTATCTCATCTAGGATGGCCAAACGTTCTAGAAAACCAGAATTATTGTCCTTAGTTTTATTAAAAAAATACGGTGTTCGGAAAATCTGTGTTGGAACGCTTGAAAGTTCTTAAATTTAGTTTTAAAATTATTTCTTGTCAGTCGAAACAAAATCATAACATTTTTAAAAATATTTAGTAAATGTTATTAATCAAACGGATATTTATAAATAAATTATAATGTGTTTTGTTTTTATCTAGCCACTGCTATACTGGACGATTCACTGCAGCGTTGAAGTCTCCACTGAAGTCGTTCAACTCGGCTGGGACCATTGCAGGCTCGTTGAGTCGCCATACAACCGACACTTTAACTATCAAGGCTTGATGCATGAAGAGTAATTCAATTCTTCACGGCGATTCTTTTCAGAGAAGATGGGAACTGAAGTCACCGACCTTACTATAGAAGCTGCGATTTTCACGCCAACTAGACTAATATAGGATATCTAGTAAAAACTTCCAACAGTACAAAAAATTATGGGATGTGGCTTATTTTTTTCGTTACATTTGGCTAATAATACGACTTTTTCTTTTAGATTGTTTATTTAGTCCATGAAATACGTATATAGTTTAGTCTTTTATTCATTTAACTCGTAAAATTTATACCCAAAAAAAGACATTATAGTTAAAATTAGGTATTTTTCAAATTCTGTTCAGCGATATTTGGCATATTATAATTGGTATATAAATCATAAAAAGTTTGAAATTTGTAGCCTTTTTACTACACATTTTTTATTTAAATATATGACTTAGTCGAACAGTAACGTCAGTGGGATTATAAAGTGTAAAATAGGCAATTTCGTTAAGAAGTCACGAGTGAAAAATTACTATTATCATGGCGGTTTCCAAATATACTTTCGGCTCTATGATAATACGATGGACGAAACCCACAATTAACTAATACTAACAAGGGGTTTCCTAATACTAACAAACACTCGTACAAGGGAATAACAAAAACACATCAACAAGGATGTGCCTTACATTTTTAACTAGAAAAATATTGTAATGTTGAAAGAAAAATTCTGTAAAAATTAACAGAATACATTTGTTTTGTAGGATAAGAAGTATAAGTAGATTACAAAAGCGTTTAAAAAGTTACGAAATGTATTCGCAAAGGATGAGGTGAAATACTTGACTTGGGGATTTTTTTCAACTTAAAGATGGAACTTTAAGGTATTCGGAATAGTGGACGCATGCATCTATAATCACAATCTCAGCAGCCATTTTGGATTGCCTGGTACTCGGTACAACTTTACGTCCGGTTTTATGAGCTTACCGAGTGTAAATCTTCGCTTTGCATCCATAAAATATGATTCATGAATAGTTACCAATAATTGGCTCTAAAACACGTATGTTGAGGGGGGTAATTTTGTATCATAAATAACCGAGTATATGGCGACTTTAGTCAATAATGATGATTCCCTATATTCCTCTGAATTATAAGAGGAGATTTAAATTAGTAATGGTTTTTATTAACACTAGGATTCCAATTTTGTTTTATAATAATCTTTTTTGTAATCTCAACCTATATAGTGTTAAAATTTCATTAACTAAGGGAATAAAATTATCATTGGCTAAATCGTTTTAAAATGGCATTAGCTGCGTGTATTAAATAAGAGAAAATGTCTAAACACGGTAAATTCATTAATGCGTCTGGATTCATAAATGTGTTAAGACATTTAACAGGTATATAGCAGAGTTGGAACTAATATTTTAGCGAAGAGTTTCCACTTGTATGGGGACAATTTAAAATGTTAATGTATTGAATATGCATCGAGAAACATATGAACTTTGCTCGCAAGTGGAAAGCACGCATTATCGTGAGGACGGTCCTTTACCGTTATGTAACTACTCAACGACCTTTAAACAAGGCTGAAAGATCAAGAGTCGGGGCAAGCTAAGTTACACAACTACAAGGTCTGTGATGTATCGACCATCATTTTACTGTTAAATACTCACATAACAATTTAATGGCACTCAATAATATTTGTACCAAATTCAACTTCACACCCATACGACTGGCTGAACGAAATTGGTGAATTTTCAATTTTCGAAATGATTTTTTAAATATATTTTTGCTAAAGACTTCAAAATATTTTATAATCAGAATACAAGAGAAGAAAAGGAAAATTAAAAGCCAATGGATTAATAAAAGAAAGGCAATAACTAATAGAAAACATTCGTTGTTTTAGGCCATCTTGAGATATGGGTACAAGAGGGATAACTACATTTATTTCGAAGAAATCCAGACAAAAGAAAAAAATAAGAAGGATCAAATTGAGAATAAAATATATAAGAAGACATAATTCAATCAGGAAGGTGAGGGTACACAATTTAAATAATGGATTTAAAAAAAATAATACAGCCCCAGAAGAAGCTGAAGGATTCAATAGAATATATGTGAACGCCACACAACACAAATGTATTACAATATAAGTACAAAATGTACAAATATTGTGGTGATCGTCTTTGGAAAACAACGTTTACTAACCTCAGAGCAGAGGGATTCACAAAAGAACATATACTAGAGAGAAGACCGAATATCCAATAGACTATGAATTTTGGAAGTTTGAGTAAGAAGAGTCAAAGAATACGAAGTTTAAGAGAAAGAAGAGGAATAACAGGATGATGACGATAAATTGTCTATTGGATGGGATAGATGGATGATAAGATAAACAAAGGTTTAAACGCAGATATTAAGGTGACTAAGACTTACATAGGATAGCTAAGTCGAAGGAGAGGCTATAGAATTAAAATCATTATTGTTATGCAACTAATGATATATTAATAGACTTACAAGAAAGTAAATCTGACTTAAAATTGACGTTAATAATACAGCAGAAAACTAGTGGGTGTATTCGTAAGCGGAAGTGTTGAACAAAACATTACGGGAAGTATGATTGAAAGCAGAGGCGGACGGGGCAGTATTTGGGCGGGCACTTTGAGAGTTGTTATGAGACGTGAAAGTGACTTATTATCTACAGCACGGCCTCCACACTTCGTCAACAATCACCAGGTGGGAACAGCTGATTAACAGAATAATGCAGGCTTGCAACCTCTGGAATACAAATTTCTCCGATTATGAAGAGATGTATGTAACAAATAATTGGTTCGAAAGCAGAAACAAATGTTTAATTAAATTGGCACCCTAAGTTGGCTCAGTTAAATTTACAAATATAACGTAGAGTAAAAGGATTTTTTGTGAACAAGGAAACCATTAATATTTAGTGGTGTAGTCAATTAATAATGCTTACATAATTACATTTTTATATCAATGGATATAATTTGAAATCTAGTCATGGTTTGTGAATGATTAAAGTTTATCTTAAGTACACTGTATTCTAGAAAAATTCCCAATTTTCCCAAAGTTAACTGCGCAAATTTAACTGCGCAGCAAATTTGTTTAACTAACTTTAAGTGCTTATTACGTGTCTTAGTTATCAGAAATCTTAACTAAACCCAGACAATTACTAAAGACAAACACTGTGACCGTAAGCAGGCTGCGGAATTATGCTAGAAACAACAAGCGGTGTCAATATCGCCAGTTGTTACCGGAAGTCTGTCAGCGGTCAACTGTTTGCGGCAGTTATTCAGGGCCGGTTGCGACAGAAGTCGTAGCTGGAGCCTGTTGATGGTTGCGACACCAACTAAACCACTTTCTTTCCTCTGTTTATTTATCACTTCATCACCAAATGCCGGTGGCTGTGCCAGGAGGGAAAGCCGTAAGGAAGGTTGAATTAGACTCTTGAAAATTAAATTTTAAAAGCAAGCTCGTTGAAGCTTTTTATTTATCTTAACCTTGATCGTATGAACAAATGGGCGGTGGTATGTATATAAAAAATAAGACAAGGGGTTAATTTCCAATAACATGAGAAATGAAAGGCAAAAGGTTAGTTTACACACGTTTAACGCACGTGTAACACAAGACATAATGTTAGTTTGGAGAAACACATGTAACCTAAGGAACAAGGTTAGTTATTTATTACAAGTATAAGCAACGGATGTCCTAAAGTTAATTATTGATGACAAGCGTAACGGAAGACGTAAGATTAATTAGAAATTTCAGTTATAAAGAATATCAACATATTGATGGCCAAAAAACAATAGAGTAATTCAGAACACACAATAAATATACTTAAACTAACTACATAAATAAAATAAAACGAATAATCAAAATTATTTTGACATACGAAAAGTCTAAAACTTTCCCCTTTAATTTTATCTCGACATGGAGTAACTTTAAATTGGTTGTGCGAAACACTTTTTGAATCAACATCAATACAAATATCAAAGTAAACGAAATGTGAAGAAACTAAATAACTTTTTCAGAATAACTATGAAATAGTTTCTCCAGTACTAAAATAAAAATAGTTAAAAATAATAATATATCAGATGGAAAATTGTGTTTTGGTCCAAAAATAAAGATATTTTAAGAGTAAGGATGCATTATGCTGAAAATTTAAGACAGCATAAGGTAATTAAAAATTAGCGAAGTATCCCATTTTATTAATGCTAGTAATCAACTTATTAGTATCAAAATTATTTTGTTGTAACCCCTATAAAGTGCTAAAAATGGTCAAAAACATATTATATAAATTTTTTAATGACTACTCTTTAATTTTGTTTTGATATTATGATATAAGAGTTTCCTGACTGTTTCTGTCGGTAAGGGAAATTCATTTAATACAAATTTGTAAGCTATACTCGTAAATCCAACATGGACGCAAAATTCATATCACACAAATGTGAAAGACGTAAATTTCAACGATGAAACAATTACATAAAGAAACACCAAGGGATATGTTGTAAAATTAAATATAAAAATAACAAAATTAGTTTTAAAAATTCAAAATGAATTGTTAAGAATTATTTATAAACTTAAATAAATAAAAATAACCCTACATCATCATTTAATTTGAGTATATTCTTCGATAAAAGCTCTTATTCATTAAAAGCTATTCACATGTAACATTGCCTATGTTATTAGGCTTACTTAAGTGAAAATATGATATTTCATGTGCTCTTAAGAGCTATATTTTGACTAAAAAATATTCGATAAAAATAAACTATCGAATAAGACTGCATTGAAACCCCAAGAATAACAGACACAAAAAAACCTACTAAAAATACTACTACTAACTGTTACTAAATATTAGAATACTATTAGTATTCTAATATTAGCAATCCCATTAGTCAAAGTACGTTACAGTTTTAAAACCAAAAATCCCTTTATTTGTTCTTTAAGAATATGTTTGAGATGGATTTTCCATAATTAAAATTGTAATGTGGTTTAAATAATATGTTTATAATATTATTATATTTAATACATATTGATTTTAAAAAATTACAAAAATTAAAAAAAATGTTTAGATTGATACAAAAACATGATTAAAATGAACAATACAGAATTTATGTGTTCTATTTTTAATATGCTACAGTTCATATATTCACAAAAAAGATTATATAACAAATAAAAAATACAAAAGATAAATTAGTTTAAACTTTCTGTTAAATTTCAACGTCAGTAGTTATGAAAAGAAATGAATTACAACTCAATTTAAAAAAAATTCATTCATTTGTCAAAATAAAACTGCTGTCGAAAACAGAGTGTTCATGTTATAAAGTACAACATTATTCGTATGTTATATATTTAAACAAACATTTAATGTAATGGTAAAAAATTCATTGTTCAAATAACAATTAATGTTACTAAGCATTTAAAATGAAAAATATCTGGTTTTTTAAATCAAACAAAAAAATTGCTTCATAGTGTATTAATTTTGTTTTTCTTTCTTTTTTATTATTATTAAGTGTAAGGTAATTTAATTAATATAATAAAGAAATGCAAAAACTCCATTTCAAAATATTTCAAGGAATTAAAATAGTTAATAGTTATTTTTGTGTGTGTAAATGTTTAAGTGAATGAGTGCACTAAATAAAATACCCATCCAATGCCTACACTATGAAATAAACACTATTGCCTGCTTTTCACATCACCACGAGATCCACCAATGTGGCAGTACACTGTCGCGCCCATACCCTAAATAAGATCCACCGGAGGGTTATCCACTGTAATATCCACTTAACACTGCGGACGTACCGTAAGCGGCGACAACCACCAACAAAACCAGCCTGTAGATCATGATGCACACACTTCCAGAGAGGGAATGACTGGTAGAGACCTCGTGGAGGCAGTTTATATACCAGCTCCAGGAGCCGCCGCGCCTGGCCCCGCTCCGCCGCGTCGTGCTGCCATCAACCCTTCTGCAACACGGCTTTCCCTCTAGATGTATTTTCATTTTTAACCAACCCTCAAGCAAAAATTACAATATAAGGAGCAATGTTGTTGTACAAAATCGTACTTCCGATTCAGATTATGAAAAGTTTTAGTTAATTTTAATATGTTGGAAATAGTAGCCTACATTAGGTCGAAAATTGTTAACTATATTTCAATCAGGCTATAAAAGTAATATACATCAATATAACTAACTAAGTTTAATATACATTTTAAATATAATTTAGTAAAATCCTGGGACTTTTAAAAATATAGAATTTAAATTTTGTATTCACGCAAAGGCTATTAACAATGAATTTAACTTCTACGAATGAAAACTGAGTTATTCTATGAATATTGTCTATTTAATAAACATATGCAAACATAATACATTTGATTGTACCTCTAATTATTGAATGTAATATCTATAGACAAAAGGCAAAGCCCTAACTCACTCATCACTAATTCTCCAACTTCCCATGTAGGTAGGGAGCTGACATTTTGTATACTGTTTCTTTAAGTCTTAAATAGGACAATTAAAGTATTTTCATCTTGATAAAATACTTCTAAGGAGTAGAAACTTCCCCTAAAAGATTGTTCCATAAGGATAACATTGGGTTGATTTTAGTAAATTAATAACAGCTGTTTTGTAAATAAATAAACATGTTTATTTTGTATGTTTGACATTATTCTATTGATGCATTACGAGTTCAACTATCAGCTGCTAAACAAAAATAAATGAAATGAACACCTATGAATGAATGAATGAATGAATAAGTGAAAAAGCCTTTATTTAGTGGTGAAGTTAGGACTATACAATCCTCTCTTCCACTAACCACGTTGAAGATTAGGCTTGTACTTGAAATAGGCTAAGTAATGCCATTGTGTGTTTACACTAATAAATAGGTAGCAACGCAAGTAGTGTGATTGAGATATTGTAAATAAATTTTATAATGTGATTTTACAGTCAATCTACTATTATTTGTAGTCAAATGACACATGCCGAGGCCGAAGGCCGACGTGTATCGAGCACAGCGAGAGTCGGGGTTGGCACGCGAAGCGTGCAAGGGTGTCCCCTAGTCTACAATACAACTCAAACCTTAAACTGAAGGTTAAAGGCATTTGCATGATTTGCACTTTTTACGTGATGTTATTGGAATAGTACATTAAATTCATGTTAAATATTACAAATTAAAATTGTAGATTTAGGTTTACGATGTAATGTGTAGATGAATTAATTATATTTTTAGATTACCCACATTATTGTGTGTGTGTGTGTGTGTGTGTGTGTTTTTTTTTATGTATGGAAAAAAATTAGACTCAGTTTAAATTCTAGAACCATTTTACTGTCAAGATTTGTCTTCACCATATTTCTTTGTCACTTGCTTATTCACATCGTCTACTGAATACTGTATAAGTTGTTGATTACATATTGCTAATATATAACAACAACAAAATAAATAAATACGTAAAAGAAAAAAAATAAAAGAAAAATACTTTTATGAGTCCTAAAAGTTTGAATCCAGACGGTTTCGTGATATTCTGTGTATGATTTGAAATTAATTGATTTGATAACATTCAAAATAAAGATTAGTTTAGGAAATTAAAATAGATTTTGAAAGTTGACTCACTTCCTAATTTACCTAAAGTACAGATATTATGGACTTCGATCAGTACAAACTAGTAAGTACAACATACAGGTTGTGAGTATTATTCAACGACTAACTTACCTACATTACCTGACGAGTGTATTTATCCTAAGTACAAACTACACTTGACAAGCTCCCATCCATCCATTAACTTACCTACATTACCTGACGAGTGTATTTATCCTAAGTACAAACTACACTTGACGAGCTCCCATCCATCCACTAACTTACCTACATTACCTGACAAGTGTATTTATCCTAAGTACAAACTACACTTGACGAGCTCCCATCCATCCACTAACTTACCTACATTACCTGACGAGTGTATTTATCCTAAGTACAAACTACACTTGACGAGCTCCAATCCATCCACTAACTTACCTACATTACCTGACGAGTGTATTTATCCTAAGTACAAACTACACTTGACGAGCCCCCATCCATCCACTAACTTACCTACATTACCTGACGAGTGTATTTATCCTAAGTACAAACTACACTTGACGAGCTCCCATCCATCCACTAACTTACCTACATTACCTGACGAGTGTATTTATCCTAAGTACAAACTACACTTGACGAGCTCCCATCCATCCACTAACTTACCTACATTACCTGACAAGTGTATTTATCCTAAGTACAAACTACACTTGACGAGCTCCCATCCATCCACTAACTTACCTACATTACCTGACGAGTGTATTTATCCTAAGTACAAACTACACTTGACGAGCCCCCATCCATCCACTAACTTACCTACATTACCTGACGAGTGTATTTATCCTAAGTACAAACTACACTTGACGAGCTCCAATCCATCCACTAACTTACCTACATTACCTGACGAGTGTATTTATCCTAAGTACAAACTACACTTGACGAGCTCCCATCCATCCACTAACTTACCTACATTACCTGACGAGTGTATTTATCCTAAGTACAAACTACACTTGACGAGCCTCCATCCATCCACTAACTTACCTACATTACCTGACGAGTGTATTTATCCTAAGTACAAACTACACTTGACGAGCTCCCATCCATCCACTAACTTACCTACATTACCTGACGAGTGTATTTATCCTAAGTACAAACTACACTTGACGAGCTCCCATCCATCCACTAACTTACCTACATTACCTGACGAGTGTATTTATCCTAAGTACAAACTACACTTGACGAGCTCCCATCCATCCACTAACTTACCTACATTACCTGACGAGTGTATTTATCCTAAGTACAAACTACACTTGACGAGCTCCCATCCATCCACTAACTTACCTACATTACCTGACGAGTGTATTTATCCTAAGTACAAACTACACTTGACGAGCTCCCATCCATCCACTAACTTACCTACATTACCTGACGAGTGTATTTATCCTAAGTACAAACTACACTTGACGAGCTCCCATCCATCCACTAACTTACCTACATTACCTGACGAGTGTATTTATCCTAAGTACAAACTACACTTGACGAGCCCCCATCCATCCACTAACGTACCCAGAATACCTGACGAGTCAAATTATCCCAAGTCTAAACTACACTTGACGAGCTCGCATCTATCCACCAACGTACCTTCAATACCTGACAAGTCAAATTATCCCAAGTCTAAACTACACTTGACGAGCTCCCATCCATCCACTAACGTACCTTCAATACCTGACAAGTCAAATTATCCCAAGTCTAAACTACACTTGACGAGCTCCCATCCATCCACTAACGTACCCAGAATACCTGACGAGTCAAATTATCCCAAGTCTAAACTACACTTGACGAGCTTGCATCTATCCACTAACGTACCCAGGATACCTGACGAGTCTATTCATCGTAAGTACAAACTATATTTGATGAGCCCCGTGCCACCACTAACGTACCCACAACTCCTGGCGAGTCTATTTATCCTAAGTACAAAATACACTTGACGAGCTCCCATGGAACCACTAACGTACCCACATAAACAAGATGAGTCTGGACACCTAAGTTACGTATAAAGTACAGTTGACGAGCCACATCCAACCACTAACGTACCTTCAATACCTGACAAGTCAAATTATCCCAAGTCTAAACTACACTTGACGAGCCTTCATCCACATACTAACGTTTTATCAATACCTGACGAGTCTATTTATCCTAAGTACAAAATACACTTGACGAGCTCCCATGGAACCACTAACGTACCCACAATACCCGAAGCTCATACTACCTTTACGTACTGACGCCACGTGAGTCACTCCTACATCAGTGACAAGGGCATCACTACTCTTATTACTAGTCTTTTTTCCAAAGTATCAAATGTTTTCTAAATGATAATGATTTTCTACCGTTTATGAATAAGCCAGACCTCCTTGGGGCCTTCCGCCTGGGTCTGCGGTGACCCGTCGCCCTTGCTCTGCGCCACTCCGCTGCCTTGACGGCTAACTGACCATTGTCTCCTTAGAAGCCCACCCAATACTATCTCATCGAGTCATTAAGATCACTGACAACGATCATAATTAGAATTTCTCTTTGTTGTCTTCTCCTAAGTCATCATGATTTGCCTCTGTAATAGAGCAGCTTATATTAAAAGTGAGCCAACACCAACTATAGAATTATTAAATTAAAATCCCTATTGAAATCCTCCATAGTTCATTAATCCTATGATTCATTGAATTGTTGTTCATTGAATATTATTGTTTTTGGCTGTAATCATTATTATTGACATTCTTATAAGTGACATTTCAATCATGCATTATACACGGATAGTATACCTCGTATTATTACTACCGGACGAGATGAATACCTTGGAGTTCACGTATTAATCTGTTATTAATAATTACCTACCACTATCATTTATTTATTAACGGTGCACAGTAATAGATAAGCTGATGTTTTAAGAATATTACTTTTCAATAATTTCTTTTTCGAGCAAAAGTTTTATGTTCTAACCACCCCTTCACTCACGGAAAGATTAGTGTTATCACTTCGCTATTACCATATACACGACTTATTTAATAAATCGTACCCTAGCTTTGGGGCACAATCTCATTCACAATTCATAATATTTCATTCCTACTGTAGAGTCATAGCCAACACCCTTACGAACATCACGCCAAGAATCACAACCCCGTCCATACCAATATTACCTCGAGTCTTATTCACCGTATTTATGGACATCAACTCTGGATTGTTATCCCCATATTTGGGACATCTTATCCTCTCTCTTTGCAAACATCAACCCTTGGCGACAGTCTCTCCAACCTTCTTTACGAACACTAACCGTAGAATCTCATTACATTTCTTACGTCCATCAAATTTGGAGGCTCTTCAGTAATCGTTACGGACATCAACCCACGAGTCTTATCCACCGTCCTTACGAACATCAACCCTCGAGTCTTATCAACCGTCTTTACTAACATCAACCCTCGAGTCTTATCAACCGTCTTTATAAACATCAATCCTCGAGTCTTATCCATCGTCCTTACGAACATCAACCCTCGAGTCTTATCAACCGTCTTTACGAACATCAATCCTCGAGTCTTATCCACCGCCCTACGAACATCAATCCTCAAGTCTAATCCACCGTCCTTAAGAATATCAACCATCCAGTCTTATCCACCGTGCTTACGAACACCAACCCTCGAGTCTTATCCACCGTGCTTACGAACACAAACCCTCGAATCTTATCCACCGTCTTTACAAACATCAACTCTCGAGTCTTATCCACCGTCTTTACGAACATCAACCCTCGAGTCTTATACACTGTCTTTACGGACATCAACCCACGAGTCTTATCCACCGTCCTTACGAACATCAACCCTCGAGTCTTATCAACCGTCTTTACGAACATCAACCCTCGAGTCTTATCCACCGTCTTTACAAACATCAACCCTCGAGTCTTATCAACCGTCTTTACGAACATCATCCCTTATCTTTTTACATGACTTTTTATGTGTCAACTATCATCCTCCACTCTACGGGCAACATTTTTTGGAAATAATTACGCTACTTTCTATATTACTCTTATAAAAGGATAGTTTTGGAAAAATTTAGAATAAAATATATCTTAACATATGAAAAAAATCTAAATTTTTTGGGAAAGCTGTAATTGGAGTTTCGTATTATGGTTATACACATATGGTTTCACAGTAACTACTAAGTATAGGAATTTGGTGTAGATGAAAAAACCATACAACTTCATATTTGATAATCAAACCCCATCTACTTCATGTGTAATATTTTCATTTAAAAATCAGCTAACGTTACCAATAAAGCGAAAATAAATCACTCTAGAATCTCTTTTGTTGATATATAAAATGACATTCATACAATCCCTTGGAAAATAAAATCATGTATTTACTGTAATTTAACTTACAACTTCCATGATGAGTATAATTATTTCGATTAGATTAGGTAAAGACAAGTTTTTCCAGCACAGCTCTGCTACATTTAAATTGTTATTTTTCTACATGATGATATTAAAAATCTTATTCATAAAGATGTTCTAAAAGTAACAAACAACTCTGAAATCTTTAAAATGTTTGTTTTACTAAATTAGACTTTGTAGTACGTTTAATTGAACATAAGTCTACGAGACCAGTGAGAAATTATGCCCATTTTATTGGTAATTTGTATCTCATATAAATTATACTTATTATTGTTTACTATTACTACGATATCACTGAAACAGAAATATAAACATATGTACGTAAATAAACATATTTACAAAAATGACATTTACATCCTAATATCATAACTATATAATTTTATAGAGATGATGTTTTGAATATATTTGATGTTACTTATGTTATAGGAATTTATATTACACTATGTAATGCACATATTGTAGGGACGTATGCAGTTCATTAAATATTTCAGAATGTTCAATTTCTAAAGTAAGAGGAAACATAAACTTCCTTATTGTTTATGAAAAGAGGGTGATGAAATAAAAACCATCATCAGGAATTCCAACAGTAAATGCAAGCGTCTTCGCTTGTAAATTAAATAACACTACTATGATTTATATAAACCAAAATAGATGAATATTAAATTTTCTGTTAGATTAAATTAAGAACAGATTCGAAACATGAACGTATCTGAGAGAGAAAACAACTTTAAGAGTTACATACATTAAACTAAGAGGACATTATTTTAAATGTTAAGTTAACATTTATTTATAGCTGTCTAATGTAAATCAATATTATAAAAAATTGCAACCAACATTCCTGTATTATTTTGGTTTAAGTGAAGGTACAGGGTACTATACAGGGTGGAAAACAATGGAAACGCTTTCACAAATTTTGTATGACTTCACTTGTGAAAGTAAAAATCTTGCACATGATCATGGTTACAAAGAACACACTTTTTGATGACATTTCATCTTTTCAGGGGGACGGCCGAAAATTCCTGAGGAGATGAACGAAAACTTTGGTATCAAATGAAAGGCCCATTCAAGAGAAATTATTGCCACAAACCGGACTTCGAAACGTTTATACTTTACAGAGTATCAGTCATTTGAATTTCAAAGTAACTAATTTAAACAATATTATTTATCCGCTATTTAACGGTTTTAAGTAAACTATTCAGATACAAAATTATACTTTATTAAACAAAATTATAAAAAACAAATTAAATTATAAAATTATCTATTGGGGGGGGGGGGGAATAACGTTGTGAAAGTTTCCATATTTTTCCATCCTGTATTTTGTTTATATTATAACTCTATGTTTTATTTTATTTGATACGTCACGGTTAGTATGACATGCTTTAGCGTACATACCACCATACAAGTTTTAGTTTATAGCATTTTTTTTTTTTCAATTTTTAAAGTGTACAAGAAGTTTGCAAACAAATAACCTAATGGTTATTCCTACTTTCATTAATATACCGCAAAATATACACGAAGCTTTTAAGTTCATATTATATTAGACTTAATATAATTTTTATAACTATTTATAAAAATAACATTAAAATTTATTTATTTATAATATTATTTTCATAGTATTATTTACAATAAACAGTAAAGAGTATCACCATTCTTTTTCAAACCATATTACTTTTTAGGTTACCAAAAGAAAAATGTACTTTTGTAAATATGGAATAATGATCATGAAGCAAGAGAATAATATAATCAGTAACATAGAATACTGTAAATAGAATAGAATATTATAAATAAAAGAAAAATTTTCTCTTGACAAAGAATATGGGTTTTCTTTCAACATCATATATTTAAAATTAGTCAATTGTAAATTAAATGAAACTATCTTCAAAATTTGTTACTGCTCATTTAGAGCGTATTAATATAATAGTAGGGATCATCAGGAAACTTATATGAAAAAAAATTTATATGAAAGAATAACAGTTGAACTGTAAAAGAAGTCCAAGAAAATCCCCTTTAAAATATTACATGGTCTTTTAGTGTAAATATGTACAAAATATTTGTATTCAATATGTGCCAGGTAATATCTGGGATGGAGGTGTTAAAAGATATTTAGTATTCACTTATTTTAAAAACAGGTTCTCAGTTAGATATTGAAAACAAATACGGTTTAAAAGTTTAAAAACGTAACGTCACTAAACACAATTTGATTCAATATAAATAAATAATAATGATAAAAAAAGTTGACCATCCTCAGACCAGAGTTATTCACCAAGGAAGCACACATTTATTACTTATTTTGTTCAAGGGCAATACTAATCTATATAAAAGCCTGAATAATTAATTAGTTTTTTGTCTGTAGAAGAAATTAAGGTCAATTTAAATTAATTCAGTCATCTGTAAAAAAAGTCCTGCTGTTGTATTTTTTAATTTTCATCTCATGGTATCTTAGACATATTTTATAACATTCTTTCAGTTTAGTTACGAGTGATTAGTACTCGTATTTTGTTAAGTGTTGTAGAGATTGTAGGCAATAATTCCTCTATTGAGATTGTGGTTCTATACTAGTTCCTCTCAATACCAACATGGCGCCTGCTCAATGGTTGCCATCGACGTGGACCCTACTAGAGAAGTCTGGGGTGTCCATGTTGGGTGGTAATCGATGTCCGGATGTTGTGTAGGGAAGAGTGTCAGGCTTTCCAGTTAGCTGAAAATCAGACCAACACTAGGTGGTTCGGATTGCACGTAAAGCTGTAGGTTCCACTGGCTATTGGGCTATTAATAAGTGGTCCTTTCTGAGGAACAGTTGAACTAAGTTAGTAACCAGGCTACACAGGTCATCCACACTCATATCATCATATTAATAAATGGTCCTTTCTAAGGAACAGTTGAGCTAAGTTAGTAACCAGGCTACACAGGTCATCCACACTCATATCATCATATTAATAAATGGTCCTTTCTAAGGAACAGTTGAGCTAAGTTAGTAAACAGGCTACACAGGTCATCCACACTCATTCTACACTCATATCATCATATTAATAAATGGTCCTTTCTAAGGAACAGTTGAGCTAAGTTAGTAACCAGGCTACACAGGTCATCCACACTCATATCATCATATTAATAAATGGTCCTTTCTAAGGAACAGTTGAGCTAAGTTAGTAAACAGGCTACATAGGTCATCCACACTCATTCTACACTCATATCATCATATTAATAAATGGTCCTTTCTAAGGAACAGTTGAGCTAAGTTAGTAACCAGGCTACACAGGTCATCCACACTCATATCATCATATTAATAAATGGTCCTTTCTAAGGAACAGTTGAGCTAAGTTAGTAAACAGGCTACACAGGTCATCCACACTCATTCTACACTCATATCATCATATTAATAAGTGGTCCTTTCTGAGGAACAGTTGAACTAAGTTAGTAACCAGGCTACACAGGTCATCCACACTCATATCATCATATTAATAAATGGTCCTTTCTAAGGAACAGTTGAGCTAAGTTAGTAACCAGGCTACACAGGTCATCCACACTCATATCATCATATTAATAAATGGTCCTTTCTAAGGAACAGTTGAGCTAAGTTAGTAACCAGGCTACACAGGTCATCCACACTCATATCATCATATTAATAAATGGTCCTTTCTAAGGAACAGTTGAGCTAAGTTAGTAACCAGGCTACACAGGTCATCCACACTCATATCATCATATTAATAAATGGTCCTTTCTAAGGAACAGTTGAGCTAAGTTAGTAACCAGGCTACACAGGTCATCCACACTCATATCATCATATTAATAAATGGTCCTTTCTAAGGAACAGTTGAGCTAAGTTAGTAAACAGGCTACATAGGTCATCCACACTCATATCATCATATTAATAAATGGTCCTTTCTAAGGAACAGTTGAGCTAAGTTAGTAACCAGGCTACACAGGTCATCCACACTCATATCATCATATTAATAAATGGTCCTTTCTAAGGAACAGTTGAACTAAGTTAGTAACCAGGCTACACAGGTCATCCACACTCATATCATCATATTAATAAATGGTCCTTTCTAAGGAACAGTTGAGCTAAGTTAGTAACCAGGCTACACAGGTCATCCACACTCATATCATCATATTAATAAATGGTCCTTTCTAAGGAACAGTTGAGCTAAGTTAGTAAACAGGCTACACAGGTCATCCACACTCATATCATCATATTAATAAATGGTCCTTTCTAAGGAACAGTTGAGCTAAGTTAGTAACCAGGCTACACAGGTCATCCACACTCATATCATCATATTAATAAATGGTCCTTTCTAAGGAACAGTTGAGCTAAGTTAGTAACCAGGCTACACAGGTCATCCACACTCATATCATCATATTAATAAATGGTCCTTTCTAAGGAACAGTTGAGCTAAGTTAGTAACCAGGCTACACAGGTCATCCACACTCATATCATCATATTAATAAATGGTCCTTTCTAAGGAACAGTTGAGCTAAGTTAGTAAACAGGCTACACAGGTCATCCACACTCATTCTACACTCATATCATAATTCATTTTCACCTCAAAAATACACACACATTCGTGTCGGTATTTTAAAAAGGTCTTGGTTTGAAAAGGTTAAATGTGACTTTCAAAAGGAAACGCTTCTTCTAATCTAATTAGAAGTTAAGTCTTTATAGCTAATTGCCTTAAACCCATGTATGTACAGAAGCTATGTTAGTTAAGATTGATTTATTGAATTGATAATTGGCGAAGGGAATTAGGATGTAATTAATTAATCCGATTGGGATTGTCTTTCTCCAAATTTCCCTTGATAGTCACGATATCCGAACGAAACTCGGACATTCCAATTAAAATTATTTTGAGTATTACAACCACACGTATTTCCTTTTAAATTCTTCATATTTTATCTAATTTAAAGAGTTGTGTTTCGTGTTGAAAGTTGATCCATGTAGTATGTTTGTTGTGATTTTCACACAATTTTAATTCATTCGTGACAAAAATGCTGCTTCCTTTACTGACAGTTAAAATGATTGATCATTTTCCTATATTTAACCAATTAATACAGTCGTAAGGTGTTATTTATAGGAAGTAAAAGAAGTCTTACTCATAATGGATTAACATTTCGGTTATAACATTCATCAAATGTTAAATGTTGTTGACTCTAAATGTCAGCTGTTTTGTGGTCCATTATACACCACTAGTGTAGTCCCATTTTAAAGTATTGCAGTTTAAACCAGCTGTAGTAGCAGACCTCACTAACTAAATTACTGTCAAAAATATTTATATTACATGATATATATTTCCGAGAAATTCAATGAAGAGTTGTACTTACAGCATCCATTTGTCTGTATATTTTCATTAACGTAAAAATATTAAGATAGATAATGGACTTGTATTGAGCTGCTTCAGCTGATAACAGTTATATCATAAATTAATTGTTACAGGTCACAATGCAACTGTAGAACCACAATACAGTACAATAAAACCACACAGCAGCGAAGCTCAGCCATTTTATTTGCCTTCCAAGCGATGCTAGTGATCCTAGCGGTGGTATAGCAAACATCGGTTGCGGTAAACGGAGAGATGCCATAGCTCTGCGATACGACCACTAGGATCGCTAGCATCGAGCAGTTGGCATTGTTCTCAAGAGTAAACTACGCTACTGTGTGTTTATATTATACTGTGGTAGAACACTAATATGACTATTATATCCTGCAATAACAATATAATTGGGAATCAGCTGATTAGTAAAATATTAGTTAGTATGTATATATGGTTTGTCGTCAGCTACCATTTGTTAATTATAAAGCTGCGATCTATATTTGGATATGTATCCAAAAGTCATGATTCATTGATTATAAAATGTAAAGTGATCTCCTATCACAAAGCTAAGTCCAATCCATCGAGCCATCAATACCACTGTAAGTGTATGTGTGGTGGGTTGTACATCACTACTGTACGTGAATGGGTGGGTGGGTGGGTCAATACCACTGTAAGTGTATGTGTGGTGGGTTGTACATCACTACTGTACGTGAATGGGTGGGTGGGTGGGTGGGTAATTAGCACCTGCCTCACTGATTCTGTGTATGCTGACCAATCCCTCCGTAAAAGAGGGCAGGGGGCACACTGTAACTATATGATCCATTGTTTGGATAGACTCCCCGCAATCACATGACCGATCTACTGTCAATCCCCATTTGTATTTCCAGTAGTTACATCTGCCGATTCCAGTTCGGAACCGATTGAGTAATTTCCACTCCCTACGGGGAGGTTCATCCCACCTATAGGTATTGACGGATCGTTAATAAGGAACGTATTACGTCCATCAAAAACGTTCCACGCTACGGCCCAGCTGGTTTTGGGTGAGAAGTTTGATCTGCTCAAATGGAAAGCAGTACGTAGAGGTGGGTTTCGAGATTTTAAGCGGCCGTTCTGACGTGGGAGATCTTTTGTAATGGGTAGGTGCTCCAGATCTTATTGGATTTTTTGAGTAGTGCCTACTGACGTCTTATCTCGTATATTGCACAGCACTAGGAGCCAAGGAAGTGGAGCTGATATGAGAGTGCCACTAATAGCTCTCATGACCCTATTAAGTTAGACATCGACCGCTTTAGTATGAACACTATTTAGCCAAACGGGAGCACTATATTCAGAAGCTGAATAGACCAGTGACAAAGCAGTAGTACGCAGGACGTGTGCGTCGGCTCCCCAACTTGTTCCAGCAATATGATGTAACGCATTTGCCTTGGTTTTAATTCTAGCTGTTGTTTTTTTGAAGATGGCTTTTAAAAGTCAGCGATCAATCTAACGTTACTACCAGATACTGTGGATGCTCATTATTATGGAGTTTTACACCATTTAGAAATATGTTCAGTTTTCGATTAGCCAGTATGTTACTTAAGTGGAAGTTGATCTAACCCATCTGCTACTTCGGTTTTTTATGGGTTAGAGTTTAGTTTCGAGGTTCTAAAATATTCTTCGAGGGCTGCAAGGTCACTTTTAAGTGTTTCTTCGGTAGTTGTTAAGTTCTTATGTTGGTAAGCTAAAGCTGTATAATCCGCATATGTAAATCGTCTAGACTTTGTGATTGGGATGTCAGCAGTATGCACTTTGAATAAAATTGGAGCAAGTACAGACCCCTGTGGCAACCCATCCTTTAGCTGTCTAAAAGAGCTTTCTTCACGACCGAGATAAACTTTTATTAGCTTGGCACTAAGCATTGGCTGCAAAAGTCACATTAGTATGGGACAGGGAAGGAGGCTGTAGAACTTAAACAACAAGCCTTTGCACTATACTGTGTCATAAACCGCTGTAAGATCAATAAATACTGCAAATGTTTTCAACTCCTTTTCAAACCCATTTTCGATCAATGATGTCAGAGCTAGGATCTGGTCCCTCCAACTTCGGCAAGGGTGAAAACCAGCCTGCTCAACTGGAACATTAGAATCAAGAACGGGTGATATTATATTGTATAACAGCCTTTCCAGCAACTTATAACAAACATTAAGAAGAAATATTGGGCGATAACTTTCCACTCGTTCAGGATCTTTTCCAGGCTTCAGAACAGCTACTATTTTTAATCGCTTGAATGCTTTTGGCAAATTGCCTGTGGCTAATATCTTATCGTTTACTGTTTGAAGCCACTGTTTCACTTTGCTATCAGCATGCAGTAAAAATTCCGGGAAAATACCGTCAAGACCAACTTACTTTTTTTGTTATATATAAATTTTCTTAAAACTGATAATGAGTGTTGAACTGTTCATTAAACATTTAAAACAAAGTTATTGATAACAGAAAAAAATATACGTATAACAACAATGTATATATTTAAGAAGAAAATACTTTAAATTTGCACAACTTCGAACATTTTCATGAAACAAAAATATTTTATTTCTGGAATTATGTCTTTATATTATAGAGGACTATGACAAATTTAGTTCAATATAATATCTCCTTTCTAAAACGTACATTTTTACATAAAGAGAAACAAAACAGCTGCTTTTTGGTTCACGGAAGTTTTTCACATATTTTAAATACGATTTTTGTATTCTTCTAGAATTTAGGAAAAAGGGTTATCGATGAGTTCAGAATACCCTTCATAGTAAAATTATATACAGACTATTTTACAACGACAAATAATATTGTCAATAGAATAGAAAAAAATTAAATAAACAAATACTCCATTTGTACTACTATGCCAAGTAATTAATATATCGTAAAGCCTATAATGTATTGTTTGTATTGTTATACAATAACTATAATTAAACATTAAGTATTAGTTTTATTTATTTATTCAGGTTGTAATCACTTTTATCTTTACAGGAAAGGCTGAGAGATGTTCGTTTTGCAGCTCGTTCATGGATGTACCTTCCAAACTAGGTTCTTAAATAACGACTCAAATTGGTCGGTAGCGTAGTTGGTTCAATCCCAGCTTCATGTGCTAAAGGTTCTCAGTTCGATCCCAATCAGAGTCATAAAACAATTTAAGAAGGATCAGCTGATAATCACCGGCTGTTCATTTGTCATTGGGCTATTAATTAATGACAATTTCTAAGGAATAGTCGGCCTTAGTTTGTAACAATGACTACATTCGCTCATCTACACTCGTCACACTCATTCGAAATCCATATTCGCCCATATCTTAACGATCGGCGTCTTATAATTAAATACAAAAGACTAAAGTCTCCAATCAGGCCAAGTCTTCTGACAATTATAAGATATTAATGGTAATTATGGCCTGTATAAAATTATCCCTAGCCATATCAGATGAACTTCATGAAAATATGATGTTATATTTTATGTAAAATTAGTAGGCTATCAAAATGTTTTCTTGTGCGAATTCCTCTGTTCTGAGGATAGTTAGCGTGGTTTACTGAATCCTAGAACTTCTTATATAAAATTGTGGTGTTGAGTGGAGTTCCACTTACTTGCTGAATACTTCAATTCTGATTAAACCAAATTGGTACTACACTATTACTCACTAAGTTTATGAATTGTAAAAAAAATTAATGTCGTTAGGTGAACTCAATTATTTTAAAATACTGGATTTTTTCATGGTAAATGTTATACATAGCGTTTAACTTATTTAGTGTAAATAGATTTTTCTAAAGTTTTTTTATTATTATGATAATTTTAGGGAAGTTAACACTTCCCTAAAACTATAGGTAGTATTAAATTATACCTGTAAAATCAATTTGATATATTGCCAATTTTAATTTCGGTGACAAATATTTGATGCATATTTGGCAAGAATGACGTCTTTAGATTTCTGAAATAACTGTTTAAAAATTTTGGAAAGTATAGTCAATCCTATATTCAAGGTATTTCCTTAATTTGCATATTTTTACATGATTTTAATGTTTATTTATATATAGATCGTTGTCAAACTGCAAAGCAAGAAAACACCTTGAATCTATATATATGTGGTAAAGTGTTTCTAAACTTCTCCAAGAGTTCATTTTATATTTGTTTTTCGTTCTTGGAAAATAGGACCAATTAATATTTGTCATGCACAACTCTACTGACGGTACTTCAACTGAATCAGGGTTTCGTGCCTCCAACGCTCGAAGATTCAGGACACTTACCATTAATCTAAAAATGTTATTTCTGCCTTATAAAATTTGCAATATTTTTATACAGAGTTGTGTAAGTTTTATTATACTGCTGTTTTGTGTGGTTATATATCCACTGTACAGTTAGATGGATGGCAGAATTGCTGAGATAACATCCTGATTATTGACAGGCTTATTTTCGAAAGGCTTAGTTAAATAAAATGTTATATTGTTAAATTTTTATTTATATATTATAAAACAAGGTAATAGGATATCACAAATGTTGCAATTGACGATAGATGTTACTTCTTGCATGTAGGATGGCTACTTGTAATACCCCAGCATGTGTACTCATAACGCGAGTGGTAAGATTGAGTAGGCCTACTAATCTCGTCTAATGTTACTCGACCAGTCAATATGTCAACGAGAAGAGTCAAAGCCGTCTCCCCTAAATAGAGATAAGTGTCTAAATAAAGATTTGTGAAGAATTTATTTTATTAAAAACTGTGCAGAATATGCTTTACTGAAGACATACCATATATTGTACCTTTTAAATAAAACTATCAACTTGCTACGTAAGTATTATTCCTGCATATACGGTACCTTGACTAGACCATCATCCATCATGCTTACAATATTCTTACTCTAAAAACACACTAGTATTAACCAACCACAAAACATGTAAGTTCAGAAGTGTTTAACGATACATACCTTATTTAAGCATGTATTTTTAAATTGAAGATTTGCAATTAAATTCTTGTTATTCTTCTTCTTCTTCGAATTTAAAATTTTGCTAGACAGGTGCCACCATGGTGGCTTAGTGGTTGGACCCAGTCCAGGTATTGGACTGTAAAGTCCCATGTCCAGGTTTGAACCCCTAAGTTTCACTCGTAGAATAAAGCTCATACACTGACCCATATGAACTGGTGAGTGAAGTTGGTAAGAATAAAAAAATTATAATAATACGATGAACGAAGAAAAAAACTTACTTCATCTATTTCAAAAACTATTCCTACTACAAGTATATTTTTTAATCCTTTATGGGCGAGAATAATATTACGCGTTTAAGGTATAAGAAATATATATTTACCGTATTTTGGTTTTTGTATATTAATTTTAAAGAAGTTACGCTCTTTAAAATACCCAATAGTCTCATAAATCACTTGTTAAGAGAAAATACGACCACTTCTGCCCATTTTCTCCACTGTTCATCCAAATCTGAGCCAACTGGTTGCGAACATCTTTTTACTTTCTCCCATGTGCGTTAGCATAGAGAAAGTATTTTGATCGGAAAATAAAATCTTTTTACAAGTTGGCCTAAAAAATCCATTTTAGGGTCCCCTGAACCCAAAAAAGTGGGTTTCTTGAAAAAAACTATGTTGATGTCTGTCTGTGTGTATGTGCAGTTAACTGAAAACCAAACGGATGGATCAGTTTTTATTAAATTTGGTATTTAGTTGTATTTAGCCAATATCTCCAGACCATTTTTTTTTTTATTTTTGAAATTTTAGTTTTTTAATTCTTATGGGCAAAAACATACAAAAATATAATTTTCTCTAAAATGGCTCTAACGGTTTTAATTAAATGTTCAGAAAAGATGTGAGTTACAACTTAAAATATTTTAGTAAAAACCGCATGTATCTAACTTGATTAGTTTTTGAGTAATGACAAAAAAACTAATTGGGAATCAAACTGGTAAATTTAAAAGTTTTGATGTTTTAGTGTTTAATATGGGTGAAAGTTTGTGCCAATTCTGTGGAACAATTTATTTCTTCTATGGAATATATTTTCGTAGAGTTAAGTTTTCGAAGACACTTTCGCCGTTATTTATTGAGACTTGTTATTTATCGTAATTAATAAACATGTGATTCTAACGAGCTGTGTTTATGAAACACGCCAATTAAATATATCAGCTGACTCGTGGCAACAACAATAACTAGGTTTTAATTTATCAGCTGGTCACAATAATTTAGGCCACAATAATTAAGAAACGTTAGTACTTACCGCATACACATGTATAACTTGTATAACAGTGTTCACATGCCTATTCATCCTAAACTGTTCGAAAATATTTTGGAAAACTTACTTGTGCATTAGTAACTTCTTCTTCTTCTTTGTCAGTTTGAACCCTTTACGAAGTCAGTCATTACCAAGCTGAAGTTTATTTTTGACCAAGTGGGTAAGTCAGTCTGGCGAAGTTATCAGAAAACTTGATGGTACATATAAAATTCTTGACATAAAAACATATAAATATGGATTTTTAGAAATGTATCTGCAATCTTAGTCAATTTTCACTAATGACAAAGAACATAATAAGCTTTTAACTTTATTCAGGAGGATAATAGACGACAATATCTTGAAACATTTGTTTGAATAGTTATTTCTCTAGATTAAGTTACGTTTCGTTAAGTTAAATCAGTTCGGTTACGTTTTTAGGTTTTGCCCAAGGATTAAATTTTGCTGTAAATCCTAAACACATAAACGTGCTGGATTTCATTACTGGCATTGAATCCACAACGCCTCAGCTACCTGAGGAGGTGCCTGATTAATTCAGAAGTGAAGCCAGCCTAGCACTTCTGAATATTAGGTGTATTAGGCTTTAAGTTTAAAAGAACACAAGAAAACAAGAACACAATGCCATCAGTAGTATTAAAAAAGATGAAAACATTAAAGTTCTTCCCTCAGACAAAGGCAATGCCACTGTAATACTGAATAAAACTGACTACAACACAACAATTGAGGATGTCAAGCTAGTTCAGGGACTTACATTTTATTAAAAAAAGATCCACCAAAGCTTTGAGGCCAAAATAGGAAAAACATTATGAAAAAATAACAAATAAGCAAAGAATAAAACTTACACCACATCACTCAAAAACACCACACATGTATGGGCTACCAAATATACAAAAACAGGAAGTGTTTGTTTCTTAAACACTCAAGCATTGGAAATCTCCAAATATCATCTACATATCATGAACAATTCAATGCTAATAAATAACTTTCAAAAAAAGATCCATAAATGTAAACAGCCTCTGCGTCAGGTGTTCACTAAACCTTTGTGTATGTACGCACACAGATCAAGCCCCTTTGAATAATTGACACTTAAATTTTTTATTTCTTATAAGAAAAATGTAGGACACTTCATTCTAATTTTCTGAATATAAATTGTATAACAATATAAACCAGTGTTCAAAATTTTACTTGATTTTTTTAAATGCCCAATATGAATTCTTGAGGAGATTTTAGGTGATATGTCCGATACTTAGTCCTCTTAATACTCGGTGCCGTCTCAATGGTTGCCATCGACGTGGACACTACTAGAGAAGTATGGGGTGTGCGTGTTGAGTGCAAGTCAAGGCTCGGAGTTGTGTAGGGGACAGAACTGAGTGCTAGTCTTCTCAGTTAGCTGAAAATCAGACTAATACTACGTGGTTCGGATTCCACGTAAAGCTGTAGGTCCCTTAGTTGTCCTTGCTTTTGGGCTATTACTTCTTTCTCAGAAACGGTCTAGTTAGTAACAATGACTACACTCTTTTATGTGCACTCATGTAATTTATTCACCCTTCATATTCCCTTAAATCTCTACGATCGGCGACTTACTAACGAATAATACTGAGTCGTGTTCATTATTAATTGAGACAAGAAATACTAGATACTGGTAGTTTAAATTTTCTTTTAATAGTACGATGAGTTAGTTAAAGTTAATACAAACGACATATGCTTACGAATAACGTATTGATAACTAGTTAGTAACTTTACAGCAATTTACCTCGTGTAACTTAAGCTATCTTAAAAATATGTTTCATCACAATTGGAGAAGATTAAATTGAGATACGATCTGTTATATAGGTATTGAAATACGATGGAAGCAGGGAATAGAAGAAATCAGAACACAACTTCTTAGTCACACAACTGAAGTAATACTAGTTATAGTCACTAAAGGTGACCACGCCCACTCCTCCTGGTGGTTCCGGAGTTGAACCGTTACCTCAAGGCACGATAATGGAATTCGTCTTTGGTGTATCCGGTAGCCGTGGTTCACGACTCGGAAAAGGATGTGGCAAAATGGCGGATATTGGAGTTTGGTGATGAGAAGCACGACCGTGGTTCGCGACTGTCATTAACATCCATATAATATTTGACAGTTTGGGAGTTGAAACTGCGCAGGTGACGTTGTCAGGACAGGCGAGGAGTTCTGACTAGGACTATATTTGTTAATACGACTGGTGGTAGACAGGTACTGCCCCATTTTAGGGTACGCCTTTAAATGTAAATGGTCGAGTTTTACGTCAATCATAGAATAAATGGTGAGGTTGGTATAGCTGAATCCCTCCTCCAAGTTTCTCATCGTTATCGTTCTTAAAAATTACATATCAAGTAAACAATTAATTGTTTCCAAATCAGCTGGTAAGCAGGTAGACTTTGTGTAGGACTCATCAACTACGTCTTCCAAATGTGAACAGATTTAATTAGTGACGTAGATCGTGTTTGCAAAAAGCTTGTAACATTGGACTGAACTACTGAAATTCGCAAATTATGCTGTTTTTCAGAGAAAATAAGAGTGAATTTCCCAACTTTTACAGTTTCTTTCACCCATCAACACCACTGTACGTGTATGGGTGGGAAGTTGAGTATCACTGTGCGTGTGTAAGTGGTAGTGACCAACCTACTCACCCACACACAATGATGGTATTGATCTACCAACTCATCCATACACGTACCGGGGTCAGTGAATTGATATCGTACCCATACACATACAGAGGCATACAGTGGTATTGTGAGGCCTACTTACCCACCCATACACGTACGGTGGTGTTGTCCCACCCACAAACTCACACACATAGAGTGGTGACATATTGAACAGAATGTATATTTATTGTGGCGGGGGTGTGACACATTGAAGAACGTGTACATTTAATGGGAGGTGTAGCTACATATTGGAAGGAATGTAAATTCAATGGGTACATATAGAACGGAATGTTAATTTAATGGGGTGGTGATACATTGAACAACGCGTACACTTAAAGAGAGGGGTAGCAACATTTAAAACATTATGTATAAATAATTGGAGCACATAATCCACCCAAAATTCACTGAACTATTATAAACATGCATTTTGAACCACATTTGCAATTAATGGGATGGGGGTTTGAACATTGAACAGCATCAACAATTGGGGTGAAACGGCCTACTTGAAGCTCACTCAATAAGAGAGGTATGGAAATCATAAATTGATAAGGGGCTGGTCCTGCCATCACCATGGCAAACTGGAGAATTAACTACTCGACACACAATCAGCGCACTATTGGATGCGACCTCTGTTTCTTTCTACTCTATAGTTACACTGAAAGTTTTATTTATTTATTGATGATTGTTAACAGATTCAAAGTAAACAGTCATGTATTATAAGCTATATAAGTTATAGTACTATGTATTCAAACAAGATATTTTTATAATCTGTTTGGGTATAGGACAGTTTACAAGCTAGTTTTCAGGATAATTGTTTTCTTGCAGGTACCTCACACACACTTTGTACCGATTTTGTGTGATTTTTCAAAACTGACAGTTTTAAAATAAATACGTGTTAACGTAATTTATATGTAATATAATTATAGTATATTTATCAATAAGATAAAGGTAATAATATTTAATTAAATATATACAACTAATGGAAAACTATTTTGAATTTGTTGTATCTTTTTTCTTTCATTTTTCATGAAGAGAATTAAGGTTAGCTTTAGAATTAACTGTAATGTGTCTGTAAAGTTTTGTTAAAAACTATATATAATTTTAAATAGTAAATTTCCCGCCAGGAATTGATCGGTGTTGCATATTTTCTTTTGTTTTTTAATCAGCTATTATACTATTTCTAAGAAAATCACGAATTATTTATGAGAAGGAGCGGATGAGGTACCTTAAGGCAAGGCTCCAGGGCTACTTAAACCTAGTTGAGTCTTTGAATAATACAGTTTTAGTTTTAAGTTCTCATCGGTTCATCTTGCTTGTTTATCTAGTAAAAAAGTGAACTTAAAAGAAAGTGAGAAAATAATGAAGTAGGAAATGAATCGTCGAGATCTACTAAATCAGGACTTCGGTATTTTGTATTTTTGTCTGTTTCTTTTTGAGAAACCAGAATGGGCAAATTCGTTTTGCTATTAATTAAAAGTATTTAGAAATTGTAGTGTAATGATTGATTATGTTGACATTAAGTTTATATTTATATAGGACAAACAATTTAGTGAAGGGTAAAATGGCAAAACATATTTTATATGAGAACAAATTTAATAATTAATTTGCAGGTGTTATTTGACCAAAAGTTAAGTTTGAAAATTAATTAACGATTATATCTAATTGATATAAATGTACAACGTGACATATTTGACTAAAAAGATATAAAATGTATTTTCTTTCCATTCAAATCAAAGTTTTATTTAAAGAAATATTATTTTGAAATTTAAATATGTCTTTAGATTAAAGTATCAGTATTTTTGCATACAACAGACAATTTGTTTCTATTTTATTCATATAACAACCCCTTAATTAGTCTCTAAAAAAATATTATATTCTGCCATAAGAGCCATATGATACAGATAATGTCAAAGACAAAACCGATTTTATACCACTACATCATACTTGTACGAATTAAGTTATAAATTATTATTATTTCTTACAGACTTTGGTGGTTCTCTGCTTTTAAACATCCTACAGAGAGTAAACACAACAGATATTTTGAAGTCGATTCAAGACATAAAAACAAGCAAAAAGTGTGCTATAAAAGAAGGCCTGTAGTGATATGTTATCACTCTTTTTGTTTGTGTTCTTGTGCAAGACGTTGAATCTCTAAGCTAACCTGAGATAAAAATTCAAACTCTCAACAGTATTTTGGTTGCTAATATTCTGATAAGAGAACGATTTCTCCATCTAGAACAGAGTTCAACAGAATTTCAAAGCACTCAGCTATATATCATTTAAAAATAAACTTAAGCTACAATTGGAATATGATTATTTTAAAATGTAAGTTGTGTAAAATATATTTTGTTTTGTGATTTTAGCCTAGTCCTTGGCCATATACATGTAATTTTTGTATGACTTGAGATTTTTTGAAAAACAACTGTATGTTGAAAAACGCTCCAAATAAAGACGTTATTTATTTATTTATCTATATAAAATGCTACAGATATCTTATTACCTAATTAATGTTACCCTCGCAGTTTTTGATAGCCCCATTGTAGGGATCGACTTTTATATAACTAGATTCTATTGTTGGGGGCTAACCCCTACACCAGGGTTGGGTTGGTGGTGGAGTGTTTTGTTTGTCAGTATGCATGAAAAGCATAGTAGGAAGTCCATTGGGATTTAATTTCTCTTACCACAAAGAAATGTATTTTAAAATTTCTTGGAATAATGGTGGATGAAGGTTTGGATTTTTATGCGACTAACCATATACAATTTAAGAAACAACTGAAAAGCCTTCTGCTCGACCTTTGTTGTTACAGCGTCCATGAGTTTCTAGATGGCCATAAATAATTCTGATTTACTGTGATTGTTGCAAACTTTGAAATATAAATAAATTGTTTTTGCTCTAACTTTTCACATGTTGTAGTCCTAGTTGATTATTGTTTTATTGCATTTACTATGACTTAACTAATGCGTGTATATATTTTTATTGGCTTAATAAACGATTTGATTTGGTTTGAATCTTTATTCAATTTAATTTAATTCAAAACGTACTACATTAAGGCAGACAAGCTCACATTAACCAAAACCAAATTTGTGTTTTTATTATTTTTTTAGGATACTGTACTCATAAAAGGGGCTTTTTGGTAATTAAAAAAATACACGATCTCATTAATTAACAAAATAGTTAATTTTTTTTATTCCCCATCCAAACGTAAAAAAAAGTTATTAACTAAAGAACGAAACGTACTTTTTAAATTTTGATTGAACTATAGTTTTCAACTTCAAATGGCGGTGTTAAATGGCATATCATATGACCACGTTCCCGTTTAAAACTTTGAAGTTGACTCCTAGATCTTGGACCTCAAGTAAACCCTAAAAAAGTTTAACCACTCTAAATGTGGGACTAAATGTAACTGACTTAAACCTAACCCTGAACACAAACATTGACCGTTAAGTAATGTTTGCATTATGAATAGTATAATACGTTGTTTGTGATCAAATTAAACAAACTAAAACATTTTTCAAATCTGTTGAGCTAATTTTGACTCCATCATATCTTCCATGCTCTGTACAGTTAACTGTCACACTCGCTTGGTTCATTGTAAAACACCTTTACTTCACGTACTTCATGTACTTCACGTACTTCATGTACTTCACGTACTTCACGTACTTCATGTACTTCACGTACTTTATGTACTTCACGTCCTTGAAATTCAACTACAATCACCTTTTATAATATTCATGCTACGTAAAGTTAATTGTAAATATCTTTTAAATGTGTATACTGTATAGTTGATTCTAACTATGCAAATACTATGCCCCTTAAACCTAATGAATATGCCTGTTACAAGGTCCAATAACTTTATAATAAGTGTAAATAACTTTATTTTTCACTCTTCAAATAGTAGCCACCTAACGTAGTTATCACCAGTATATATTTAAATGTCAAAATATTTTAATTTTGGAGATTTTCATGTTAAGTTATGAATTTATTTTGTAATTAAAACACTCAGTGAAATGCTAAACTCACAGTGTATATTTGAATACATCAAACAATTGTTGGTAATGAAGGAAATGTGAACTGACTTGTCAATAGTATTATCAATTTGATTTGACTCAAAAACTGCCAGTTTGATCCCGCAGTTCAAATTTTAAAATGTGAATCATTTCTGTTCTGTCAATCATTACAATGATCATTGCGCAATACATAGTTATCAGCGCCTTAAACAAAATTTTAAAGTAAATTTTTTAGTAATAATTTACGTATACAATTTTCTATAAATGCATTGTTAATTTTAAAATATGTGATAAATAGCACTAGAATTCAATAAACAATTACAGCACGTCTTGTCACAATAAAACTTATAAACAAATAACAATGTACCAATGAAAGTGTCGGTAACGATATTTGGGCCTACTTAATACTTATTTCTCATATTCATGGCTCTGTAATTTTTAATGACAAGTACATTCCCTCAGTTGGATAATATCAGATTTGTTTGGAAACAATTATTATTACTTAATACTTTTAAACATAATGTTAGTTAAATAGTAAACTGCGAATAAGAGTATTTTCCTCAAATCCTTATATATATATATTATGTGAAGACTTTTTTATATATATTTTTTATTTTTTTTTTGTCAACGTAACTCCTCCCTTATTCTCAACCCTAATTTAAACGGTTGAGGTGTAAACAAATTTACCTTTATTCGTAGTTGTGCAATAAGGTCTTAATTCTTCAAAATTTTCACCCTGAAGGGTATAGGAAGCACTCAAAGTACGTTTTTCGGGCATGGAAATATATTAAAATGAATCTAAACGTAACAGCTGTTCAAATGTAAATAATGATTTATAAAAAGCATTAACAGCTGATGAGACGTAAACAATGGTTTTCGTAATATTGGGGAAAATAGATATTTCACAATGTTAAACCAGAGAAGGCTTTAAGCATGGTTTTATTCATATTCGATTGTAGTACTCCACTCTAGTGGACTTTAAGATTTCAGTGATAAATGAACGTAGTTACTTTATTTAATTAATTAGTAACTCTTCGGCTGTTGGACGAAAAAATAATTAAATGAATACATTTGAAATAGACTGAGTAATATCACTAAGTGTTTATACTAATAAATAAGTAGCAACGAAAGTAATGTGAGTGAGATGCTGTAAATACATTTAGTAATGTGATTTTACTTAATACAGTTTAACCTATAATATCTGCAAAAAGTTACATGGTTGAAGCCAAAAGGCAAGGTGTCACTAGCACAGCGTGCAGGGGTGTCCCATATCTAATATTGTTACCTAATATTAGTCAATACCAATAATAGTTTACAGATATTTTAATGTTAAACATCTGAATAATCGTTAAAAAGTAAACGGTGAAACATCTATTGGTTCTCCACGCTTGCTTACCCTCATCTCCATGGTTCTCTCTAAAGTATCAAATTAATGTAAAAGTCCAGCCTGCTGCCGTTCTCTTAGTTGACAAAGTTTTATAGTCTATAAAACCTACAAGTCTGATTTAGTAGAGTGAAATATAGTGCAATAAATTCTGGATTAGGAGAAATTACCTGATAATCTACAACTACAAACTAGCCAAGCCATTGTGCCATGTTTATGTTTTTTATCAACTTTGAAATAAATTATATTATGCCAATGTTACTCTTATGGGGGCTAATTTTATCCGTTAGGAATGGAATTTCGCAATATACTTTCCAAGTACGTCTTAATGATAGAAAATATAACCACCCTCCTAATCCTAAAAAATTTGTTCTGTGGTTCCGGAGATTTTTTTAATGAATGAGTACATAGTTTTTTAATCCATTATTAAATTAATTGCAATGTTACTCTTGTGGAAACAATGACCATTTGAGGGGGCGTTTAAGAATGGAATTTCAATAAATCCTTTCTTAGAGGATCTATATGTTACAACAGCTATTTTCTCTCAAAATTTTATCAAAATCTGATCTTTGATTCCAGAGATTTTGTGATGAGTGAGTACATCGTTTATGGATTTTATATATTAAGATTAGTATAAAAATTAACGATTGAAATTTAATAATTTACACTCACATACACACTCTGCTTATTTATATTGTATAACAAAAATACCCTCGTTTATAATCATCCTCACTCTTTCTTTTCATAGATTCAATTACAGACGTAAGGTTACAGAATTAAAGAAGCTTAACACTCGTTGTATTAAGAGACGCTCACACCCACCCTACTTACTTAGGTAGTAAAATGCACGATTTAGAAAAATATACTTACATATATTGTATAAGACAACTTACAATCAATATTCATTACCATAAACACATTGACACAACAATGAACAGTTAGTGCCTCAAAGTACAAAATCATCAGAAATCTAGTAGTAACGCTACGGGATTCTCCATGTAAAATTTGAACACTTGACAACACCTGGCGACCGTGGCGCCATCTAGGAGGCGGTGGTCAGCTGTCCAGTTGATTTTCATAACGCTGGTGGCTACCACGTTCCCTGCAGAGTCGAACCTGGGCAGCTTCTGTATCCTTCCGATGGCCACGATGCAAACCTCAGGAGGAAGGATGGTAGGGGTGCCTGCAATCCCGGCGATGCTGCCGATGTTGGAAACCGAAAAAGTGCCCCCTGTCAAGTCCGATGGGGTCAGTTTTAACTGAGAGGCAAGATCTTTTAATCTGCTAAGCTCCTTTGATATTTGCAGGATCGATAAGTCCTGAACGTTCTTCACGTTGGGCACCAACAACCCGTTAGGGGAGTCCATGGCGACGCCGATGTTGTGGGAGTGCTTGTAAATTATCTGCCCCTCCTCCTCGTCATAGGAAGAGTTCAATATCGGGTACTCCAAAAGACCTTTCGAAATAGCCTTAAGAAACAATGGAACATAACTTAATTTAACGTCTTTCTTACTAGTAGCCTCTTTGGCATCAGACATTAACTTGACTAATTTAGTCACATCTATTTCGTCACTGAAAACGAAATGGGGGATTTTTAACGATTTGGTCAGATTTTTCGCCATGGCTTTTTGCACTTGAGATAGAGGTTCAAAAGTTGTATTTTGAACCAATTTTGTTCTGGATGGTTTATTTTTGTTATTTTCTATGAAAGCTAAAATGTCCTCTTTCATTACCCGACCTTTCTTACCAGTGGCTTTAACATCACTCAGTTTAATGTTGTTTTCCATCGCGATACGTCTCACGGCTGGAGTGGCGAGGGACTTGTTCCAAGGCACATCTGAAGGTTGATCCACTGGAAGTCCAGTTCTGGAAGACTCCACGGTCGTCCCTGGACATTCTGCTGGAGGTACTTCGTGGACAACTGGCGCTTCGTCAACTCCTCCGTCAGGTACATCGATATCCAGCAGCGGTCTTCCCACCAACGCCTTAGCTCCCACTTCATGGTACAACCTAGTCACTCGACCGTCGAAGCGGCTAGTGATGGTTACCGTCGCTTTGTCACTCTCCACTTCACATATGTCATCAAACTGCACCACTTCATCGTTCACTTTCACAAACCACCCTTTAACTGTCACCTCTCGTATTCCCTCGCCGATATCAGACAAGTTGAACTGCACTACTTTCCTCGCCGGCGCGCTGAGGTGCATCAGCCGTGCACTCACAAAGTGTCCACACGCCGATCGAAGCGACACACACACGGCCGCCATCATAGTCTACCAACTACTGAGGGCAAGACTCACGTGGGAAGCCATTGTGTGATAAACAGAACTCTGCGTCTAATCACTGTGACATCACAGACCGGGTTAAAGTTAGATAATGAGTTGAACATTGACCTGTTTAGACGTGAACAATGATAAGACTCTTGCAATATAGTCAGTTGTAACCAACATTATTCTTTTAACTTTCATCATTGAGAGTGTTTTCCACTTTCAGAACACTCCTTTACGAAACAAAATCAGCCTTTATGTTATATTCAAATTATTTCATTTTCGATAAAAACCAATAAATATAATTTCAACAAGGCCTTTCCCCATCATCAGGCAACAAAAAGTGCCTGATTTTCAATATGGTTTTTATTGAACATTTACTAATTTGAATATATTTAACTAACCCATATCAACTCGATCTCAACTTCACCAGCCTTTACGTTAGTAAAATAAAAATGTATTGACGTATATATGACCATATTAACTACATTTTGTCTACATCAACTCAATATAACATTTATTTAACTTTTGTAATCGCTTTTTTCTTATATAAAATTATAACTGATTCATTATTTTAAGCCATTCATTCACGTTCATTCACCCATTCGTTCCTTCAACAAGAATTATTTTTGGATGTTTTGATCCTTTAAAAATATTAATAAGACTGATTTCCAAATGAAAGTAAATGATGAGAAAATAGATAGATTCACAACGTCGATGACATTGAAAATAAATATATGTTAAAGCATACTTTTCTGACATATCAAGGCAATGTTATGGCTTGTAGTTTCATTAATTTATTTATAAACTCATTAGGTAGTACAGTTTCTGTATTATTTTATTGTAATGGACCGATAGTAAGATTTTTCAAAACAGTTAAGTTCTATATATATATATATTTATAGAATATACAGGTCGTTATTTGCTCTTTTTATTAAAATAACTAACTCTAACCTACTTTTTTGATCAGACTTTTTTTCACAGGAATTAAACCAGTGGTTTTCAAATTAATAGTATCAAGAGTTATTTATTTGTTTTACTGAAAGCAATACTGAGAGAAGAAAAATCAGACGGCATTTCACTTAAAAAAAGAGTACATTTGTTTCTATCACTTGATTCTATTATACGCCGAGAGCTGTATGTTTGGATTGTACTTTAATAACTCTTAAATCACTTAAGGGGTCTTCTTCCTTCTTCTTAAAAAGAATTTTGTGATAAAATATAAACTTCATCAGCATCTCAACCCTACCTTTACTGTTTAGTGGTTAAGGCTAAGAGACTGAAATTTTGTTAATACTAACTATGTATTTTGTCAGTCATTGTCCTTTCCTGTTGAGATATACGTGGTAGATACTGTACCGCTTCTTGATTAAGTTTGTAACTAAGTAAATTTTTGATTAAATTTGTAACACGAATCTATAGGCTTTTTGTGCTTGTATGAAGCTCTCAAAATTGTTTACTACCATACAATTGAAGCAATATACAGTTCCTACTATCCTTTTTATTTTAAAAGCACTGAATGTTAATTGTTGTAATACAGGTGCTTGGAACAAGGTTTGAGGAAATAATAATAAAAATAAGAATTTATTTATTAATGTCGAACAGTTCAATTGCTATAGCAAAAGTCAAATATACATATAAATAATTTATACATATTATACAATAACTAACAATTTAAACATATATACAACAAAACTGAACATCAAGTTATTTGACTGCAGGTCAAACAATCCTGTGCAGTGACTTATTCAGACAAACATACATTCCCCCTTTCATTCATTCATGCCCATGACACCAAGCCTTGTTCAAAATGTGAATTTGAAGATGATCATCCCAGCGACTCCCCATAGTTAATCGAATAAAATGCTTTCGACATCAGAGTGTTTTAAACAAGCCTTAAACTGTTTTTCACTGCTGATCATTTTTACCTCAGGCAGCTTATTCATCAACCTAACACCTGAAATCGAAGTCGTTAGCTAGTTAGATTTTCCATTGTCGGACTCGACAATTGTTCTTATATCTAGTATTACATTGATGAACATCTAGTAACACATTGTAATACTCTACTGCCGATCGAAGTGCACTTTGATTCAATTAGAAAAAAATATTTATAGGCATAACAGAGTCAGAAAATTAAGCTCCCTGAAGAAGTCCCTACAAAACTCTCTGAATTTAACTTCTCGATAATTGTAACAGATTTTTTTTTGTAACACATCATAGGAAGCGATGAATTTCGAGATCAGTACTGCAATATTTACTAAGCACCAGCTTCATAATAATCATTGTGAGGTTAACTGAACAAATCTAGAGTGCTCTGAAACAAAGGGAACTCTGATTGAGTGCAGGTAAAGTTAGGCTTCACCTCAAAGAGAGAGAAGACTTCTCAAGCTCGCTAACAAAAATATACTGTACCACGTGGTTGGTATTCCACGATAACTGTGAATTCTTAAACTGCTCTGATCATTGGAATCAATAAATTCTCTTTCTGCGAAGTCAGTAATCAGAATATACAAATCAATATGTCGTCACCACTATCGAATTTATGATCCTATTCATATTCTCAAACTATCTTACCACAGAGGAAAAAAGAAACAGAGGTAATTTTATTATGACCATAGTGAACGCTTCAATGGCAGCTACCTCTAATGTAATTATCTATAAAGTTGTATAATTATTACTATATTGGTGATACGAGATTTGGAAGGAAATGAGGGGAAATACTAACAATGGTGCTGGCCCTGCTATCCTTACAGAGAACTGGAGAACTGAATACTCGACATCACAATTTTCTATAACTCGACACCCATTTAGCGCGCTATTGGAAGCGACCTTTGTTTCTTTCTTTTTTGCGCTTTTGTCTAGAATGTATATCAAGAGAAAATCAACCCAATTTTTACTCTTTTAGACTACTAGATTCATGATTCCCACTGTCCATTGTTTTTAAATGTATGTAAATTTATGTGTAACCTTACATTACATATCCATACAGTGTACACCACAAACACAACTGGCTTCTGTCCGATGTGCGAAATAGACCATCAGTTAAGAAACATTTGTGTGAGACTAAAGGTGAAAGTTTTGTGACGGAAAGATAACATCATTGGTTAGTGACTTTCTTGAGATATGAAGATCAAGATCAATGTGAATTTTACTTCTCCCACGGACCGTTCTACTTTTTGCTGAGAACTTTCCTGTGACATATTCACGATAGAGCAAACTTGATATTTAAGACGGAAAATATCCTTAAGCACCCGGCATTGATGATTTCATAAGATGATTGCTGATGTCTCTATGAATGCTTAGAACTGAGTGTTAGTTATATGGGAGTGAAAACTCTCATAGTATTACGAACAAACTTGGAAGGACAACCTCTGGCATTTATGATCTGCGTGACCTAGCAAAAACCTGCACCCCTTGGATCTCAGGAATGTCGTATTTCTGCATCATTTACCACCCTATATATATATATATATATATATATGAATATGAGGTGGATACTCTAAACAAAATTCAGAGCTAGCATTCAGGATTACAATAATTAATTGTTAGTATCATCGAGTTAAAATTCAGAGAGTATTATAGGGTTTTCTTCAGGGAGCTTAATTTTCTCTCTCTCTCTCTCTCTCTCTCTCTCTCTCTCTCTCTCTCTCTCTCTCTCTCTCTCTCTCTCTCTCTCTCTCTCTCTCTCTCTCTCTCTCTCTCTCTCTCTCTCTCTCTCTCTCTACGCTACTGCCGATCAAACTGCACTTTGATCCAAGGAAGCATGTTCGTTAATCTGATACGAGAAGTAAGAACAACTGTCGAGTCCGACAATGGAGACAAGACTAGTGAACGATTTCTATCTCAGACAAGCGTCAGGTTGATGAATAAGCTGCCAGAGGGATTAAACATTATTAACAGAGTAAAACAATTTAGGACTTGTTTAAATGTTCTGGTGTCAGAAGCATTTTATTCGGTTGACGAATCTATGAGTCACTGGGATGATTCATTTTGAGC
The DNA here is from genome assembly GCA_035578905.1 of Stictocephala bisonia. Taxonomy (NCBI): domain Eukaryota; kingdom Metazoa; phylum Arthropoda; class Insecta; order Hemiptera; family Membracidae; genus Stictocephala; species Stictocephala bisonia. Next base: position 450,997 of record JAQJVL010000191.1, on the reverse strand, counting down.
AAGGCTAGGTGTTAGAAATAATCATGGAGAAAATGTATGTTAGCCTGAATTGATCGTCACTGAATTAAGTGTACGTATTTGTATGTAAGTATGTGCAATTTAATGATAAATTTTAAGAGTTATGAGATGTAATAGTTTATATTTTCTACATTTGTTATAGCAATTCTATTGTTCAACAGCAATAAATACATTATTAATCTTGTATTCTAAGGGAGTAGTAACAGAAAAACTTGTTCAGAACTTTAACACATTTTCGTTTTATTTGAAGTATAGCAGAAATAATATTCATAAACACATTTATAATTATTTTGAAAACTTCGAAGAACTTAATTTCCAACTGATAACAGGCGTGACTAAATTGCCTTTTCGTATTATGATAAATTCTCTCCAAGTAAACAAGCTTAATGAATTGGCTAATCTGAGTTAACCAAATAGATTAGTCTATTGTCAAGTATGTGTGACGTTTGATATTTATGACAGTGTTAGTTTTTATGGAACACACTTTTTTATCAGTGTGTATTTGTAAAATTTTAGAAGTGTACAATAGAACTGTTAACAATGTTATCTAATCTAAAGGTCTTTATCAATCATCTTGTAAAACAAGACTGGCTACCATAAAAGTTTTTGCAACGATTATTGGATCTTAATAAAATGTACATAAAGCGATTTGAAATACACGATGGATGCAGTTTTGGACAATGGTTCACATTTCTGCGATTTTGTACATATCTTTATTTATGTAAGACTTACGTAAAAGCTTCTTAAAACGCTTGTCATTCCTTTGCGAGTCTCTCAAGTCTGAAGATGGAAAACGAGAATTACCAAAATCATCCTTCGTAATATTGTATTTTATTCTAAACTTAATTATATTAAACTTGTAGTGTGTGACATTCCATTGTTAGTTATTATTTTGTTAATAATCATCTGGTCCATGTTACTAAGAATAGTTTTACAAAAATAAAATGAAAATACATTTATATTGGATTGGTGATAGTTAGGTTCTGGAAGTTCTGCTAACTCCAAGAGGTAAACTCATTTACCTAAAAAGATAAAAATACAATGTCATGGGAGTATTACTGAAAAGCTGATAACCTGTTATTAATTTTGAATGGATGTTTCTTAATGTTAACAGAGTAAAATAAAATGCTCTGAAATAATGATGATAATAATCATAAAAAAATGCCTAAAATTACGTCATCTAACCACACCTTATTTAGTATTATTTGTTGTTTGTTTTACTTTATTCTTTTTATTCGCACTGGTTTTAGATATATATTTAAATGTTGATGATTCATCAATAATTTTAGTAATCTAAGTTTCAGATAGTCTTATATTCATATATTTCACAGTTAGACCAAACTGCAGCCACTAACCCCCACAGACCACCGCAGTTTATGGGGTCGTTATACTTCAACCCTACCATCATGTACTATGGTGGTTGCATGTCGATGTTATATACTGAGGAATATCGTTCTGTAGTAATGTTGTTCGAAATAACATTTATAACAGTGTTCGAGATTTATCCAGGTTTGTGTTTTTTAGGTCTTCAAGTTACCATAACCCAGTGATTAAATACGAGAAGATGTTCCAGAACATCTGCGGATTGTGTTTAATAAATGAAGAAAGCTTTTGCATGTTTGAAGAGTATTAAGTTTTAAATAAATGTTAATAGGCTGACTTAACAGTGAATATTCTTGAAATTCGAGATCTATGTGGAACTAGTTCAAGAATATTTTTAAATGATACAGAAGATGTATGTGTTACTAAAATGATAATGTTTTGGAATTTACGTGGGTGATTACATGTAAATAGAACAAAAATAATTTGGAATATTCAAGGATGTTTATGTATTTGTAGAACAAGAATGTTTAGGAATATTTGAGTAGTTTTATGTGTTTTGAACAACAATGATTTCCGAATGTTCGAGTAGGTTTATTTGTCACTAGAACAAGAATGTTTTTAATGTTCGGGAGGATCATGTGTATGAGAATTTTTTAGAATATTTGAGGCAGATTATATATAACTAGAACTAGAAATTTTGGAATGTTCGAGAAAGTTTAATAAAACAATTTGAAGTGAGTTGTTCTCATCTGGTTCTAAATACATTGTTTTATGATATTTTTACATGAGTAACGATGTATACACAAAATATTCAAAGCTTAAAAAGAGTACTTTTATAATAATATACTAAGAAACATTAAAATTAGCCTTAGTAACCTTTAAACAAAACTGTTGTAATTTATTGAACTTTAAGATAGGTAAAGATCATACTATGGTGGTTAGATAGTAATAAAGTTTATACAAAAATGAAAAGTAGAAAGAAGCTGAGGGACAAATTACGTACATATGTTTCGTTAAATACTTATTATTTATGTGTTTTCATGTATGATGGCTCATTTATATGTATTATAAACAGTTCACACTGTTGCAATGGTTGATGAACACTCTGAAGGGAATAAACGTTTCCGAAACAGTGTCAATTCCATGCTTCATAAAACTCCATACTCCAGTCGTTCTCATAAAGTATGTGTGAAGTGGTGATAGAATAAGTGACAAGAAGTGTTTTGGTATGAACTAAACAAATATGGAAGCAAGGAGTTCTGGGCAGTACAAGAAATGCAGTCCATTTTAGCCGGTCTAAATAGAAAGCGACAACACAGCCAACAGATGTTGCACTGTAAAGTTAGGACAGCTACGGTTCTGAGTTACCTAACTTGTAATGACATAAAACCGAAGTTATACTGGAAGTATGTATAAAAACTGTTAACTTACAAAAATCTGAATATTTTGTGGATCTATATAAATAAATAACTGAACATTTGATGATATTGGAAGCCATGCACTGACTCCGTGTTTATTTATTAAACATCTATGTAAAGAACATAGTTCGTTTGCTTTATATAATTATTTTCAATTCTATTACATACATCTAGTTCCATCAATTATCTTCTTAGTTTTGTTTTGAAAAATTAAAAAATCTTGCTGTACGTCAACTTTTAGGTGTACATTTAGGTAGAAAACAAAGTTATGATGAAATTGTTAAAAAAAGGGTCCTTAACAGAAACGGATTTGAGTGGGTAGACTTCTGCACTAACCAGACAGTGGAGCTACATGGTACTTGTGACGCCAAGCCTACAGAGCCGTGACCTTTAACCCTTGACCACACTCAGACAATGCAGGCCAGTACAGTCAGGCCTAAGCTATGTAGTCAGCTTGCCATAGACACTACTCAATACACTGATTATACATCCTATACATGATTGTTTAAGAATATCTCTTGTATTGTACAAATAAACCCTTAACACAACTTCTACGTATATAATAAAAGAGGATAATAATTAGTATTGTACTATACATAATTATACTAAATCCTCAATAGTATTGCACATATCAGGGTGGGAAAAAAGTCCCGCGCCATCCTTGTATTTTTTTTAAAGAAACAAGATGGGGTCTTTTACAATCTCTTTAGGGGTACTCTAATAGGGGACGTCCTATCGAAGGTACCATCAATATTCTTAATTAAAGCTATTTTTTGTGATACATCATTTTAAAGGTTATACTTTAACAAACTGGATGCCACAAATCCCTTCTCTATGGAGTCACCCCCATCAGGAATTAGAGAAATTTGAACATTACAATTTTTAATAGTCAAAGAGATCTATATTCTGATAGAGTGGTCCCTCAGAGATGCAGTTTTTTTGCATTCAAATCAGTAACATACGATTTTTAAAATAATATTTTACTAGACTTGGGATTCTTAGAGAAATATTGATGGTTTCCATAACTAAAGGTAGCATGATTTTTGTTCATTGAATTTTACACCTAATGCTATCTCTTTAATCTCTTTAACATCTCTTTAAAGGTCATATGTTACTGATTTGAATACCACAAATTGCATCTCTGAGGGACCACTTTATTAGAAAATAGAGCACTTTGAATATTACAAATTTAAATTTTCAAACTGCTCTAATTCCTGATAGGGTGACTCCATATAAATGGGATTTGCGGCGTTGTACTCTACTAAAAAAGACCTTTAATTTGATGTACTATTCGACCTATGTTTTCATTTATTTCCTTCTGACTCCTTGCAGGCCATCCCCCTGAAAATGAAAAAAAGCTTAAGTTACTTCAATAAATATATTTATAGGTGTAATTATGATGTACCAAGTTTTATTTCCTTATCTGAAATTGTTCGGAAATTATTATGGCCGTGCGGGACTTTTTCCCCACTCCGTATTAATGAAATACATAATAAAAGATGGTAATCGCTATTATTGCATTATACATAAAAACTTGAGGACCTAACGGGTATTATCGAATATTTTGTTAATTTATTTACTAATTACAATGTAAAGTTGACCTGGTTTTGGTAAATGAACTGTATGGATGCATATAATGTGAGGTAATGGGCCATTTTTATCTATCGTTGACCTGGTTGTAGTAAAAGAACTATGAGTGTGTTCATAATATGAGGTAGTGAGCCATGATTAGTCTTTTGTGATAGTAGTGCGGGGGGGGGGAGAGATTGAAACTGGTACTCAACACAATATCTTCTTCTTCCAAATTAATTCGGTTTTCCTAAACTCGTGATGTTCTGCAGTAAATAATTTCCTCCAAGTTAAATATTTAATTTATCTGTTTACGAAACCATGTAATAAATTATTTTCGTTTAAAAACTTCTTCTGTCGAAGTACGTTGTACGAGATTTGTTGCCTTCAACACATCACATAAACAAATTCACCATGACCCCTCTAATTTATTCATTTCCAAGCCAATTTATTGGCCCTTGTTTACCTCTGATTCAGCCTCAGATTTTTTTAAATCTTCGATTCAGTGGAATCTTAAAGTGCTTTTAAAATTCAAGGTAAGTCCAAGTAAATTGCCAGCCTTAAATTTTTTCTTTTTATCTTAGTGTTAACAGTTATAGAATCAATAACTTCTGTAAACATCAATTTGATATCAACTAGAATTTTGTAAGAGTAATAATAATTAGGATTTAAACTAACCAATTTATAACACTTAGCTATGTTGACATAGTCTTAGTAATATGTTTGAATTAAGACAGACAAGTATTTAAAAACCACCTGCAGACTATAATAAAGATAATGAGGAGGTAATTTATGAAAAGTTGTACTTTGATACTAGTAACTTTATTTATAAAGATAAAACATCAATCATATCAAGATTGATAAAACTAAATTTGTAAAACCCATTGACCAAAACTTGAGCATTATAAACATGCAAGATGAAAGACAGTGAGCCTCCTGATCTCACTTACAGAATTAACTTATCATATTGGACTTATCATATATTAGTACTACACTTTACTGACAGCAAATTTATATGTATAATTTTAAATTCTGTCATAAGAGATTTACTTTAAATATCATTCAAGATAATCTAATATTCATTATGTAACTAGAAAATTAAGCTATTTATACCTAACACAGATTGATTTTTCAGTTTTTCAGCTGTCTTTGATCAAATTGTTTTAACATAGTTACGACCATTACAACTGTACGTGTATGGGCGGGCGAGTGGGGCCTTTAAGTAGAAGGGGGGGGGGGCAGTGGGGCCTACAAGTTGGAGGGAGGGGGCAGTGGGGCCCACAATATTACAATACCAATTGTAATTCACATTATCCCATACATTATTACATTTGTAATACCTATTGTAGGTCACCTATTTTAAGGTGACATTGTAATAGTAGCTTATATTTATACTAAAATTACGCTTAAAAATTATGACTATTTGACATTTTTTAAATTCCAAAAGTGTACATTTATGTATTTGTATTCAGCTACATTAACAGCTACTTAAGATGAACTCTACATTTGGCTTGAGTGGTGGTAATTCTGAACAACAGGTAAGGCTAACCTGTTAATGAAATTCGACACTAAATAATTGGGACACTGGTTGGACCACTTCTTGCCCACCAAATAAGAAATTTCATCATACAGACCAGCTACGTTCCAAACAGCTGTATTTGTAACTGTTTGCATTGTAATGTAACCCTCAAATCTATGCATTCTGTTACTGTTTACGACATGTTACTGTAGCTCACGAATATACACATTCTGTAACTATTTACGACATGTTATTATAGCTCACGAATATACACATTCTGTAACTATTTACGACATGTTATTATAGCTCACGAATATACACATTCTGTAACTCTTTATTACATGTTACTATAGCTCACGAATATACACATTCTGTAACTCTTTATTACATGTTACTATAGCTCACGAATATACACATTCTGTAACTCTTTATTACATGTTACTATAGCTCACGAATATACACATTCTATAACTCTTTATTACATGTTACTATAGCTCACGAATATACACATTCTGTAACTATTTATTACATGTTACTATAGCTCACGAATATACACATTCTGTAACTCTTTATTACATGTTACTATAGCTCACGAATATACACATTCTGTAACTCTTTATTACATGTTACTATAGCTCACGAATATACACATTCTGTAACTCTTTATTACGTGTTACTATAGCTCACGAATCTACGAACTCTGTAACACTTTATTACATGTTACTATAGCTCACGAATATACACAATCTGTAACTCTTTATTAAATGTTACTATAGCTCACGAATCTACACATTCTGTAACTCTTTATTACGTGTTACTATAGCTCACGAATCTACGCATTCTGTAAGTGTTTATTACATGTTACTATAGCTCACGAATCTACACATTCTGTAACTCTTTATTACATGTTACTATAGCTCATGAATATACACAATCTGTAACTCTTTATTACATGTTACTATAGCTCACGAATATACACATTCTGTAACTCTTTATTACATGTTACTATAGCTCACGAATATACACATTCTGTAACTGTTTACGACATGTTACTGTAGCTCACGAATACGCATTCTGTAACTGTTTACGCCATGTTACTATAGCTCACGAATATACACATTCTGTAACTGTTTACGACATGTTATTGTAGCTCACGAATATACACATTCTGTAACTATTTACGACATGTTACTATAGCTCACGAATATACACATTCTGTAACTGTTTATTACATGTTACTATAGCTCACGAATATACACATTCTGTAACTGTTTATTACATGTTACTATAGCTCACGAATATACACATTCTGTAACTATTTACGACATGTTACTATAGCTCACGAATATACACATTCTGTAACTGTTTATTACATGTTACTATAGCTCACGAATATACACATTCTGTAACTGTTTATTACATGTTACTATAGCTCACGAATATACACATTCTGTAACTGTTTATTACATGTTACTATAGCTCACGAATATACACATTCTGTAACTGTTTATGACATGTTACTGTAGCTCACGAATCTACGCATTCATTCTGAAACTGTTTACGCCATGCTACTGTAGCTCACGAATCTACGCATTCTGTAACTGTTTATTACATGTTACTGTAGCTCACGAATCTACGCATTCTGTAACTGTTTACGCCATGCTACTGTAGCTCACGAATCTACGCATTCTGTAACTGTTTATGACATGTTACTGTAGCTCAGGAATCTATGCATTCTGTAACTGTTTACGCCATGCTACTGTAGCTCACGAATCTACGCATTCTGTAACTGTTTATTACATGTTACTGTAGCTCACGAATCTACGCATTCTGTAACTGTTTATTACATGTTACTATATCTCACGAATCTACGCATTCTGTAACTGTTTACGCCATGCTACTGTAGCTCACGAATCTACGCATTCTGTAACTGTTTATTACATGTTACTGTAGCTCACGAATCTACGCATTCTGTAACTGTTTATTACATGTTACTATATCTCAAGAATCTACGCATTCTGTAACTGTTTATGACATGTTACTGTAGCTCACGAATCTACGCATTCTGTAACTGTTTATTACATGTTACTGTAGCTCATGAATTTACGTATTTACAAGTTACTACAGCTCTTGTACTTCATGCATTATAATGTAGACGAAAAGAATACCCATACATTTACTTATATTAAATTAAAAACTCATTAATAATACACTGGGTCCCTTTCAACAAATTAGAAGCATTATACATCACAATACTTAACGTTTGTATATTTATTACAAGTACTATACAAATCTTATACATATAATATGAGTTAACGTTTGATATTGCACCTAGGGGTTTTGAATGTATCATTCTAAATGTTACTATTAATTAATTATACTATGTGTTTTATTTACACATTTTAGTTAATTTTAATGATTAAGGAATGTTGAAATAAATTAACGTAAATATTTTCCTGGAGTAGTATATTTTAAGCGAAGTATTCAAAACTTAGTATTGATAGACATATTTTTTATAGAAAGCCTCGTTAAAACATTTACAGTACAACTGCAGTCTATCAAAATACAGTCACGACACTTCCATTGCAGCGGCGTGGAGCTAGCGCGAATGCAAAGATGTGGGATTATAACAATTAATTTAAAGGTGCTATGATAATTATTAATCATCAGTCATTTGACATTTACTAATCACAGCTGTGGACGTAAGCAGTGAAGAGATACGCACTGCTGCTGGCCAGCCGCTAGGTTCGCTAGTGTCGTGATGTACTGGAACACTTCCCATCGGAGTAAACAAATATTGCCTAATAAAATAGTTATCTTAGTATTTAAACTGCGCTTGAGTTGTTTCCTTCTAAATCTTTTACTTTAAATCATTTGTTCATTGATATTTCAATTATTAAAGGGTTTAAATAGTTGTTCTTTTTACTTTTTCTTAAGATACTTTTATTGATTTAAATTTGACGTATTTAGGTTAAATTTTATTTTAACATACTTATAAGCTTTTATTGTTTACCAAATTAATAGTTCTTATGCAGGAAATTTATTGGCTGATTTCTAATGACTAGTTTGGATTTACTGTTTTTATGACGTTCTGAAGGGTGAATGAAACATTTATTTATTTTATAAATATATAATTAAAGTGTAAAGTGTACTCTTATTTATTAGTTTTCAAATCTACTTTTAGGCAAAACATTGTGTTTTTTAATTTTCCATGTTTTATCGTAATTTTCAGTTCACAAGAGTCCAACTGTTAGAGTGTTGAAAGGAGTTTACGTGTTAATGTTGGGGACATACTGAAAGTCAATTTTTTGCGTATATTGGGAAACGTCTATCGGAATTTAGGTGATTTGGTGACGTTACTCTGATTAGCACAAGTCATCAGATTTGGTGTCGTACATTCCCAATGCATCACCACCTACTTCAAGTTACCGAATCGATCTGAGGTTTTTGAGGGTGATAGATCAGGGACTCTGAAGGAGCATATAAGTGCATATAAATGTGGAGTCCAGTAGTAAGTGACGTAATCGTTGCCTCACACTCGCAGTGTGCAGTGACCGACCGACACACTTCTCCATCCTACATACATACACTTGGGTCTGCACGATATGTAAACCGATAGTTTCAGATGGCAGTTACAAACCAACACGCTGTAAATGTGTTTGACTGAGAAATGCAGAGTGAAGTTGATTTTTACACTGATTTGTCATTGAATATTAGAAATGTATGCAATTATCAAACACCACAGAGAAGAAAGAAACAGAAGTCACGCCCAATAGTGCGCTAAATGTGTGTCGAGTAGTTATTTATCCAGTTTTTCTTGCGAATGGAAGGGCCAGTACTTTGACAGTCCTTTTTTCCTCCCAAATCATCAAAGATAAACGTAGTAACTATAGTACAGATATACAGGGATGCTGAAAAGTTTTAGAACGGTGTAATATCTTCTGTACTCATAAACATACAAATATGAAACTTTGTACAGTGACATAGGGAAAAAATTTAACTTTTTGATGCAATCAGTAGCTCTTCAACACCTCAGGGGGATGGCCCATAAGGAGTCTGTGGACAATCAGTAGCTCTTCAACACCTCAGGGGGATGGCCCATAAGGAGTCGGTGGACAATCAGTAGCTCTTTAACACCTCAGGGGGATGGCCCATAAGGAGTCGGTGGACAATCAGTAGCTCTTCAACACCTCAGGGGGATGGCCCATAAGGAGTCGGTGGACAATCAGTAGCTCTTCAACACCTCAGGGGGGTGGGTCACAAGGAGTCGGTGGACAATCAGTAGCTCTTCAACACCTCAGGGGGATGGCCCATAAGGAATCGGTGGACAATCAGTAGCTCTTCAACACCTCAGGGGGATGGCCCATAAGGAGTCGGTGGATAATCAGTAGCTCTTCAACACCTCAGGGGGATGGCCCATAAGGAGTCGGTAGACAATCAGTAGCTCTTCAACACCTCAGGGGGATGGCCCATAAGAAGTCGGTGGACAATCATTAGCTCTTCAACACCTCAGGGGGATGGCCCATAAGGAGTCGGTGGACAATCAGTAGCTCTTCAACACCTCAGGGGGATGGCCCATAAGGAGTCGGTGGACAATCAGTAGCTCTTCAACACCTCAGGGGGATGGCCCATAAGGAGTCGGTGGACAATCAGTAGCTCTTCAAAACTCAGGGGGATGGCCCATGAGGAGTCGGTGGACAATAAGTAGCTCTTCAATACCTCAGGGGGATGGCCCATAAGGAGTCGGTGGACAATCAGTAGCTCTTCAACACCTCAGGGGGATGGCCCATAAGGAGTCGGTGGACAATCAGTAGCTCTTCAACACCTCAGGGGGATGGCCCATAAGGAGTCGGTGGACAATCAGTAGCTCTTCAACACCTCAGGGGGATGGCCCATAAGGAGTCGGTGGACAATCAGTAGCTCTTCAACACCTCAGGGGGATGGCCCATAAGAAGTCGGTGGACAATCAGTAGCTCTTCAACACTCAGGGGGATGGCCTATGAGGAGTCGGTGGACAATCAGTAGCTCTTCAATACCTCAGGGGGATGGCCCATAAGGAGTCGGTGGACAATCAGTAGCTCTTCAACACCTCAGGGGGGTGGGTCACAAGGAGTCGGTGGACAATCAGTAGCTCTTCAACACCTCAGGGGGATGGCCCATAAGGAGTCGGTGGACAATCAGTAGCTCTTCAACACCTCAGGGGGATGGCCCATAAGGAGTCGGTGGACAATCAGTAGCTCTTCAACACCTCAGGGGGATGGCCCATAAGGAGTCGGTGGACAATCTTAAATCCAAGCATACGTCGATATGCATACCATTTAATAGATCCTAATTAGTAAAAGATAGCTAATTAGACCTCAAAAGGTTAATTATAAACAAAATGACGGCGCTCGAAAGTTTCAATACTGACGTTGTGTACAAGTTCAAGAACGGTTTAATTTTATTGTAACGATATCAGATGAAGATACAAAACATCATGATTGATTACTGTACACTAACATATAAAAGATATTTATTTTTGGAATATTTTTTCTTTTGCAATTAATTTATAGAAAACTGATTTGATTTGAACTAACCGAATGAGAGGTTAGTCAAACAGTCAAGTGTTATGTTTTCAGCAAAATTACGAACCCCAAATAACTTTCGTCAAGAAAATCTAGATTTAAGCCCATTTTCAAATAATTGTAGCACATTGATCACTGGGTCACATACCCCAAAGTGTGGCCAAACAAAAGGTCACATGAGTGAAAAGTATACTCGGTACTCATATACCGATATTCTTCACAGAACCGACGTAATTATAAAGCTCTACGTGTAAAACAAAGTCATTCAAAGTTCCACAATCTAGAAAAGTATACAAATTAGATTATAGACGTCTTCTACTTCACTTACCTCCCGAAACTTCCAGACCATCTATCGAGGAATTTCCTCTGGTCGGCCTCGATTGTTGTATCTTCGTTCACATGGTGGTGATAGTGAAAGGATCAGTGGATTTTAAGGGTTTGTGGGAGTCCATCTTAGAAGAAAAATTATAAATTCAACTATGGTGTCGAACATTTTAAACCTTTTTCTTATAACCACGAAATTCTGCAAAGCAAACTGATGAAGGATTTTTTTTTATTTCGGTAGATTTAGTACCAGTTAATGAATTCAAATTTATAACTGACTAGAATGTTCTATTGCCAGTGTTAATTCTAAATTTATTGCTCAAAGCAGGTACAAATCTGCAAGTAGAACATGAACTCAGTAATTCCTGTTCTAACGTGAAAATTCATATTCATGATTTAGAGTTAATGTGGTTAATAATTGATGGCGCGCAAGCTAGGACACTTTGAGGTCGAAGATCTGCATTACCTCCTCGTACGGAAGAAACCTGATGGCGCTGGCCAGGACATTGTTGACAAGGATGCAGACTCCTGACCTCAGACTAAGGCGAGCAACTCCTCCCATAGACTGATACAGAAGGAGTCATGACCGAGGCAGTGATATGGTGGGGCCGAGGTCAGAAGACAAATGACATTCCAATAACCAATTAAATTAATGATACATCTTGTTTCCTTCCTGTGTTATCAATTCGAAGGATCCAGTTGTTATCAAGTGCATACTTGATGGACACATAATTAAACAATAATTATTTTACTTCAAAATTAAATAAAATATTTTAAAGTACTGTAGATCTTTTAAATATACTTTATGGGTGGTAAATTTTTTATTTGAATCTAGTTGAATTAGTTATAGAATTTATTACTAATATTAAATAGAAGTATAACCTTGAATTATTTGTTGTACTTACATATATAAATTAGACTAATTAGAGCATATTATATTTTGATAATACGTGGATTACATTAGAAATTTATAGTTATTTGAGTCTAAAAATCCCGGAAGAATAGTCGTTAGCTGTTAAGTATAGCTTAACTTTAAGTTTTTTTTTGTTTTTTTTTTTTAACCAAGCAGACATAATGAGTTTATTTTTAATACTCTGAACTCAGTGTTTATTATTAATATTTTGGTTTTCAACTATTTATTTTTTCTATCTGAAGATATGGAGAGTGTAAGAAATGCTGTAAGGTCTTGGATTCGACGAAGGAGAATTTATTATTTTTACTCAATATATGGTAGAGAGGGGAAACGTTTTATCCTGTAAAACCACTATTAAATGGAGGGACCGAGTAACTCCTAGTTCAAGGAGTCGACCTTAGAACTACCTGTGTATTATACAGGAAGGACGGCCTATTGCCAGGGAATAGGTAAACTGATTCTTAATTTTTAGATCCTTCATAAGACAAAAGCAGTCAGATGTGTAGGGCAAGGAGATACCTCCACATTAACGACCCTCAGGGTATCTCACAACGAAGTTACATAGGCGCAGAGAAGTAGCAGTGGATGTTAAATTTGCTTTCAACTAAATCACGAGCCTCAGAAAGGACAGATTATATGGTAACCGATATGGCAGGAAGAAGGAATTATGAATTGGTACTCGGAATATGAGACATTCCTAAGAGAAAACAATAGAGACAGTGGAAATAATGAAAAGAAGTTGGATTTTTTTGTGAGTGGTTGGGATACAAATGGAAGGGAGAGGGTAATACGGAGTTGATGTAAGGATACATATTTGACTGGAAGGACAATGACAAATTTCAGAAGGAACGGGGTTGGGTTGGTGGTAAGGAGTGATATTTTGGAAGAAATTGAGGGAATCAATGATAGGATGATAAATGCAAGTATACGTATGATAAATATGGTAAGAGACTGATGGACTTTTGTAAGTTTGACAACTTAAAAGGCAATACATGGTACAATGGTGGAGGAACTTGTGGATTATATGATATATTCAGAATACTTGAAGGAGTGTATCAGGGATGTAAAGATGATACTCTCTGAAGCACTGGATAGTGATTACAAGTTGTTAGTGATAATAAGAGTAAGGAAGCAAAGATAGACTGAAGAGGACCTGGAAAGAAGAATAAGAATTTGGCGACTAATGGAAAAATATATTGCAGAGGAGTTCAGAGAATCTTGAAGAAGGAACTTCCAAACGACTAGACAGGTACAGGAGAAGAAAAATATACAAGATTTAGAGATTCACTAATAGTTACAGCTGAAGCAACGTAAGTGATATATAGTGCAAAAGAAGGTAGAATGAAACATAGACAGACAGAGTAAAAGAGACATAATTAAGCATTTAGTAAGTGATTCCAGGTGGAACACAGGGGCCAAGGCAAGCATGCAAGAAATTATAAAAGCAAGTTAAGTAGGTCGAGAACTGGAAGTTGGCTGTTAAAGCTATTGAAAGTGGCATGGAGGTAACTTGTAACGCTGAGATATTATAAAAAGGCCATCATAAGGCTGAAATTTAAGAAGAGGAACATGGAATTTGCTGATTTGCAAACGTGGAAACTTTATGAGAACATTCTGGAAAGAAGGATTCGAAAGAGAATAGAAGAACTAAAGTAAAAACAGCACGGATTTAAGGTTATTTAATTTAACCCTGTATATCCATACCTTATCCTTACACACATAAATATATTCTAAAAGCATTCGGTTATTTCAGATCAAAAGTTTAAGCATGCCGTCTTGTGATTCATCCATCGCCACTCTCTATTGGCTGTTCTTCAACACCGGTCGCTCTCTCCGTGGTTGAATGCAAGGACGGTCCCTACCCTTCACATTGGCACCGTATCCTCTGGCACAACCCCAGCTCATCTACCTCTGATTGCACAACTGATTCCCGCTGTCCATCTGATTCCAAAAAGTAGCTTTCCTTCCTTATGGTAAACGTTAGCGCTCTTACTCTATCATGTGTTATTCAGATTGGGTTTAACTAGTCAGAATGTAACGTCTTGATAGTTTTCATCCCTTTCATTTTAAAAAAGAAGGAAAAAATATATATTCCTTTTAGTTAAAGAATATATATCATTTTTAGACTGTGAATACCACTGAGAGTTTGTCAAATGTACATTTTATCTTTTTATTAAATATGTTTACAGTATGTTCAATACTAACAAAGACGTGCCAGAAATACCATCGTATATATAGAAAGAAAAAAAATTATTTACGTCCTGCATGTAATAAATAAATAATAAATATTAAAATTAAATGAAAAGAAATACATTTAGTTCCGATATCCTAGTCTTGAAGATATATCGCGGAAAGTGATTTAAGAGATCTATTTACTAACAGAAGAATTACAGGGAGAAGAATTCTTCACAAGGACAACAATTTTTTTACAACGTAAGTGAAATTTTCATTACGACATACACTTAAAGATACCTAACCCAATTCTGGGCCTCACTTTGGAAGGAAATTTACTTTATTCATGAACCATAACGTTTCAGGCCTCTTCTTGAAGTGTAGGTTGGGAGACCTTCGAGCCCGCATTCCAGGTGTGCTACAACACACACCCACTGTACTAACTAAGTCTACGTGGGCTTGATAATCGAACCCGGGGCCTCAATTGAGATGATTGCAGGTGATACACAGGTGGGCCTAATGTAAATGACAGTTAAACTTTAGGGTGTGTTTTATCCTGGACATAAAACGTTTTTAGAACTTACGAGTCGTTTTACTTCATTAGGGCCAAGGTTTCAACCCATTATCGAAATATTACATTTGATCCAGTTCAATTTTTAAATTTTGATTATTTTAATAAAAAATGGCCTAAGACTACACCGTTTATTTGTATTATTATCTTTAAATATCGCTTAACACTAAACAAATTTAATCGGTTTTGAACAGGATATGATGGATCATTATGTAAGATATTATTAAAAGATGAGTAATATTTCTGAGAGTTCAGGGTACTGTTAAATGACGCATGGCCGTTCAGCATTCTTTAAAATGACCTTCATAAATGATTCGAGGTTCTAAGTATAACTGGCCACTAATAATTAACACTCAGCTTCCTGAATACTTAGAAGCTAATTATTCTATAAGGCCGTGACCTTAGAACGCCTTTCACCGCCCTAAGGATCTGCTGTTTTCGGCACGTTCTGCTCTGCAAGTCAAGAATGTACTGTTAATGAACAATTATGCAGCAGTTTGAGATATTTGGTTTTCTCCGGATGAACGTACGTGGAACAATTGTGTTGTGATAGTATAAAATGCAATCGAAATCAAACTAAAATGTTTATAGATTACTAGCACACAGCTTACTTGCTTCACTAGGGGTAGTTCTCGAAATTTGTTCAGCCTTCCCTTCGTGGGGTTTCTCTATACAATCCGATCAAGCCTAGCCTCCGGCCGTTCTCCTAGATAACGAAGTTTTATAGTCAAGAAACTTCTATAAGTCTACTTTAGGGGGATGCAAAGTAGTACAAACATGACAAAGTCAGTAGAAGTGATATTAAACACAAAAAAAAAAAAAAAAACGAAACCTAAATTAGTCAAGATTTGTGTTGAATTTCTGGTTTTTGTATTAGCAATTTGAATTAAATGATTGAGTTATATTAATATCAATGTTGCTCATATGGAAAACAGAAAACGCTGAGGGGATGTCTCTTCTTCTTAGGAATGATCGAAAACTCCTTTGTTCTCTCGATACGAGGGTCTCTGTGATACGAACGGTAACTTTCCTCGACATTTCATCAACATTTGTTTACTGGTTCCGAAGATTTCTTGACGGGTGAGAACATAATTGTTGGATTATATTTATTAAGATTAGATCGAATCTTTCACTATAGCGTTATTTGCTATTTTAAGTAGTTACTTTGGGTCAGTGGTAGTTCGTATGTCATCGAATGCTTCTTAGAGGAGACTGTTGGTCAGCCTGTAGTGGCGTGAGTATACAAACAAGCATGGCATACTTTGTATAGCATTACTAGTGCTTTAGTAGTAACTAACGTTGTTTGTAGAAGTGTTTGTAGAAGTATAAGGTGGCACAGTCGTGTAACCCAGCTACATGGGGACAAAGTGTTTGGGAGATTGTAGTCGATAGGTTGGATGCTCGGTCCTCTTAATACCGGCATGGCGTCCGCTTAATGGTTGCTATCGGCGTGGACACTACTAGAGAAGTCTGGGGTGTACATGTTGGTTGGTAATCATTGTGCGGATATTGTGTGGGGGAGATAACTGAGTATCAGGCTTATCAATTAGCTGAAAATCAGACCAGCACTACGTGGTTCGGATTCCACGTAAATCTGTAGGTCCCTTAGTTGCCCTGGCTGTTGGGCTAATGCTAATAAATTGCCCTTTCTGAGGAACAGTTGAACTCAGATAGTAACCAGACTACACTCATCCTACACTCATATAACCATTCATATTCGCCTTAAAATACAACGTTGTGTCGGCGTCTCATATGTAAGAATGTAAGAATATACGAATTAATATATTTATCGGGATATATTTGATATTCTGCATGTAGTACAATTAGTTGTTAAGGAGATACATTACATAAGGAGCACATGCTCCAGCTCTTAAGGAGACAAACTTGGACTAAATCGAAGTTATTAAAGAGAAAAGGAAGTTCTCACTGAAGACACGTGATTAATTGGGGAAAATTGATGCTTTATATATAGAAATTTTAGTTGTAAGGTAAAGCATGCCTTAATTTAATTGTATTGTTAGATTTAAAATGTGTCTTATTTGTAATATTATGGGTTTTTACGGATAAATAATGCTCTACTTGTCCACGTAACTGATCTTAACGATGGTATGTCTACAGTTGTGTGTGTTCTTACGGATAAATAATGCTCTACTTGTCCACGTAACTGATCTTAACGATGCTATGTCTACAGTTGTGTGTGTTCTTACGGATAAATAATGCTCTACTTGTCCACGTAACTGATCTTAACGATGGTATATCTACAGTTGTGTGTGTTCTTACGGATAAATAATGCTCTACTTGTCCACGTAACTGATCTTAACGATGGTATGTCTACAGTTGTGTGTGTTCTTACGGATAAATAATGCTCTACTTGTCCACGTAGCTGATCTTAACGATGGTATGTATACAGTTGTGTGTGTTCTTACGGATAAATAATGCTCTACTTCTCCACGTAACTGATCTTAACGATGGTATGTCTACAGTTGTGTGTGTTCTTACGGATAAATAATGCTCTACTTGTCCACGTAGCTGATCTTAACTGGAATGTCTACAGTTGTGTGTGTTCTTACAGAAGAAGACGGTTTTGTCTGTAGCTGTAAAAAACAAAAAGTGGAAGGGCACTTTAATGATTTCATCAGTTCTTAGGGACGAATGGTGATCATTCGGTAGTCATATGAGTCCCTAAGAACATTGGTTGAACGTAGTAACAATATGAGTTTATATGGATGTCAACTGGTGTGGATTATTCACAGTATAAATCTGTGGATTAAAAAAAGTTAAATTTTCACTTAATAAACCTATCAAATTTAATTTTAAACTCCGTTATATTCATTAATATGCAATTTTAGACACAATTATATCCATTCCGTAAAATTATATGTAATCTTATTAATTTATTCAAAATTATATTTTTAGTCAAAATAAAAACGATCATAAATGTTTCTCATGGTTAGTTTTTTTTATAATGTTACCAAAAAGAGGGTTCCTTTTATTTCCATAAGAGTTGTTTTATGAACCAGAACAATTCTCATTTTTCGCGAGAAATTAGAAAGGAGATAGACACAATAATATAATATATATATATAATATGCCTAACGAAGCTTCCCGGGTTTTCGTGGCTATAGTTCAGTTCCGGAAACTTCCCAAGACAAAGTTTTACGTAACCAGCTAATTAAAATATTTTAGTGGTAACAGTAAATAATTACTGCCGTTGATTTGCTACCCTTGTTGGGCAAGATGGAACTGTGGAAAAGGAAAGTGGAAATGGACTGACCCTGACATGACCTTGAGTCTGAGCCGTTACTCAGCCTGCTCCTGCCCAGATATAACTCCTTCTGCGTCAATCAGAGGAAAATGGCGTCTGGCACCAACAAGTTGTGTTCCACTTGGTCCTTAAAACAAAAGAAATATTTTAAGGAAATCTACCAAGAAAGGCTAATAATTAAAATAACAACCATGTATTTTATTTTGATTTTTAGTCAAATCAGAGTCCTTGTGTAAAACGTGTTCCTTGTTTCTCATGTGATTTGTCATCAAATTTAACTATTAGGATTACATATGGTTTCCTTAACATTTTACGGGAAATGTAATTGACGAAATCTATAAACATTCCACATCACACAATTATTATTTCTGAAGTTGGCAATGCATATATCAATAGTCAAGTTTAGACCTATATCAAGTACTAACCTTCAACCTCTACCTCACTACGGGGTGGTTTTCTACGCTTCCCTCCGTGATTCTCTCTAAACCACCACATTAGTATAAAAGCTCAACTGCTGCCCTCCTCCAAGATAACAATGTTCTACAGTCTAGAAAACTCTATGTCTACTTTAGAGATATGCAAAGTAGTTCAATCATGTCAGAGTTTGTAGACATGACCTTAAACAATTCACAATGAAAACCAAATTATCCAAGATTTTCTGTCATGTTTAATTATTTTTATCAGCTTTGAATTTAGTTATTTTAAATTAATGCCACTGTTACTCCTATGGGTAGTGTTTTCTCCCTAAGGAATTTCGTAAAATCATATCTTAATGGGTCTCTATAATACAAATGTGCATGCGCGCGCGTCTATGTGTGCGTGCGTGCGTCTGTGTGATGTCTACAGTAGCCTTGCTATTTTTTTCGACAAAAATATTTTCAACCTCCAATATGGTTGAAACTTTGCAATACCTTAAAAACTAAGTGCGAAACCACCTCTGTTGCCAAATTGACCAATTAAAAAAAATATACATTTACACAACAAAACACCCACTAACTTTCCTCCAAACTCGTGATGAGTGAGTACATTGATGATGGATTGTCGGCACTGGTGGCGCAGTGCTGTAACCCCGCTACTTGGGGACAATGTGTTGAAGAGATTGTAGGCGATAAGTTTTACGCTCGGCCCTCTTAATACCGACATGGAGTTCACTCAGTGGTTGCCATCGACGTGAACACTACTAGAGAAGTCTGGAGTGTCCACGTTGGATGTTAGTCAAGGTTCAGATGTTGTGTAGGGAAGAGAACTGAGTGTCAAGCTAGTCAGTTAGCTGAAAATCAGACCCACACTACATTGTTCGGATTCCACGTAAAGCTGCAGACCCCATAGTTGCCCTGACAATTGGGCTAATAATAAATAGTCCTTTCTGAGCTAAGTCGAACTCAGATAGTAAAAATGACTACACTCGTTCATCTACACTCATCACACTCATTCACCCTTAATAATCGCTCATATCTCTGCGATCGGCGTCATAGAAATGAATAATGAATAATAATTGATTGCATATATAAGATTCAAATTTCTTATAATCTGGCTTTAGTAAAAATTGTAATAAACTGTTTCTAATTTGTTTTGTTGTTGTATTTGAATCAATACTGTACTGTTTTAATTATTTTAAATTTTTGCTTTTGCTTCTAAAGAACTCAGAAGTGTCTGTAATAAAAATGTATTCGATTGGAAAAATTACTTATTGCCAATTATCTTGGAAAGAAAACCCACAAACGGTGGCTGCTCTTCTTTTGAATGATTATCAGAAACACTTAATAAACTGAAAAAGAAACATATACAAACTATCTACTGAAGATTGAGCAATCCAGATTTAATATATAATTTATATTTTCATTGATTCCTTGATGTTGTTGTTGAATTTGCTTAATATTGTGTTATGCATTACATTTGTTATTCCAGGCATGTTAAAATATTCTTCCAGTAATATTCTAAAATATTTATTTGTTATTGATTTCTTATCGTTGTTGTTTAACTTTTTTTAGATTAAGTTGTATACATGGTGTCTTTATAGTCTCCAAATATATTATTTAACAAGGAATAAATCGATTTCCTTTAGCCTACTTTATTACTATATTATAAACCTATTAAGCAATTTAAACATTTTATACCACCTAAAAAGTTGGGTTTGGAGTGAAACTCAACATTTCTACATGTAAAACACTTAAAGTAGTTTAAGAATGGTGAAAACTATAAATCAATATCTCAAATCTATAAAAAATAGAGGCCACGTAAAAAGGTTTTGTGTGGCTATGTAGACTAAACTGGGAAAACCCGCAGAAAAAAGGTTACGTTCACTGATAACTAAAATTGTATAAATCCTGCGTACCTTCAGAATATTATGTGATAGATGTGTATATTGAAAAAAAATATAATTGTACTGTTTAACCATCAATTGTCCATAAGCACTAGACAATCTAAGTCAATTAAGCCTTAGGGAAAACCTTGTCCAACTTTTATAAATGGCCCCCATTTTTTTATATTTTTGAGATAGTAATATCTAGTTTTCACAAATTTTATTCAATTTACTATTTAAAATGAAGGGTTAAGGGGATTTTAAGCATTTCGAGCTACCCCTCAAAATATTATTTTTCGGCTGACGTATTATGTTCAGATGTTTAATAAAATAGTTCCTAGTAATGTTATAACATAGATAGAAAAAATTAACGTTTTCCTACTTGATAAAACATGGGTGGTAGAGACTGATGGGCACCCGTCATGTTTTTACTATGTTTTTTTTACAAAAGAAGAGTTAAAAAAAGAATTAAAATAAAATCATCCCCGTATTAACTACGAAAAATAAGATATATAAGTCATACCTCCCTACCTCCAGCTGGTTGAATGATATAATTTTCCCATATTATCCTCTCGTATAGCAGTTTGGAGTACTGTTTTCTCTCAGATTCGCTTCTATCAATCCTGGAATGGCTGTTTCGGTCTGAAGACTGCTGTCGACCTCGCTCCCAGATCGCTGGACCAACCTTGTTTTAACTGGGTCAAGACTGATTATGTTAGCTCTTCACCCGCCTCCTTCCTAAACACCATTAACACGCGCAATCTGGAAACCAGGCTGATTCTCAGTTCGAAAACACAAACTTCGTCCACTGTTATGTTTTCACAATATCATGATGTGCTTAGATTTAGTTTATTCATAATTGTTTGACATTGCCTATATTATACTGGCCTGTACTTAATTGCTAAATACAATCTTGAATCTTGCTGTGTGATTTGCAGCTCATCACAAGGATAGTTATTACACTTAGTAATTCAGCCCCAATGTGTCCCATGAAATGTCTTTAGAATGCACTTTTTTCCATTTTTCTGAACTTCTTTCCACAGAATGTACCATTTTCTGCTGAAAGAAGATTCAATGAATAAAACGTACGAATACAAGTACGTATAACATAGCTTTCCCCATTCAACAACGTAAATTACGATTTCTACTAAAAAAACTATAACAAAATTGATGTAGAGGGAGACAAAGGTAGTTGGACATTTGCCATAATTACGTGAAAATTAACAATCACGACGTTTCAATTTGGTAAAACCCAAACCAGTGCTAAAAACTAAATTACATCTACACAAACATGTTATAAAACTACGTTCTTAAACTAATAAACTTATCTCTTTAATAATTATCTACATTTTAACCTAGATCCTAGAATGGGGTACAACAAAATGAACTACATTTTACCAAATCGAAACGTCGTGATTGTTAATTTTCACGTAATGATGGCAAATGTCCAACTATCTTTGTCTCCCTCATCTGATACTCCATCATTAACAAATAAAAAAAAAAAAAAAAAAAAAAAAATGTATTTAAATATTCTTAAAGCACTCCTAAAACATTCGGTAAATATCTCAGCTGGGCAATTCTTCATGGAATACTTTTACTTGATTAAGTCATTAGTCTTTATTCTATCAAAACATCTGTTTTCAAAAAATCCCAATGACTTGAGTATAAGTGATTTTATTCACACATTCGTGCTTAAAACTGGGGGTAGTCACAGTGTTCATTACATCTCTTGAAACATTATGATCGATGTCCAGGAATCAGATCCAATACACTACTCCATCCTAGACATTGTACCAACATACGATTGGTCAGACTCTACTACCCTGTAACAAAACATATATCTGTATTCACAAGGATAACTACAAATGCAAACAGATTGAGCGTCTAAAATAGTTTTGAACTTAGGAAGTGTAGTATCGATGTATCATAGATTTTTCAACTCTGTCAACTGGCTGGGTTCATAGAGAAAAATAAACAGAAGCCACTTTCTTATGGCAGCAGCGAACTCCCCAGTGGCAGTTACCTCTGATATAAATATTAGTTTCTATGTTTACCTTTCAAGGGGCTAAGGGGTGCTGGTGCCCTGCTATCCGAGAAGAGACCTGAAAACTAACTGCTACTAGACACCCCAAGTTTCTATAGCTCGACTCCCATTCCGCGCACTAATTGGATGCACACTGTTTTTCCTTCTCTAGTCTGCGCTGGCACTGAGGTGGATGGTGCGATTACCCCCATTAATAATATTTATTCAGCACCCTAAGTTTCTAGATTATCATGAGATTTATTAGCTTAAATTTAGGGGAAGATTCATTTGATAAAGTTAAATCAGCAAACAAAACGTATAAATCTTCTAATTGATGACAGTTAAAAAAAATTGCACCCTTTGGTTAAAGTATTTGAAATATAAGACACAAACTCGTAATAACTTCATAAAAAATAAAAATAGTTTTTTAATTAGCAAGCTTGATATGGAGGTAAGCCTAATTTAGTTTTTATGAAGGAAAGGTAAAGTGGTACATGTACAAACACGTACAATGGTCATACAACATACCGTTCAATCGGTGTCATTGAATAGAGGGAGGATCGGTGGAGCACGGGTGGGAGGGCTACTCCCACATTACGTGTATGGGTGAGTGAGTGGACCATTATGAGTGGGTGGTCAAAGATATAAAATCCAATTAGATTTTAGTGATATAAAATAAAATTGTATACCATATTTTTTTTAAATTAAATATATTTATAAATTGTCGGGGACCATTTTTCATTATTTTGTGAATCCCTCTGATCTGAGGAAGGTGAACGTGGTTCACCGAAATCGATTACCACAGTATTTGTGCATTTTGTACTTGTAATATATTTGTGCATTTTGTGCTTATATTGTAATAAATTTGTGTTGTGTGACGTTTACTTGTACTGAAAAAATTACGAGAAATTACCTTGCAGCCTACCCTGAGTGCGTAATGGAACAAGAACATTCAGAGATAACTTCTAAAGCTTTCATTCGAGACAATAGCAACAGAAATTCCCTTGAAGAAAATCAGAGTGCAGAACAGGTTTCAGGACATTGAGATCATCATTTCCTCGCTGGGAACTGGTATGTACCCTAGTAGGTCAGTGCTGTTGACGGGATATCAGTGAAAGTCCAAGCAATCAGCGGATGTCCTTTTCCTCCGAGTAAAAGAACTTGAAGATCAACAGGGACGAGATGTTATAAATGCAGGCTAGTAGAACACTGAAGTTCTTCAAGCAGGGAAGAAAACATCCATTTTTATAGGGGTCTACTGATTTTTTATTATGTGTAGTACGTATTTTTATGATAGGCCTATATAGGGTTTTTCAACCGTAGTGATGGCCGACCCTCCATTCTGGCATTGCATGTTATAAACCAAATTATGTTTTTAGTGTCTGTGTGAACATTTTATAAAGTAAAAAAGTTGAGCAAAACCATGAGTATTTACCAATATTTAATTAATTCTGTACTAAAAGTTATGTTTCTTGAACTTGACAAATTATCTTGGTAGTGTATAAATCTAAGAAACCGACGTAAAGTTTTTGAACCTGAGTCTGTGCTCAGTTATCCAAATATTCTTGATTCATATGGATCTCATGGATCTCAAATCATGATCAAATCAAATCAATCAAATCAAAGTTTATTAAGCCAGTAAACATATATACATGTATTAGCCAAGTCATAGTAAATGCAATAAAACAATAATCAACTGAGACTACAACATGTGAAAAGTTAGAGCAAAAACAATTTATTTATATTCAAAGTTTGCAAGCAATCACAGTAAATCAGAATTATTTATGGCCATCTAGAAACTCATGGACGCTGTAACAACAAAGGCCGAGCAGAAGGCTTTTCAGTTGTTTCTTAAATTTTATATGGTTAGTCTCCAGTTTAAGTGAGAGTGGAAGGCAGTTATAAAAGGCTACACCAGTATAAAGGGTATGTTTCTCAAGGAAGGCAGTAGAATGCTTTGGTACTCTTAAACTATGATTGACACGAAGAGTGTAAGAGTGGTTAAAGAAAGTGGAAAAGACTGGGAAATTTAATTTTACATAAGTGAGGGTTTCAAGAATAAATAGAGAGGAAAGGTCAGAACCTTATAATTTTGAAAGAATTCTTTACAGGATTGACGTTTATTTAAGGAAAATATAACTCTTATGGTTTTTTTTTTTGAAGACGAAATAAAAAACGGGTTCTATTGTTTTCATTTCCCCAAACAGGTACTGCGAAGGCCAGGTATGGGTAGACTAGGCCATAATAAGCCAAGAGAAGAACATCACTATTTACAGTTTTTGTTAAATGTCTCAACATGTAAGTGCCTATGCATACCTTTCTGGAGACATAAGGTATGGATCCCTTTAATTTATATTGTTCAATTCTTTACTTCATAATCATAGATACCCCTTGAAACCACACATACTCTTTTCCAGTCCACTTCAACGTCAGGCCTGGATATTTATTAGGCCTTTAAATTTTATTTTTCCATCACATCTAAATGAACTCTTTTATTACGTTTATCCATATTTTTCTTGGTCCTCCCCTTGGCACTATTATGCCATTTTAATCGTAGTCCCACCCCCATTTATTCTCTTCACATCACACCAAATCTATATTGCTTTCCCTATTATTTATCGTAGTCTTTCTTCCATTGAACCATCTGATTTTACCTTCTCCTTCCCTTAATCCTCTCTCAATATTTTTGTTTTCACTACTCACGTGTGTTTTCTAGTCGACACTTTTGGAGTGGTATTCATAGTTTAGATTAATAACACAATAACTATTTTCCTATTAGGCCAATCCAAATGAACTGTCTACCGTGTGAAAGAGGAAACTCTAGAACTTCACACGGTTTCATAATGGTAAATGAGGCGAGTTTCATTGAATACAGACTTGAGCTACAGTCAAAATCGTATATGCGCATGGATTTTTTTGCGTTTTATGTTTTGCGCAGTGTTGCTCAGTAAACAGTTCAGATTGACTTTCTTACTAGATATAGTGTTAATATACCTAATTAACAGAGCATTAGGCGATGATATGAAGAAATCCAAGATGCAGGAATTCTCGTGTATTCTTAGATGTGAGATGCTGAAACGACTTTTTTTTATTTTAAGTTGAATATGAATAGTTATATTACATATATTATGTGTTACTGATAAATGTGGAAAATCTAAAGTTTTACGTGAAATATAAACTACGTAGCATTTACTGATTTTCAGCTAATTGACTAGCCTGATACTCAGTTCTCCGCACTGCACAACATCCGCACAATGATTACCACCCAACATGGACTACCCAGACTTTTCTAGTAGTGTTCACACTGATAGCAACCATTAAGCGAATGCAATGTCTGTATTGAAAGGATCGAGCATAGAACCTATTTCCAATAACCTCCTCAACACTTTTCCCTCAAGCAACTGGATTACTGCACTACACTACGCCACTTGTGCTGACACAATGTAGAAACAAATATTCAGACCATCCTTGCCTTTCTGATGTAAAACTACCAACGTGCTGAAAGGGTGGAGTAATTGAAAACACGATTAAAAAGTAGTCGTTCTTCAATTTTATAAAATATTTACTGAAGTAATTTCTTCCAGACCACACGTTTATTTAGCTACACCTGAGAACAATCTCTTAAACAAACACAAGGAGAACACGAGAAAGCAATTACTCCACAAAAACGTCATCGTTCTTTTCTTTCTAATCCCATAGTTGTAGAAGGTATTAGAAAACTAATGTGTTATGGTGGACACTAAACGTGAAAGGCAGGACCGCACGTGAGTGAGGGATTGCATGTGGGGGAGAAAGTACTGAGAGTTGAAGGTCTGAGCTGACGGACAGCACAGCCTCTGCAAGCTCGGGAGTGTTGTATCTGATGTGTGGCTACAATGAAATGGCCTTCACTGAAGATGTTAACTCATTAAAGTGGACAATAAAGTCACTTTCCTCAAACAACACACGGCACACTTCCGGGTTTTGTCTCGGTCCTAGTATTGTGCGTGTTGACAGTAAAGCCATCTCGGCACATATCAGATGCTGCAGTCATTACGGCTTCAAATAAGGACGTTACAAAACAGAAGTAAAATTGTTGTGTAGTACATGTCATATCATTGCTTAGACAGGAAATTCGTGGCTGTTACTTACGTCATAAGAAAAGAAAAATGTTTTGAAAATGCGTGGAATTGGGACTTCTCATAATTCAAAATAAACTCAACAAAAGCACTAATGCTTTATTATCTGAAAAAATTCAGCTATCAAATCCAATTACCATGTTGGTAAACTGTTGTTGCAGATGAATTTAACTGTTATATATTTTTTCTTGGGCTCTCTCACACACCTACCCTCTGCTACCCTACCAGTCAGTGTTAAAACAATGATGCTAGTTATTTTTTTCCTTCATGATGCTCTTTTAATTCAATCCTTAGAGTTACTCTTGAAGTCATTGGGTTTAGGATTAGAAAATCTTTTTCAACTAAATGTTAAGAAAGAGTGACCATTGTAAGTTTTCTAAGGTCATCATGACCTGGTTTTTAAAATGACCAGAAACTTTGCAAATACCTCAAACAATAGAATAACTCAGCATCTAACTAAAAAGTCAAAGACACCCTTCTGGGGCGTCACAAGCAAATTGCCCCTTCCTTTGCAGAAACTCTGCTCTTGGATCAGTCTAATGGGTCGAGATGCTGTGGCCCTGCAAGGTTCTGTGAAAGAACAATGGTTCAGGCAACATAGTGCATATGGATGGAAGAGAAAGGTGAAATTTCAAGTTCTTGAAGAATATCCGGCCAATTGAAAATCTACAAACCTAAAACCTATCCTTTTCGATGGCCTGGATTAAGTTATCGGAAAAGTTCTGTTCTTTTTTCCAAGTAACAGTAACATTCTCAAGATGACTTTTGACTAAGGGTCTGTAAAAGAGTCACTCAGGACTCTTTGCTAATACAAAAAACTGGCAATCTTCTTGATAAGACCAAAGTTCTTTTAGCTTTGGAAACCGCAATATTAAAATGCTGGTAGAGTATAAACTATAGCAAAATATCATCTTTTTCATCTAAAGTGTCTGCATATTTTCTACTGCCTCAAGAAGTTGTTTAATAAGGCTAGATTTCACTGTTACTAGGAGCAACAGCTGGTTCAAAACTTGACGATCACGCACAACAGCTGATTGCTGGTTAGTTTAGTAAACAGCTAGATGTTACGTTCCGTTTCCTACATTGAATTCTAAATCATTCCTTACTGCTAGAACAAGATAACTCTTTTGCTCGTACTAGAAGTCCGTTTCAGCCTAATTAAATCTCAAGTATGAATTCGAACCCATATTAGAAAATTAAAAAATTAACATAGAATATTTTAAAGTAATCCGTTAGTTAATATTTTACCCAGGGTTGTGAAATAAGAGATATGTTTACGGTACTCTTTTTACTCTACAAGTTATTTATGGAACGTTGGAGCTTTCTTAAATACAGTTTATGAAACTAATTATTATTTTGTTATTAAATTGTGTTTAGCTTTTTGAAGATAATTTGCTGACATTTAAAAAATCAACAAAACACAGGATGGTAACTTTTATCGTGGCAACTAGAAAAGACGGTATGTATCACGATGAGGCTGCGCAGTAGACTGTGACGTCACATGAGTGAAATCAGCTGATTTGTTAATTAAATTAAATACTGGTACTAAATCTACCAATTACATAGAAGCGTACAGCTAAAGAGTAAGCATTGTATTTCCACTTATCAGCTGTAATTGTAATTACGGGAATCAGAACAGTATTTTTGTGTTTTTGTCACCATTTCGCCCATGTGATATCATGTGAGATGCGCGTATTACACGCCCGTCTTCTTTTATAGGTACCGTGACTTTTATCATATCTAGTTTCTACTGCATTAATTTTTTTAAATGGGTTATAATAAAAACCCTCATTTTGGAGTTATTAAACTTTATGTAGGTGGATATTGTTTAAAAACCTGTCCAATATATACAGTGGCGATGACCAACTGTATTTACTGTATATAGTGGCGATGGATTTTACTGTGGTAATCTAGATTATTAGCAAAAATTTCATAATATAGTTTAAAATCCCCTAACATTTTTCATGATGTGATGGGACATCTCTAATTTTATTTGTTAATAAAATTATAAAATAACAATTGAGCACCCTTAAACATTTTATTAAATCATCACCGACCAGTTTCGGCAACTATGTCATCTTCATAGGTGTTTACTTTTCAAAAGTGTTAAAAAAAAAAAAAAAAGAAAGAAATAAATAATTATCATACAGAAAACATATGTTAAATTGGTAAATATTTGTGATTTAGTGGTTAGTTGTCATTGTGTGTATTGTTTCTTATATGTATAATTGTTTCGAATATTGGGTTTCTTTTTTGTATTAACATGGTGTTGATTAAATTGTTGGGATTTTCTAGGTTGCGTTTATAAATTTCAAGTTCTTCTTAAGAATCTAGTTTTTGAAGTTATACTTCTTTGCGCCCGTTAGACACTTTGGGATGGGATGTTGGTCGAGAAACCGCGTCACGCTGAAAAGTAAGAACAAATTTTTAAGAACTATCGATTAATCGATTGTTAATCGAAGAAATTTAATCGAAGAAATTACTGATAATGATAATATAGGTGTATAATATAATAATGAAGTCACGTATAATATATTGAAGATAAATATATTGAATAATATTGAAAAATGTCTTATATTTCATTTATATATCCTGTCTGTTTGTGTGCGTGAGTGGGTGTATGAGAATGGCCAAAGAAGTATAACTTCCACCGTGTGGTCCGACGCACACCCAATTTTTTTGCTTTTTGAAACGAATTTTAGAGTGTTCATGTTGGTTTTCATATTTGTGTAGTTGTGATATTTGTTTAGCGAGTGTTCAGCAAAAGAAGATTTCATTAAAGTTCTGTTTGAGTTTGGAGCTTGTATGTGTTCATTAAATCTACGTTTAAATGATCGTCCTGTTTGTCCAATATAATGGTTTGTGCAAAATAAGTAATACTATTTGTTAATAGTATTAAATATTTTATCATAAACTAATTTAAACAAAATATATAAAATTATTCTTTTTTCGGAAAAAATAACTCCCTCAAACAAGAAAACATAGATACTAGGACCCTGAGATTGGGGGTTGGGGGGTGTGGATAATAAAATTCATCTCATTACGATGCAGATTCCTTAATTTTTAGCGCGTGTTCCTTTTATATCAGAAAAGTCTTTAGCATTAAAAAAAATATAAAAACCTAAAGCCTATAATGTATATGAGAAACTGAAACTGAAAAGTTCGTAACTTTGAATATCAACGAAGGAGCCATAAGAAGGTGGAGGGAAAGACTTCTGGAGAACGAGTTGTAAATTACCAGGAAATAACGGTGTCCGGACAATTCGTCCCACGGACATTTCGTCCCCCAAGAAAAATGCGGACATTTCGTCCCACTTTGTGGAACGGCTACCTGGGTAGGGTTTGATAAATAGTCTCCAAATATTTCTAAACGGACACTTCGTCCCACCTGAGAGAAGGGTTGTAAAAAGGTTAGGTTAGGTTAGGTTAGGTTAGGATAGGTTAGGTTAGGTTAGGTTAGATTAGGTTAGGTTAGGTTAGGTTAGGTTCTCTCAGGGTGGGACGAAGTGTCCGTTTAGAAATATTATTGGAGACTAATTATCAAACCCGACCCAGGTAGACACTCCACAGAGTGGGACGGAATGTCCGCATTTTTCTTTGGGGACGAAATGTCCGTGGGACGAATTGTCCTGTAATCGAAATAACGACACAGAATATGCGTCATTAGTTCAAGAATTACCAGCAATATTGGGAAGAGAAAGTGGTAAAGAATCGTGTTTATCAAGTAAATGTGATGCATTTTTTTTGTCATTAGGTCTCAGTAGGACCATTACAGCAGAGGAGAAAATATGAGTGACGAATTGTAATAATTAAACAATTAATTCTAATAAGAATTGTTTTGTCATCAGGTTTATGAAGTTGTAGCACAACTGAGAATAACACTTGTTTAATAGTCTTAATAAATCAAATCCAAATTTATTAAGTTGTACGAAATTTCTGAAACCACTGAACAGATTTTGATAACGTTTGGACGGAAGTTAGCTTTTCAGTCATAGACACACAACAAGAAAGGATTGTCCGATATTCCATTCCCAGTGGGTAGGAACAGCCCCTAACCGTTCCTTTTTCCTATGAGTGTAACATTGTCATTAATTTAACTAAAAAATGTATTTCAAACCACTGACGAAAAAATTACACAAAACCCTGGCTAGTTTTTATTGTAAAATATCAGCAGTGACTTTTAATAATTCTTACATGATTACACATCTTTGAAACCAACTTAAGTAGAATTGTAGGATTTTATAGACCATAAAACTTTACTACTTCAGGAGAACAGCAGGCTTAGCTTTTGTACTGATGTGATGATTTAGAGAGAATCACAGATAAGCAAGCGTAGAGCACAACCCAGTAGCGAAGCAAGGGCTAACGGCTAGTTGTTTGTAATATGTAATAATGGTTTGAAAAGTAATTTCGCGTCAGTGGTGTCAGGAATTCCTGATGGGTAAGGAAGAAAACATTCGTCAAAAATCCTTTATGCTTATTTATAATTATTTAATTTTTACTTAGTGATCAACATAAGGATTTTTTCTTTGTATTTTTTTATATACCATGTTATAAAAACTTTACATCAAACAGTTTTAAATTGATGTCTACATATTATATATTTTAAAGAATTATTAAATTAGATGTTTTGTTGGATTTTGCTTTTTTAAGCTTCTCCACATTAAGTGAGTGGGAGAGTTTTTATAATGCAATTTTTGAATGGAAATGGAAATTTCTTTCCCTACCAAACAACACCACATTGCTCTAAAATAAATAATGAAGTATTATTATAGTTGGTATTTCAAGGAACGTCTACATTTGTTTACACTATTTTCTCTAATTTTAGTAAACTGTAATTACATGACTTGTTTTTGTTCATTTCCAAGGACGAACGCAATGAATATTTAAGCACTTTCAACATCAGCCCGAGGCGACGGCGTCAACCACTGCCTTCCAAAGTTCACTGGTGTAAACACTGTTGTAGTGTGTACTTAGGATCATATTCCTTTAGCTGCCTCCCTAACTCAAACTTTTTTCTGAATTTGGAAGGAAAGAAAGGCTTCTGTCAGTATCAACAGTGCTTTACTCTTATCTGATTGCGATAACTATATGCCATACTGAGCTGTTTTTTGTACTATAGGCATGCCAATTTTTGCTTAAGTTTATCTTACGTTAGGTTAATTTAGGTTAGGTTAGATATTGTATTACTTTCCATAGAAAAAGTTTGAGTTTGGGAGAAAGCTGAAGGGATTTGACCTATACTTAGGGTTGTCAACATGAAACCGAAATAGCAGTTTAGAATTAATTTCATTATGAATCTAAACATACTATTTTTATAAAGAAAAGATCCATAACATGTGGAACTTTTAAAAATACGTTAAGAAAGCCATAAGTAACTATAAAATTGACGCATACCTAGAATTGTTTGAGAGGTTATGTTCTTAAACACTCAAAGAAAAACAAGTTCGTTTAATATATTACACAGCAATAGTACACGGTTATTTGCCTGTATGGTGGCTCAGTGGCTAAAGATTCGGACAGCGAAGGCCCAAGGTTCGAATCCCCAACTAAACTAACGGTCTGTACTTCACTCGTTGACAAAGGTTCGTGCACAGGACTACAGGTGAACTGGAGAGTGAAGTTAAAAAAAAAAATAAAAAAAATAAACTTTGATTTTTCCGGTAAAATAAAAATCTAAACCCTCCTTTCTCATCTTCAAAATTCTCTTAAAAGGTCAAAACTTATTTAGCTTGTGATTAGTATTATTATAATTTTAACTATGACAAAGTTTTCTTCTTCTTTCTCTTCTTAGTATTTGCCTTTTACACATCTCTTGTTGCTTAACACTTATCTAAGTTACTCTAACCCAGTTATGATAGCGAACGAAAGATGACGCCATCAAATTTCATCCGTAAGCCCTCAAGACCCTATGCATATTTTTTCTATAGGGAATTTGAACGAATTCAGTCGACAGTAAGATGTACTTTAAATACTTAGGTGCTGAAATAACTTAATAAACCAGATGTTTTTCTATTGGAGGACGGTTGAAGGTCACATATTATAATCTAAGCAATTGAAAGTTTTGTTGGATCATAATGTGTTTATAAGATAATCTAATAACATGTACTCTAAATTAGTGTGTAGTTGTATGTGATTCAATTAAATGGAGGGGATAATAGAGAACCTCTCCCACTAGGTTTTGGCGTCCCCTTAACGGTCACCATCAGTTAGGGTATTACTGGCTAAGTTTAGATAGTTGATGTTGAATAATGGTCATAATAGGTCTAATAAAGTTTATAATGTCTAAAATACACAATGTGGTTCAGATTCCAGATGAATTCTGAAAGTTGGAGTACTCGGTTAGTGAAAAACTATGTTTAGGTTTACTTTGCCAATTGGTAACCTGAACGTTATTTCTCTAGCAGTTATCACATCCTCATACTTACTCCTCTGGCATTACTGTAATGTGCACAAAATTATGTTGGAATGTTAAATATAATATAAAAAAATAACTAATCCAAAGCAAATTAAGGAAAACAGTCCTTTTAGATTCCTTGATAAGCATAATCCGCCATTACCCTATGAGGTATAATATATATATAATATATAAATATATATATATATATTTTATAATAAATATTGACATTATAAAAATATTGTGTATTTATCTATGAAGGAACAAAGAGCTTAAGAATAATAGATATTGACTTAATTATTAAATAACAGAAACCATAAAAGTAGAGTATGATTCAAGACTATTACAGTGTAAAATATAATTGTAATCTTACAACAATTATCTTTTTTTTCAAGAATTTTCATTTTATACAAGCAAAAAAAAAATTACTACTAATTTTGTAAGCCTAATTGAATTGGAACAGATCTAAGTTAAACAATTTCTACCAACAGATGAGGTGTTATCGATCTTTCGATCCATTATTCATTCATAAGACGCCGATCTTCAAGATGTGGGTGAATATGAGGGGCGAAAGAGTGTGATGAGTGTAGATGAACGAGTGTAGTCATTGTCACTAATAAAGGTCGACTGTTAGTAAATAATCAGAAAGAGATATCTATTAAAAACCCTATAGCCATGGAAATTAAGGGACCTAAAGATTTACGTGGAATCCGAACCAAGTAGTGTTGATCTGATTTTCAGCTAACTGACAAGCTTGACACTCAGTTATATATATAAGGATAGCCATGTATGTGTCCTGGAATGTAGATTGCTCCTCCAGTGACATTGACTGTGTATAACGAGGTGACAAACAGTGTATTTGACCTTCCACATAGCTCTGATAGTATGTCACTACCCTTGCATTGTTCTTGGTACTGGCAGATCTGCTCATTGTCTCAGCTCTTTGCTTTGATTAGTAGTTCGATCTGCTTACAAAATTGCAAAATAATAACTTTAAAACGTAAGATTTTATATGTGTGGTCGTTATCGAACAAGTGCAGTTTGTATTTATATATATGAGTTAATTTGTGATTAGCTTACAGGGCATTAACCTAACCTAACCACAGGTTACAGGGCATTAACCTAACCTAACTACAGCTTACAGGGCATTAACCTAACCTAACCTAACCACAGGTTACAGGGCATTAACCTAACCTAACCTAACCACAGGTTACAGGGCATTAACCTAACCTAACCTAACTACAGGTTACAGGGCATTAACCTAACCTAACCACAGGTTACAGGGAATTAACCTAACCTAACCACAGGTTACAGGGCATTAACCTAACCTAACCTAACCTAACCACAGGTTACAGGGCGTTAACCTAACCTAACCTAACTACAGGTTACAGGGCATTAAGCTAATCTCAAATTATCAAATATGAGAGGTAGGACATCAGAAAACTAACTGAAAAGGCAAGTCTACTAACACAATACAAATGGAATCAAACACAAAAATAGGGATAGTAATATTTTCAACACATCGATATATCGCAAGGAAAATATCAGTCTAACGATAACATTCAACCGATGTATCGATTTGTAAATTGTATATTTGTCATGACCAACAAATGCATTCGCGTGATTTTCTATTACTATTTAATTGTTTGTAAAAATTAAATACATTTAAATATATGACAGAAGTTATAGTCTGTGGGGTTGAAAAAAAATAAGAATAATTATATTTTAGTTATTATCTAATTGATTAGATGACAATGAAATAAAATAATTTTTTTTTGTTGTTGTTTGTAAATACAATAAAACTACTTTTATAAACTAAAATCAAAACAAATTACTTTAACAGCTACCATAAACGAGTCCCAGCTGATTCAGATACAATCAAATACATTGTAATTTGTTAATTTAGGAAAAATGGAATAAAACTACTTAATTATTTCAATTACGTGTTTTGTAAGCATACAAAGTTATAAAATGAGTTTTTTTAAATGAATTGTTATGATTTCAAGCAGGGGGAATAATATCAATCTTTAGTGATATGAAACATCGGGAAAAATATCGATATTGCCGATAATATTGGAAGAACTCAGTCTATGGATAGTTCTTGTGAAGTGTAGTGTGTATGTTTGTCTTGTCGTCGTGTTTTATCACCTTGGAGGGAACTTCGTAGACACTTAATTTGAATTTAATCATCCTCACTTCGTGCCCGGGACGTCTAGACGCCATCATTACTGCGGGTCATAAGATTTCATCATTTTGTAATATTTGATTATTGTATTGTTTTATTCCTACTAATTGTTATCTTTTCAGGTTAAAATGTAATTGTAAATAGTTAATTGGATTAGATAGTACTCTCAGTCCTTCCGAGTCACATATATCATTTTTGTGCATGCCTAATGTTATTTTTAATTAATAGTGTTTTTTCAGGTACCATATTTTTTATTTATGCTTAGTTAATGTAATCTCATTTCAGTATTAATTTAGTTGTGTTTTAACATTTGTTCCGTTGATATCGTGATCTTGGCAGCGCCTAATTGGTTATATTAATTTCATACTGTTAAAATGTTTATATTTAGTAGAAGTTCATTTTGTTGTACCCCATTCTAGGATATAGGTTAAAATGTAGATAATTATTAATGTAGATAAGTTTATTAGTTTAAGAACGTAGTTTTATAACATGTTTGTTTAGATGTAATTTAGTTTTTAGCACTCGAAAAAGATTTGGTTTTTACCAAATCGAAACGTCGTGATTGGCATTTTTCACGTAATGATGGCAAATGTCCAACAACCTTTGTATTCCTCAACAAGACATTTTTGATACTAATAGATCGATATATCGAAACATATTTATCGATACATTTTGCCATCCATAAATACAAATACAATACGTAACACAACTTTTCAGTGCCACTGGCATCTTTTTCAAGTAAGGAGAGAAACATTTTATAATTAATTGGTACATTAAATAATTTAAGAAATAAATTGATTTACAACGTTAGTTGGGATCCATCAACCTATTTGGTACAAGCTTTACACAATCATCTGAGTCCAAATTCATCATTTGCAGCAGAGATATTCTTACCAGGATACTTGCGATTGTACATAAGAATGTCAACAGTGAAAGATCTTATTTTAATTTCAAATTTGATAAAAATATACAACAATTAACTATCTTATTTGTTTAGTATATAAACGTACAACTAATATTATCCTATAAACACTTTTGTAAAAGAAATTAAACTAAAATTTACGTTTATTTTACACACAAACCTATTCAAATTGTTAGGTTAGGACTACAGTAGAAATTCCTAAAGGCAATTACAACCAATTATGTTCCTTTAATTAGCGGTAAAAAATTAACAAATGTTTGTACTATATAGTTAACCCTTAACATATAATAGCTTACACTTCCGCATTAAATAAAGACTTATATTAAATTTTAAAATAACTATTATTATTTAGGAAGTCTATTTTGTTTATCTTTCTTTTTAAATATTAGCACTATTACTGTAAGCTGTTGAACGTACATTATTAACTTTTACACAGGTTAGAAATATGTACAAGCACATATAATAATATTTTTATACTTTCACTCAGTCTATCTCCCTCAGTTGGAAAGTGCTTTAATTTATTTTATATATTTATTTACTAACAATGGTGTCAAATACGCCGATCGTCAAGATATGGGCGAATATGGATTTCAAATGAGTGTGATGAGTGTAGATGAGCGAATGTAGTCATTGTTACAATCTAAGGCCGACTATTCCTTAGAAAGTGTCATTAATTAATAGTCCAATGACAAATGAACAGCCGGTGATTATCAGCTGATCCTTCTCAAAATGTATTGACTCTGATTGGGATCGAACTGAGAACCTTTAGCACATGAAGCTGGGATTGAACCAACTGCGCTACCGGCCAATTTAAATTTAAACATAATAATCAATTTAAATTAATGTAATGCATGCAATCCGTGTCCATGGTTCATAACAAATCCTTTTTTTGATTATTAACATTTTCATAGTAAATAAACAATAAAATGATCAACAACCTAAATTAAACACGATATACCAAAGGCAAATTCTAATGATTGATAAACTTAACATAACAGTTGTATACAAAACTAGTTAACAACTCAGTTTTAACAAACCTAATCAATGATAGCATGTTATACTATCATTGATTAGGCATGTTATACCGAAAAACATGAAAAATCCTAACAGATCGAGATCTGAGGAATAAATATTATAAAATAGCCTACACATATTATTTACAGGTGCATAATAGCCTAAGTTAGTTGTAAAATAGTTGGGTACAAACAAATTACAAGTTCTTGAATTCAATTGGGATACATTGCATATCACCAATACGACCAGCCAATGCATATCATTCTAGACTACATATCCTTGACTGTCAGAGCATTTCCAAAATCTGGATGTGCGATTTTCCAAGATCCATTAATATTTACAGCTTTCGCCAGTTTTTCTGATTTGGTAATATCTAGAAAGAATTTCATTATTTCAATTTAATATTAGTTCAATAGATACAGTAAATTAATCCTTCATTTGTAAACAAAGCTGTTCTTCTTTATCAGATACTTTATTTGAGTTCACTCTCTATTGATAATTCATACAAACCTCTGCTTAACCCTCTTAAATTCTACCGACAAGCTAACGGTATCTCTGATTCAGCACGGAAATATATAGCCCATAAACATGCCTTAAACTAAGAGTTCTAATAAGAAGATCATATTTATATCATGATGTAAGATGTACGAGAAATTACCCAAAACACAAAATAATCCTTTTTGTAGCATAAAAACAACTTTTTCATCTATAGATATTGGAGATGGGAGCCCTGGTAATACATCAGTACCTTGGCCTTTGTGAAATGACGAAGTTGTGATGGGTGTCTACATTAGATGACGTAGAAGTCACCTTTAGTAACAAGCGTCGTGGGCTTGGCTGAAAAGGTCGCAAAAATGACTTCGGTAACGGGCAGTAATAAGCATCCTTGATTGAATTTATGTGATTCACTCCAGGATCCTGTCCGAGTCGCGGAAAGGAGGATGCAGCTGATTGATATTCCCGTTGGAGTGTTGACCATTTATGACCGGGAGCCAGGAGGAAGTGCAGCGTGGACAATGGGAGACAGGATGAGCACGTCAGCAGGTCCTCAGGAAAATGCGGATGGCGGTAACAAATATCTGCTGGCATTCCGGAACGCCACCGGTAGTAACTGTACTTCTGAAGGGTGTAATTGATTTTTAATGCCTATCTTCTGAATCGAATACTGATTTAAATCCTACCTACATGCTCTTAGGTTTAAGAGTTTTAAAATAATTGCAAACATTTTCACAACCTAGAATTTTTGTTTCTAAATTGCTGAAATTAGTATATAATTCTTCACTGTGTTACTAAAGTTAACTTCAGCTACTTCAGCCCCCATTTCTCGAGTGTAGTATGTTTGGGCCTCCGTAGACTTAAAAATTCTGCTGACTTGCGTCATTGGCCAGTAGAAATGTAGGCAAGGTGGTGACGATTTGTGCATCACTTTATAGTTGTTTTGAATAAAGATGTTCTGTTTAAGTTTTTTTACTACAAGTGTTTTTAGTAAAATAACTTGTAATAAATATATTGCAGGCGATAGTTTACATTCCTCTTGAAACTGCCACAACGTCCGCTCAATGTTTGATATTTACGTGGACACTACTAGGGATGTCTGATGTGTCCATGTTGGGTGGTAGTTAGGGTCCGGACGTTGTTTAGGGAAGAGAACTGATTATCAGGTTTGTTAATAGCTGAAAATCACACCAATACTATGTGGTTCGGATACCCTTTAGGACTGTACAATACTACTTAGTTGCCCTGGTTATTGGGGTACTACTCTTTCTAACAGCCATCCTTAGTTAGTAACAAGACTACTTATATCATTCACACTCATACTAAACTGAAGTAATTACTCATATTTGTCTTAAAATACGCACACGGCTATTTCGGCGTCTTATATCTGAACAATCGTTTTTGTTGCATTTTGAACAGATATTTTGTGTTTTCAAATTACAAAGCGTTAAATTAAACACTTCTAAGTTTGCAGTGATTCATGATGCGCTTCACCTTCTGTGTTCGAAGACTGTTCAAAGAGTCCTATTTGTTCTTGCGCTAATGGAACCTTGAGCTGATTCTGCTGGAGAATAAAGAGCCCTCGTTTCATCACGCTACGTAATGATACAATAGTTTTGTTCTGCAGCCTCCAATTGTGTACGAAGGAGTCCTTGAGCCCTCGAGGCGTCCAGACAATGCGCCGCAGAACTCACATCCTTCCCTTGGTGAGGTGACTGACCCCACGTATCTCATCCGTTATCTTGGAGCTCCGCTAGCTAAACTATTCGGACGTGGTTGGCCTTCCGGAGACATGCACGCGAATAATATGCTATGGCGATTCTGCAAGTGAAGAAGAGTCATAAAATGTAGCTTCTATGTATATTAATACCTCTTATAAAATTTCACATAAATTTCCTAACCATCTCAGTAATGGTTAACATCGTATTACAGATTTTTAGTATATCTCACTGACAACATTCGTGATTAACAGTAAACCTTTTTTATAAGGAAATAATTTAAAAGGCAGTTTTTAAACAAAAAGTAAATTGGTAAGGAATGCTGAAAATGTATAAAAGATGTGAAGTTAAGGCCTCGTTTATAAGTATGAAAAGTGGTTAAAATTCAGACAAGATTTGTAAAAAGGATTTTAAAATGAATGAATTTGTCTAGTTTAGTGTTTGAGTAGTGACATTAGCGCTTTTGAAAATGCAGTTGGAAAACTTATTTTAGCTACATCAGTTGTAATTTCAAAATGGCTGAGTTAAGTTTATTTGATTAGTTAAGAGGACTGTTTGAATTCCAGTGATGATTTTTTTTGAAAATGCCTGAGGTACTACTGTATGTGTAAGGGTGGGTGGATCAGTACCACTGTATGTGTAAGGGTGGGTGGTTGGGTCAGTACCACTGTATGTGTAAGAATGTAAGTACCACTGTATGTGTAAGGGTGGGTGGGTAGATCAGTACCACTGTATGTGTAAGGGTGGGTGAGTGGATCAGTACCACTGTATGTGTAAGATGTGTAAGGGTGGGTGGTTGGGTCAGTACTACTGTATGTGTAAGGGTGGGTGGTTTGGTCAGTACCACTGTATGTGTAATGGTGTGT
Source organism: Stictocephala bisonia (assembly GCA_035578905.1). NCBI lineage: Eukaryota > Metazoa > Arthropoda > Insecta > Hemiptera > Membracidae > Stictocephala > Stictocephala bisonia. Next base: position 410,301 of record JAQJVL010000191.1, on the reverse strand, counting down.
GGGTGGATCAGTACCTCTGTATGTGTAAGGGTGGGTGGTTTGGTCAGGAGAAATTGATTATTATGTATTTAAAGAGATTCTTTGAATCAACTCAGCGATAACTTTTGAAATGATTGAGCTAAATATATTTTAGGAACGGGGGGTGTGATTGTTTGAACCACGTCAATGATGATTTCGGAAATAGCTGGGTTAGATGAAGATGAAGTTAATAAGGATGAACTGTTTAGTGACGTCAGTGGTGATGATTTGGAGTTTGGATGAGCTGTATTACACGAAGAACTTAATTTGAAAGTGTATGATCAAATATAATTTGGTAAAAGCGGTTATTTTGAGAATTCGAGAAGGAAGCTGAACGTATAGATGTAAATGAACTAATCGAGGTATCTTAGGGGGATCGGACGATTGGCACACATTTTTGGACCTTCTGCCCATGGCAGTATTGGCACAATCATTAGAGCGGAATAAGTAGGGTCAACTCGCCTGCTTGGAAAAGTCGCTCGACCAGGTAGACGCCATCGAACGAGGGAAAACGGGAATTGTATTATTCCCGTCAACTCTGCGTGGCAGTCATTTGCCCGTGATATAACAAATTTTTAAATTTAAACCTCACTAGGTTAGGTTATGTTAGGTTAGGTTAGGTTAGGTTAGGTTAGGTTAGGTTAGATCATGATCTATTTGGGTAGCATCCGTGTTCCAATTGGGTAGCATCCGTGATCTACTTGGGTAGCAGCCGTGATCTACTCGGGTAGCATCCGTGATCTACCTGGGTAGCAGCTGTGATCTACCGCAGGTTAGGTTAGGTTAGGTTAGGTTAGATCATGATCTATTTGGGTAGCATCCGTGTTCCAATTGGGTAGCATCCGTGATCTACTTGGGTAGCAGCCGTGATCTACTCGGGTAGCATCCGTGATCTACCTGGGTAGCAGCTGTGATCTACCGCAGGTTAGGTTAGGTTAGGTTAGGTTAGGTTAGGTTAGTTGCTTACTTCAATAAGCACCACAGCAGGGAATTTGCGGGGGCAAAAAAGTTCCCATTTTCCCGCATTCTGGCCACCTGGCTGCTACTACCTGGCCGGGCGGTGTGTGCCAATCGTGCCTTTGTGAAACTTACAGGTTGACCCTTCTTAATCCCCTCTAATGACTGTGCCAATCGTGCCATTCCAAATCGGCCAAAAATGTGTGCCAAACGTTCTACGGCCGTATCTTAGTAGCCATAGAGCAAGATGAATATATTTATTTCTGGACCGACTTGATTGTGAAGTAATTTTCTGACAAATCAGAACATTTTCAAAACCTGACGTTCCGGATCGGCCTATAAAGTCAGGACCCCTATACAGATTATGGGGTCTATCCTGTTGCTGCATGAGTGTCTATTGGACTTTTTAATTGATCGTTCTGGTATTCACCTGTGACCGTCACAAACTACTAAGCCATTCTATCTTTCGCTGCACCTATAACCATGAAGAATGAATTTTGTCAGATATCAACGAATGGCAGACTGAAGTTACTAGCAATAATCAGATACTTTTGCAACTGATATAACATATACCAGTTGAGTCAATTGATTAAGACAGTAATTTTTATTTTAGATTATTCAAGGTAACAGTGAATTTGGCTACACTTTTGTTCGTTTTTGGTGAAAATCTATATAAGGTAATATTTTGTCGCTGGATGCTATCTGAAAAAATACATATCTGCTTTATAAAGAACAAATATATCAGTCGACCATGTTTCAGATACGTTTCTAACAAGACGTATTATCATTCTGTCAGTGATTGTATGCAAGTTGGGAACACCGGCGCCGCCGGCCGGCCGTACCAGAACCGGTTCCGAAGACGTCTGGTCGTGATGTAATAATGTCAAAGGTAACCCGTTACAGTGTTGTCACGTTTATGTGTAACAGTTGCGTCAGCGAGACCTTGGAACTGCTACGTGGAAACGCTTCACCACTGAGAAATCTATTCACAGACGTGATTAATTCCTACGGTCACTCAGCCGTTGATATGAAAGCTATCGTCACGCCAGTTGCCTGCGGCCACAGGAGCACGATCTACTTCAACGGTTCATCAACATTCGCACAGACGGTGCGTGAGTCGTAACTGCGTTGGGTTGGAAAGTCAGAGAGAAAAACTAGGTTTAACTGCGGAGAGGAGGTTTAGTGTAAGAGATGACTTAATGATCCTGTGTTTTCCTCGGAACATAAAGCATTTTCCAATTCTTTTATTAGCAGTCTTAGACTATTTTTTTGACCCATATTCATGATAGCAATAGTCAAGAGTGACTTAAATATTTGTGCGAATAGTCTTTTTCTTAGTTAAGTTAGGTTGTTTTACATTTCGTTACATCTCATATTTCGATAGATTGGATAGGTTATAGGACAAGTACTATTATGGTATTTTGTCCCTACAGAAGGTTTCTCATGATTACTTACATACAAATACAGATAAAAACAGAAGTAGGTGTCGTTTGATTGATGTTACCAAACATTCTATCTATAATTATTTTACTAAATCCTACAGGTTTTGGAGGGGATTAAAGGGAGTGACTGACAACGGTGCTAGCTCTGCCATCTGCACAGAGTACTGGAGACTACTCGACACCCTACCAGCGCACTATGAGATGCAACCTCTGTTTCTTTCTTTTCTGTGAAACAAACGAAACTATTCTACACGGAGTCTTGGGAGTTAAATGACATCTTGTATATAATATTCGTAGTATTGCATTTCAAATAGTTAGCCAGAGTATGTACTGGGTACTTGAAAGTCCCGGTAACTTACTAAAAGAATAATCGGTTGCAGACGCCCAATGAAAATTAAAAATAACTGTATAGATAATGGTATTGAAAGAAATATACAAGACATTTATATTCATAAAAATATAATGTAATTCAAAAATATATGTACATTTCTTGATAAATAATGTACAATAGGCCTAGTCAACAGAAATAATAGCATTACAAAGAGGTGTCAAATTTTAATTTCCAACAACGTCATAGATTTTCTTCATGAGTCCCACCTGTTAAACGCAGATATTAATTCGATAGTCAAGTTCCAACCAAACTCTGTTAAGGGATCGAAGTGAACATTCTCTATTGTTCTTCTTATGCACTGCCTAATTATAAAATGCTCAGTGGAAATGGGGAATAAAAACTAAAAATAATTAAGGTAAATTAGTCGCATAGAGTCAAGGTGGCCAGTGCTGTGACAAGTAGTTATCTAGTTGAACAACCAATCCAGCGATGTAATCTAATTGGTAGTTATGTTCTTCAAGAACTTTTTGGTTTGCTTAAACACCTGTATTTCTTAATTCTTTTACCAGACTACCAATGTAATCTAATTGGTAGTTATGTTCTTCAAGAACTTTTTGGTTTGCTTAAACACCTGTATTTCTTAATTCTTTTACCAGACTAAATCTACCTGGTTGGTATTTTTTTAAGCGCGGCCTAAAGCGTCGTTGCACTACAGTAAATGAATGAGTTTAATCTAGTTCAAGTTTAGTCTAGCCTTGTTTTTAATAAACTAAAAAAAGGGTAATCTAGCAACAATGTTCCAACAATAAAGTAAAACTTTAGTTTTAGAAACTGCCTTTCAATGTTCATATGTCAAATATAAAGTTTAAATTTTATTGATAAAGAAAATTGTCTAATGACTACATATTACATTTTTACTTGTATCCTCTTTGATGAGCATTTTTTTTTTTTTTTTGAATATAGCTATAGTAATACTTTAAAAAAACCTATGACAGATAATTACATTTCAGCAGGGCTGTTTAGATAATGAATTGTGGTTTCGGATGACTGGTATAAATTTAAAGAAATCCAAATGTCAAAGAAATAAAATGGTCATATCCTCTGAAACAACCTTTTCAACAAGGAAAAAGCTATATTGTAATGCTCACACACTGATTCGGAGGTTCGAGAGACGTGGATGTTTGGATGGATAGAAGGGTTGTAAATACTAACCCAGCCAGATATACTGACCACAGTCTTTCTCAAGAAAGCCTGTTAATTCATATGGCATTAGCTTAGTTTTACGACCAGCTGACAAACCTGTTATTTAGTGCTAATCTCTGGACAACATGGACAACACCACAGTCCAGGCACCACCAAACACGAACTCCAGACTCTACTGTCCATTAGTTGACAACACACTTATACTTAACAATCAATTCACTACAAAAATATTTTAGCTAAATTGATAATTTTTACCCTCTGTTAATTTTTTAATCATACAGCATTACCAACGCCACTTCAGGACTTATACGTTAATATAAATTAAAGGTGAAAGTTACAATTTGCAAATCATAAAAGAGGTGTTGACGTAATACTGGAATAAAAAAATTTCAGGAATAATTTAAATTTCGCTCAAAGAAATTACATCAAAGATTTGTGAAATTTAACTTGTTATAATATTAAAGTAGGTCTACTATTAAAGACAAATGTTAACATAATTACGATTGACAAGTTATAGTAAGCAATAGTATTTAAAAGCCAAAACAAACATTTTAAAATCGATTGACGTAAAAAATGTAAAAGCACCAGGCATAACACAAACTGATATTTTGAACAGAAGTACATCAGGCAAAATATATTGGATCGGATAGTCGGTCAGACGGTGTCAGAAAATGTACCGAAATAACCTGGTATAGTAAGAGAAAGAGAGCTCATTCGGAAAGAATTGGGCACAGAGAAATGTCAACTCGTCAAAAAAGCGTTGACAATACTTCGCGTGTCAAATTGGACCCTTACTTGAATAATATAGTGATAAAACATGTGTCTATATGGTTATTGTTTTTACTACTTCTTTAAAAAAAGGTTGATTGTTCTTACAGCACAGGTAAAGAAGTCTTTGTTTTCCCCAGAACACAGCCCAGCCTCCTCCGCTGTAAGTCAGTCGACCATGAATATCTAGAAAGTGCTCAATAAGCAGTCACATCACTTTCACTTCCAAAGGTCACGTCTGTCGTCTTCACTCGCTCATCGTCGCACATCATGGTCAACCACGTCTTGTGAGAGTAACGAGGCTAGAAACACCCCGACACCATATTAATAAAAAAAATATGTGGATAATTTAATTTACTTTTACTAGTTTTAAGATAGATTCAGAATCATCTTCATAACGATAAAGGAGTAGGTAACAACGAATAGATAAACGAACTTGCAATAGTAATTGGAATCAATTTAAGACGTGCGATAAATAGTAAATCTTAAAATTTTTACTTTGTAACTTGTAGATGTATTATTACATACAAGTTTCAATGTCTGTGTTTTACATCTAAACAGCTTCTTTGATGCCTATACATTTCATAAAACCGAACTGACTAATGGCTTTGTTCTAGTACCGAGTAAGTTTTTCACTGATGAATCTTTTCATTAATCATAATCCCCGCCCACCCACACACGTACAGTGTCATTGAAAACAAAAACAAAAATAATAAAAGCAACAAAAGATGACAGTTAAAATATGAAGTTTTTGATTACTTATTCACGGCATGATTCGGTATGTGAAAGGACTGCAAAAGCTTTATTTCTTTCTGAATATTTGTAGAATAAATTGAAAACAATACAAATACAGCATAGAATTAAAAGAAAAATAAACAAAAAATAAATAATTATAGTTATCTTATGCCACATACAGATAATGTTTTTGGAAACGAATGTTTGGGTAATAAATTAAGTCACACGAACCTTCATTCATAACTTTGGATACAATTAGCTATGATAATTTATCTCAGCAACTTTATATAAACTCATCAACATAGTATCACTTATTTAAGAATAGAAAGTCTTTAAAACTAGAGCAGTCAATTTGAATTTAATTGAATCAATTAAGGTTCTCTGTGGTATATCATATACAGAGTGCTGATAAACCATTAAAGACTTCAGGATATGGTTACTTACATGAAACATTTAAAAAGTTCCTGTAAACATATGTCCTAAAACGCTTAATTTCCCGTCTGTCTGTCTGGACCTGTTTTCTACATAATTTATGATATCCCATTAACCCCCAAAGATACTACCCACAAACCTCGTACATGTAGAATAGAATAATATTACCTAATTCAGTTCAAGTTCCTATATTTTACTATTTAAAAATGGTGGCTATTTTTAGTTTTCAAAGCTTAATATCTTAAAAAGTATAAACTTAAAAAAAAACTACACATAATACAAAAATAGAATAATTTTATTTCCTAAAAGATGGTACAAAAGGTTTCAAGTTCGAATCATTAATTGATAAGTTGTAATTTTTCTAATACAGTACATGCTAATGTTATGGAAATTGCATCCAATCGGCATCTATTGTATTACAAAATTACAACTTATCAATTATTAGTGATTTAATCCTAACAATATATGTATCACATAGGAAATAAAAATTTAATTTTTTTGTGTAATTTTTAGTTTTTTTTTTTTTTTTTTTTTTGAATTTTCCAATGTGGATATTCATATATTTTAAGTTCAGTTGATATTACCGGTTGGAAACGGACACATCTTATACTCGTTTTTTGGTTGGCCGTCAAGTTTTTCCTACTCGTCACTGGTTGATATTTCGTTGAAGTTGAAAAAAACCAGCTGCAAGGACAATTTTTTATTTTTGTTTGCTATCTCAAGTAATTTGGAAATGATGAATTATCATATCTTTGTCTGGGAATTGAAACGATTAATATATGAAATATTTATTCACATTTTAAGCTTAAAATTAACTTAATTGATTTTCTTCACAGTTGGGAGGATGACTTATTCTTATAAACTCATAACCTCTACAACTAACAATAAGTCAGCGATCAGGTTAGCCAAATCATAAAACTGTAATAATAAAACTCAATTGATTGTAATTAAATTCTCCCCAGTTCCTTGTGAAGCTGTAAAGTTCTTATTTAAAGTTTCCTGTACATATTATTTTGAATAATTATTTCATATTATGTGATTTTTTTAGATTTTATTTTTTTGGAAAGTAAAATATCATATATAGATAACAATTAAATATTAATATTTTTAAATAGTACCTATCAAGCTTTTTGGTAGTTTTGTGTAAATTACCAAATTCAATAATTTCTCCAAACAGTTTAGTTCTAAACAGAATTTAAATTTCGTTTCAGTGGGAATATTAGTGTGGTAAGATAGGAATAAAAATTATGGAATGAGGATACAAAGTGCAAGCTACAAATCTAAATATGACAAGTCGTCATAAGCTTGTTGTGTATTTTGAAGCTTACATGGAAAATTACATAAGTATAGGACAAATGCAGACTAATTATGTTGGCTGCTTATTAAAGAAGTTTAACTATTTTCAGAAAGGACCTATTATAGGTCACTTTTTCAATTAATGATGAGCAGCTTATCGAGAGGAATATAAACCACGAGGTACTAATTTTATTTATGGCCTCTAAGATTATGAAGTTCCTTCTCCGAGACAACGTCGAAACCGTGACTACCCAATACAAATAATCCTTCCCAGTTTTTTCCTGTCAATGACATGTGATTAAGGTCATAAAAGACGACGAGTTAGTTTATGATCTAAAATTCCACAACACTTAGGCACCAAGAAGCCACACAGAAAGAAAGAAACAAAAAGTCACTCTCTTATGGCTGCAGCCAGGTTCGCAGTGGCAGTTTGTACTAATGTACATCCTTATAAATCTGTAGTAATCATTAATAATTTTATCCTTGAGGATCTAGAGGAGTATAAGGGAGGGAAAAACGACAGTTAGTTCTCCAGTTTTCTTCCTTCTGCCCGGAAAACTGGAGAACTAACTATTGTACTTGACACCCACTTAGCTCACTATTGGATGCGACCTCTGATTATTTCTTATCTGTGAAGTAGCTGAGTTACAAAACCACACCAATTTGTCGGATTTTTAAGTCATTCTCTGGTAACACAGATGGGCTTAAGATATTTCATTATGTTCCCGATAGTACATTTATGTTTGACCACCGTATTAAACGAAATGTATATATGCCTTGGTGGAAATAAAGTGCAACCAGAATTTAAACATGTTACATAAAGTATTATGTTTTTTCCTTGAGTAATTAATAAACAGTGTATTAAAAAAAAAAAATATTTTGTAGCTTGGCCAAAAATACTGGTAAAAATAACCAGTAAACAGTATTAAGTTTTATAAATAAATTGTAAATATCGAGGAAAATAAATTATAATTATTGATTACTATGTGTCAAATTTTAACCTTTCATTTACCACTTTGCTTTCATTATCCTATAGGTTTTCTACGAATAGATACTGTTCCTACTGATCTTTACGAAAATATATTGCAGGTTGCTTACAAAGAAATATTGTAGGTACTGTACAAAGAGATACTAAAAGTTCACCACTGATGATTCTGTACGAAGATATCCTGCAGGTTCTCTACAAGGAGTTACGCCTACTGTAGGTTCTCTACAAAGAGAGACTGCTAGTTATGTAAGAAGAGCCACTGACTATTCTGTACGAAGGGAGACTGTACATTCTTTATGAAGAGTTATTGCAGGTTCATTACGACGAATTACTGCAGATTGTCTATGAAGATATACCACAGGTTCTCTAAGAAAATATACTGCAGGTTCTTTACAAAGAGTTACTGTAGGTTCCCCACAAAGAGGGACTGCTAGTTATGTAAGAAGTATTTGACAAGATGGATATTTGATAAGTTTACTGACTATTCTGTACAAAGGGAGACTGTACATTCTCTATGAAGATATACCACAGGTTCTCTAAGAAAATATACTGCAGGTTCTTTACAAAGAGATACTGTAGGTTCTTTGAAAAGGGACACTGTAGCTTCTCTACGAAAATATAATGCAGGACCTCAACGAAGAGATACTAATATTTCTGTAGAGTATAAGATTCAAATTAAGTTCCCAAAATAGATTCAATTTCATTTCTCCATTTACTCTCGATTAAATTGATTAAAAATCACGATTTGGAGTGTAAATCTTTTGTGGAATAAAAGTGCAAATATATAGTCCTCCAGCTCTTTTGTGAAGTAGTTATTTAAAAGTATTTTATTACTAATAACTGTCCAATTTATTCATTTTATTATTGTTCTAGTTGAGGAACGAACAGAAGCTCCTCTAGTCTTGGAGAGGCAGTCGTGCATATCGGTAGGAAGTTCTCAAGGCACGGACGCCACTTTCACTAGCCCAAAGGTCATCCTCACGCAGCATCCACAACAGGTGCAGCCTCTAAGAGGTCCTTGGAGGACCTGCAGGTAATAGTCACGAATAGAGGCTCAATACTTGGGTACAATACCACTTTTACTGGCCCGTAGGTCAGTTTCCGGAAACGTGATGTGGCCAGGCTTCCTCCAACATGCAACGTTGAATGTGACGAGGAAAGGAATTGGTGACTCCAGGATTGCAGTAAGCTTAGAAGAATTGCATCTCCAACAACTAACAATTTAAGCGGATTTAAATTCTCTAGTAACATAGAGAAGAATTAAGCTTCAGAGCAAGAAGGAAATATTAAATTTCTTAGGAGCTGAAGATGAATTTCTCAATAGTGAAAATCTTTATGCCATGTTAGATTTAGATTTAACTAACGTTAAGGAAAGCTGGTTGAGATAGAAAAAAGGATTTGAAGTTATTTGAAGGAAGCAGTATTGCCAGATATGAACTAATGGATAAATTAGATATAATTTGTTTACATAATTAGAAGTTGTTAGATAGCGAAATTTGTCGGTTAAAAATGATTAAATGGGCTGTGGCAAGTTGGATAGTCACATTCTTCACATTTTAGAGGCACTTGTTCGCTCCCAATAAAAAAATATATATTTAAAGTGATCAGCTGATTATATTCAGCTGTCCGTTCGTCATTAGTTCATTAATTAATGACTATTTATAGGAAAATGTAGACTCGGTTTCTAACAATTAATATAGTCATACATTTATCAAACTCAGTTACAATCAATATCCAACATCACTATCTCTAAGTTTGGTTTGAATAATGGATGACTTTCTCTAAATAAGGCATCTTAGAATTAAAAGTAGTTGAATAGTCACTCAGTGACATATCAGTTTTTCAATCTATGGTAAATCAATTTTGTATAGTTTTTCTTCGTTAAATGATCATATTAAGCTCGTTTGTTTTTACATGTAATTATCTTTACCTTTGTAGTCACACATACAAATAATAAACACAATGATATTGTAAGATATGTTTAACTGAACTTTACTACTAACGTTTAATACAACAGTAAAATCAAAAACTTTAGTTTATAAATATTATGATACACTGAATAAGAATTTTGTTTATATTCAAGGTTTTATTTCATTTTTTTACTGTGTTTCAAGAAACATCTGTATTCTGGTAATCTGGAACGAGCAACACTGTATAACGTTCATGCAAGAAACAATTGTCTCTTAATTAAATCGTAAACTTTTAATTATCATTTTTGAATAAGAATAAGAATATTTTATTCAAGAATAAGGTATTTGAGGTTTAGTAGTGGGGCTTTTTACTTAGTATGAACTCTAGGTAGTAATCTATTACTATAATAGTTACATAGAAACATAGATTACATTCCACACACTTTTCTCGTAAATAAATACTTCACTGTCAGTATGAATGAATCTATTTAAGAATTTTTCAGATTTACGGACAAATGGGGTGGATCCGTGAGGTCGGAGAAAAAATAATTGTTCGTGTTCTCTTGGGCTCAAGATAATTTGAGAACAGGATTTCGTGTCCTTGTTTTTTGTAAGTATTGCTAGGCGTTGATGAATCATCAGTCAACCAGTCAACATCAGCAAAGATTTGCTTATCATAGCTTTCAACCGATCAGTCTGTCAGTTGGTTGGTCGGTCAGATTTTCAGTCTGTTAGTCAGTCGGTTGGTCGGTGAGTCAGCCAGACGGGTTAGTCAGTCTATCTATCGGTTGGTCAGTTAGTCAGTCAGACAACTAGTCAGTGAGTGAGTGAGTAAGTCAGTCGGTCAGTCAGCCAGACAGCCAGTCAGTCTGTCGGTCGACTGGTAAGTCAGACAGACAGATGATCGTTTGCTCAGTCAGTCTGTAAGATAGTGAGGCATCTCATTTTATGTTTAATAGAGATTAAATGATGTAGATAAATATTAAAAAGATTCTATATATAGTGATTTGAACACAATTAATCCATTTTATTAACTGCCTGTAGTTACAGTATCTCACAGCTGATTGACTTGACCAAGGTGGACCCAGAGACATTCTAGTCAAGTACGCTCAAGGACAACCAGGACAGGAATGTACTCAGGAATATGGACACTGCACTTGTGCAGTGACAGCACATAGAGTGGGTAGTGCACAAAGTTATAAAGAATGCATCTTGGTGCAGTGCAACGGAGCAGTGGCCTCCAGCCGGCCTTCCAGCTACTTCCTGGACTGGAGTGGTTGGCATTCCAGCTCAAGCTCCCCAAGGCGCAGTCACATAGCACAGGGAAGAGGACTCAATTCACCATAACAATCATTTGATGTAATGAGATAATTCCAATACAGTTATGACAGAAGCGGTGGTGTTTGAAGGCCGTCAGACTCTGTTACGTATTGAAAGCACACTTCATATTTGAGAATCAGGAGAAAGACTTTTCATAATGTATTAAATAAGTACACCCAGCAGTATATCATGATATTTAGCAATTAATTTAATTTTAAATTATTATGAAAGTAATGAAGCGTTACGTACGTTAATGATAAAAAAAAAAAAAAAAAAAACTAGCAGAGTAGTGATATGTTGTTATTTCAATATGGAAGGTAATACAAGCATGTTTTAATAACTATTGCTGCTCAATGATCAGTAATTAATTGATTTCTTTTATCATGTTATATGTAAACTGGCATAGTTCCCCCACCATAAACCATGTTACCATTGTCATACTAAATCTATTATAAAAGGCGACTCCTTTGGTATGGGGATGGTAAAGTTGTTTACCAAAACTGTGTCCATACTCCAACGATGTCAACATTGTCTCTTGATGTGGAGGAAGATGATCATGAATACGTTCACAGATTGAACACTAACCTCACTTACTCAAGCTCTCTGGATGATCTGAAAACCTACTCTCACTCGTACGCTGATAGTTGCATATGAGTGATATCTAAAATACGAGTAATTTTTTGAAGGCTGTCAACAAATTTTAACAGTTTCCAAATTATAAGATGCCGGAAGTAAAATTTTGACTCAGTCCCAAAATCTTTTGGAAAAAACTATTCGAATACTTTATGATAGTTAAAAATATTGTGTTTGGCTTTTTAAAAATCCAGACAGGAAAATCTGTAGTTTTAACCCTCAAGTATTAATCAGCTTGGCCGTCCCACTATTGTAGATATTTATTTACTTTATTTATTAATTTATTCATTATTTATTTACACAGCGTCCACTTAATGGTTGCCATCCAAGTGGAAACTACTAGAGACATCTGCGGTGTACGTGTTAGGCGGTAGCCATTATTCACCTCTAAGACGCCGATCGAAGAGCTATGGGTGAATATGAGGAGTGAAGGAGTGTGATGAGTGTAGATGAATGAGTGTAGTCATTGTTATTATCTGAGTTTGACTTAGCTTAGAAAGGACTATTTATTAATAGCCCAATAGCCAGGGCAACTATGGTACCTACAGCTTTACGTGGAATCCGAACCACGTAGTGTTGGTCTGAGTTTCAGCTAACTGACAAGTCTGACACTCAGTTCTCTTCCCTACACAACATCTGAACCTTGACTACCATTCAACAAGGACACTCCAGACTTCTCTAGTAGTATCTACGATGATGATAATCATTGAGCGGACGCCGACAACCGAGCATGGAACCTATCGCCTACAATCTCTTCAACACTTTGTCTCCGAGTAGCTGGATAACATCACTGCGCCACCAGCGCCAGGATCGGATGTTGTTTAGGGAAGAGAACTATTGAGTATCAGGCTGGTAAGTTAGCTGAAAATCAGACCAATACAACGTGGTTCGAATTTGACTGTTGGTCTCTTAGATGCTCTGCTTATTGGGTTTTTAATAAACGGCTCTTTCTGGGGAATAGTCGACCTGAGTAAAAGTTGCTAGACTCGTTCATCTACATTCATCACACTCAGTTCTTCCTCATACTCACCCATATCTCTACGATCGGTGTCTTAATGACGAATAATAAATATAATGAATAATTCTTCGTCACGATAATGGGGCATATGGATTTCGAGTGAGTGTGTATGAGCGAGTAAATTCATTAATACATAGATAAGCATTTTTATTCACAAAAAACACTAATTACAATATAAAGATCATATAAACGGTGGAAATAGTTCCCCTCATGGGCACATGCCTGTGGGAGGGGAACGGGCCACTACCAGCCAGACGTAAAATAAAATGAAAATGTTACTATTATGTAAACAAATAAAAAATAAAAACGTATATCAATAAACTTATGTTTCATAACAATTATTACTGAAATTACAAAATTAAAAATAGACACTTTTATAAACTAAATTTCGTAACATTAGAAACCACAGCAAATAAAATTAAAATAAAATAAATAAAAACTAATAATAATAATAATAATAAAGAGTACTGTAATCCGCTAAAAAAAACTATCATAAAAACCTGACCTAAACCTGGACACATTTCACATTTACAGACACTTTCCCACGTCCATAATTACACAATATTGATACACAAAGCATTACGCATCCATACACTACCGTATACACACCTAAACGAAAGATCACACATACCTAAGAGAGACGCACCCGACTCCTCCTCGCACACACGCTCGTTTAGAATACACAAATTAAATACACTATCTGACATTTAATTGGAAAACTAATGTAAAGCCAAATCAATTTTATAGTAAGATAATAGGTAATTTTAAGTCAGGCATCATAAAAAAAAAAAAAAAAAAAAAAAAAAAAAAAAAAACGCTTGTCTGAAGGAAATGCTTTCATGTTAGGAAGATGAATCGGGAGGACGTGAAAAACATGACAGGATTGAGACATGCTATGTGTAATATGCTCACTGTAAAGGAGTGAAGTCATTGTAAAGCCATATATCCTCGGGATGTTTTCTATGTGTTTACACTCTGCAGAAGTGCATGCCTGACCTTTGTGTTTGACAAGCCATCACCTCAGCAGAATCTGCAGAGGAAATGTGTAGGCGCGCTCAGCCCACCTCACAACTGCAACCTATCATTGCATCAGGCATTGTTCTTTGTGTAAAAGACAATACCTCATAGACTTAACAGAATACTTGACTTGTTGACTCTTGCACTCAACCGGGCGTCTCAATATTTCCGCCATTCACGAATGGAGTTGCCAATACGAACATGATTGTGAGACGAAGAACGAGAGAAGTATAATAAGTGAGCATAATTTACTTGTTCAGGCTATTATTATAATTTTAATAATTACTAATGGTTGCATCTATAACGAATAATCCAAATACCCAATGCAGTTTTGAGTTTTATGATAGTATATTTCAGATTCGTGTTAGGATTGCTTTGTCTATTGCTTTAAGACATTTTTCAATTCCTTTCCATATTGCAGAACATAATGTCTATATTTATTTTAAATTTAAGTTTACTGTCATCAGAAATAAGTGATCAACTAAATTAATACAATTTCATAAAAAATGTTTTTATTTCACATGGAATTGATGCAATCTAGGACCGAATAGTTTAATTTTTATTTTATTTATTTATTCATAAGACGCCGATCGTCAAGATATGGGCGAATATGGATTTCAAATGAGTGTAGATGAGTGTAGATGAGCGAATGTAGTCATTGTTACAAACTGAGGCCGACTATTCCTTAGAAAGTGTCATTAATTAATAGCCCAATGACAAGTGAACAGCCGATGATTATCAGCTGATCCTTCTCAAAATGTATTGACTCTGATTGGGATCGAACTGAGAACCTTTAGGACATGAGTTATTGTATGGTTAAAAATAATTGCATAAAAAAATGAAATACTTGGTAAATAAAGCAAAAACTAATTCCAAATATAATATTTAGTAACCTAAATTAAAATATGGTAGTGTGGAAAAAGTAGGCCTATATGTAACAAAACCTGTTTGGAGTGGCAATCAAAGAATATATTAAACTATCAAAGAGAAACTGGAACTGGAAGTGTATATCCGTTTGTGGAAGCTTTTAAAAACAGTTCAATAAGTTTACAACAACAAACTTGGACAAGTTTAGTAGCTAAAATATATAGAAAGGCTTCAATAATTGCAATATATCTAAAATGTAATTAGATACTCTAAATTAGATAGATAGCGAGGATGACAATAACCTACTTTGGTCAGACACGCAGTGCAAAATATTTGAATATAATACGTACTTTAAAAATACAATTTTGAAATCTTTATACGAGGTAATCGATTAAGAATATTACTGAGGGTAAGTTTGATGAGATACTAGTCAGGCAGTGTTAACTTTGAAGTACATTCTGATAGCTTCGTTTTGAATTCTAATACCCCACAAGGATCCAACTTAGGACCCTTGATATTTATTGCTAGAATCACTTCTGTCTTTGAAACTTCCAGCTGTTGAGTTTGCTGATGCCCACAAGGATCCAACTTAGGACCCTTGATATTTATTGCTAGCATCACTTCTGTCTTTGAAACGTCCAGCTGTTGAGTTTGCTGACGCCCACAAGGATCCAACTTAGGACCCTTGATATTTATTGCTAGCATCACTTCTGTCTTTGAAACGTCCAGCTGTTGAGTTTGCTGACGAGTGGGATGCTGTTTATCATATTCGAATCTCCAATTTCATCCTATTGAAACACATTACTATAGTTGTTTCTAAAGGTAAGAGGAACTTTAGAAACAACATATTCTCTCATTGCTTAAGAGGCACAAAAGTGGATTGCCAGATAGTTTGTTCAAAGGTCCCTATAAGACTCCTTCTAGATCCCTAGTCAGGGGTAGTATTGAGTACGCCATTGTTATTTGGAAAATTAAATCGGAATATTCCAATAACTTCAATGAGGCTAGCAAGAAGTTACTTTCGTGGATTATTTTAAGTTTACAGAGTTTGATGGGCTGGATATTCTTCGACAACTTTAATTTTCCCCTCTCTCTCTCTCTCTCTCTCTCTCTCTCTCTCTCTCTCTCTCTCTCTCTCTCTCTCTCTCTCTCTCTCTCTCTCTCTCTCTCTCTCTCTCTCTCTCTCTCTCTCTCTCTCTCTCTTACTTTCGCCCTCTCTCTCTCTCTCACCTGATGCTCTCTGTAATTGACCCTTTGTTCGTTTACAAAGACCTATATAGCCACATCACCCCATTCCATTGGTCTGATCGAACAGGTTCACAATATAATTTTAGAAGGAGCAGACTGTTTTCGGCACCCCAAAAAGGTGTCTTTGACCCTCTAATTATATGCAGGAATTTCTAAAAACTGTACAACGATTCAAATTTTCTTTTCAAATTTCCAGTTATTTTAAGTCTGTTAAGCTGTTGCAATGAAAGCTTTACACCTCCTTAGCTTTGCACCATTGTATTCCTTATTTTTAATAAAAATGTTAGTAAAAAATAAAAAGATCTGAAGACTAATTATAATTTTTACTGGCCACTTTTGATCAAACCTCGTTTATCACGAGTTGGCAATCACCTATAGTTCTTGCGACATCATTAACGACATGGATGGCACTTCAGGAGTTGACTGACCAGTTCCTAGACCTCCCTCAGTAGGTCAAAAGACAACTCTTCTACTGGATTAAGTAAACACATATTCCATCACTTTCTTAAGGAATATGTTTTTCCATAACAAACCTTCGGCTGTTGGTTGCTTTGATATATTTTCTTTTCAGTTTCTTCTTGTGAAAGATAACTGTTCCATAGCCTCTAGACCTAAAATCAGAAATTTCTATTACCTCAGTTTTATTATTTAATGTAATCGCAATTTTAAGCAATTACAAGTTAAATTTTAACAGTTTTAATAATAATAATAATAATGCTGACTCTAGTTGTGCGGTTCTGTAACCTAACAACTTGGGACAGTGTTGTGGAGATTGTAGGCAAAGGTTCTCTTAATTTACGATGGATACGCTCTGTAGTTTCCATCGACGTGGAAACTTCTAGGGTCTGGGATGTCCATGTTGGGTGGTGGTCAAGGTCCACGGGTGTTGTGTAGAGAAGAACCGAGCATTAGGCTTGTCAGCTGAAAATCAGACCAATATTAAGTTGTTCGGATTCCACGTAAAAAAGTTGATCCCTTAGTTACCCTGGTTATTGGGCTATTAATAAGTGGCTCTTTTTAAGGAAAAGTCAACCTTAGTAAGTAACATAGTCTACACTCCCTCATCTGAACTCATTATATTAATTCGTTCTGTTAAAATTTAACTTGTAAATGCTTAAAAATGCAACTATATTAAATGAGGAAAGTGAGCGAATAGAACCTGGTCTTTGTTCTGTGAATTGACTGAAGAATATGCCAAATAAAAATATAAACGAACATTTCTTTGTTAATAAAATAAGACAAATTAATTGTATACAGTATGAAAACTGTACTTTTTTACGTTAATTAGACAATCGGAAGTAGGCCTATGATTCTTACATTCTTACATATGAGATGCCGACACAACGTTCTTGGTATTTTAAGGCGAATACGAATGGTTATATGAGTGTAGGATGAGTGTGGGTGAGTGTAGTCTGGTTACTAACTGAGTTCAACTGTTCCTCAGAAAGGACAATTTCTTAATAGCCCAACAGCCAGGGCAACTAAGCAACCTACAGCTTTACGTGGAATCCGAACCACGTAGTGCTCGTCTGAATTTCAGCTAATTAACAAACTTGATACTCAGTTATCTTCCCCACACAACACCCGCACAATGATCACCACCCAACCTGGACACCCCAGACTTCTCTAGGGGTGTCCACGCCGATAGCAACCATCAAGCGGACGCCATGTCGGTATTAAGAGAACCGAGCATCCAACCTATCGCCTACAATCTCCTAAACACTCTGTCCCCATGTAGCTGGGTTACAGCACTGCGCCACCAGTAAAAAATTATATTCATGTAAGAGAAAAAAGCATTCGTTATTATTGAGGAAATTTCATTTTAGCAGTGGAATGTATGAAACAAGAGTTTAGACGTAGTAGAAATAGCAAGAACAAAGTACCAGGGTCGAGTGGTCAGGCAAGGCGACGATTTCACAGTCCAGCGCTCATAATATCTTTATCAATAATAAATCAGTAAATACAAGTTATTGACATCAACGGCTCGGTAAAATACTTGTCTGATGTTTATGACACTACTTTTAGTGCCGTAAAATGTTACTTTACTAAATCGATAAGAACTTTTTTTGCACTTCTAAATATCTATAAATTGGTTGTAGATTAATGTACGATATTTACTTTGCGTAAAGGTTTTATGTGTAATATGATAGTTAATTTTCATACAGTTTTTTTTAATATCACAAAACAATTTAAGGTGTGAAATAATGGTACTTTTTTACTCCGACAAAGATTTAAAAAAAATTAAAAGATGATAAAAATGTTAAACCAGCATAGGCGAACGTATAAACGAACAATGTCAATATTATTTTTATTTTTAACGCCCATTGGTTACTGTGCGATATTTATTAAAACTCGGGTATCTATAATTTTAAATCGGCCTGTAATATTCGTGGCAGAAGATGTAAGCTGTGAGAGAGTTTGATTTAATCATCACCTCTTAAATATTTTTAATTTCATTTCACAATTTGAGAAGTGAATAGACGGGAGTTCATGAATAACAGACAGATCATGACGTGTTTTACACTGATGATGTCATGTGTTTTCCTGTACGACCTCCAGTGATAGACGCCCCAGGACTGTTATTTATCGTTTTTCCTGATGTCCTTGATGGCCAGCTCCTCTGATTGCTACTCTTGATGTCGCTGAGGACTTGCGTTGAATGTAGATGGACTGATCACCCGGCATTTAACGAAATTGACATCGATTACAACGCTATTTTAATGGCTGTTTCGAGAGATACAATGGAACGCGAGGTACTGTATACCAGTATTTTAATAGCAGTTTCGAGAGATACAATTGAATGCGTGGAAATTCATCGTACACCGGTATTATAATAGCAGTTTCGATAGTTACAATGGTATGGCTGGAAATACATTGTAAACTGATTTTATAATAACAGTTTCGTGAGGTACAAGGAAATAAGTAGAAATTCATTTTACATCAGTATTATAATAGAAGATACGAGAGATACAATGAATTGAAATGAACAAAAATCATCTTTATTACATCATTATTTATTACAACGGTATTCGTAGAAATAGAATTATACTCCTACATTTTAATAATAGTTTTGAGAGTTGAGTGATTAATCGAACTGTACACTCTCATGATTATTTTCAGTATCCATTATTATATTTTGTGATGTTCACAAGACTTTTTACCGTAAAGTATTCGAATAGACTTTTAATGTGTTTAGACTCTCTAAGTCCCAATAAGAAATTGCCATGCGTTCAAAATATGTTGCTGCTAGTCTGTCTAGCGTGAAATGTAGTTTTACCACATTAATAGACATGGGCTTATCTATATGAGTAAGTTATAACTTCGCATAACACTTAATAAGAATAGTTTTTACTTTTTACAAATACAAGTGTCTTCGTTTTTTACCATAACGTTTTTCTCACATGATAATTGTTTGTAATGCACGAAAAAACACTTATAACTTTGATTTAATAATTTGCATGGTTATAACATTAGGCCAAATGTCTGCCTTGAAGTCGCCCCTAAAACCCCTCACTTCCGATATCATTACATAGTTTCGACATTAATATTCGACCAGGTACATTTTCGGTACTTAATATCGATGTCAAACAGACCTGGCAAGTTGCAAGCTGATGGCCTCGATGTCTTTGGTGTTGTATCTCTCTCCAAGGTCAGGGCTGATTGAAGCAAGGTTTGCGGAAGGAAGTTTGTACAGGGCGGCAACCATACCAGACGTGTCGCTTATATCCGGAAGCTGGGCTGAACTGTTAGTCGTGCAGGAAGTGAGGACTTTAAGGAAGCTAATTTTAACGAACGACTGGTACAAATTTGATCACAAGTGTTGTATAACAGCCTTAATTGGGGTGTTGAAATTAGGAGTTTTCCACGTAATTTTGGTAGAAAGGTTGAGACACAATCACACGTATGTTGGAGCGGATATAACTGTATTGAATCAAAGTTACTGTATATCCACATAACTAATAACGAAATAGAGGATGTGAAAGGGTAGGTGACCGGTAAAATTACACCTATTACAGATTACGGACGACCAAGGGGCTGAGTCACATCTCCTGGTGTGACAGGGTAGGTGTACAGTACAATCTTACCTATCCACTCTACATCCATGTCACCGATGACAGAATGGCTGAGCCACATCCCCTGGTGTGACGGGGTAGGTGTACACTACAATCGTACCTACCTACTCTACATCCATGTCACCGATGACAGAATGACTGAGCCACATCCCCTCGTGTGATGGGGTAGGTGTACACTACAATCGTGCCTATCGTAAGTACACAGTATAATACACCCCCATCCATGTATCGTAGGTACAATACGTCCACGACATTGATGATAAATGGTTGGGCGTCATCCCCTCGTGTGACGGGGTAGGTGTACACTACAAACGTGCTTATCCACTCTACATCCATGTCACCGATGACAGAATGGCTGAGCCACATCCCCTCGTGTGACGGGGTAGGTGTAGACTAAAATCGTACTTATCCACTCTACATACATGTCACCGATAACAGAATGGCTGAGCCACACCCCCTCGTGTAACGGGGTAGGTGTACACTACAATCGTGCCTATCGTAAGTACACAGTACAATACACCCGCATCCATGTATCATAGGTACAATATCCACGACATTGATGATGAATGGTTGGGCGTCATCCCCTCGTGTGACGAGGTAGGTGTACACTACAATCGTACCTACCCACTCTACATCCATGTCACCGATAATAGTATGGCTGAGCCACATCCCCTCGTGTGACGGGGTAGGTGTAGACTAAAATCGTACTTATCCACTCTACATACATGTCACCGATGACAGAATGGCTGAGCCACATCCCCTCGTGTGACGGGGTAGGTGTACACTACAATCGTACTTATCCACTCTACATACATGTCACCGATGACAGAATGGCTAAGCCACATCCCCTCGTGTGACGGGGTAGGTGTACACTACAATCGTGCCTATCGTAAGTACGCAGTACAATACACCCGCATCCATGTATCATAGGTACAATATCCACGACATTGATGATGAATGGTTGGGCGTCATCCCCTCGTGTGACGAGGTAGGTGTACACTACAATCGAACCTACCCACTCTACATCCATGTCACCGATAATAGAATGGCTGAGCCACATCCCCTCGTGTGACGGGGTAGGTGTAGACTAAAATCGTACTTATCCACTCTACATACATGTCACCAATGACAGAATGGCTGAGCCACATCCCCTCGTGTGACGGGGTAGGTTTAGACTAAAATCGAACCTACCCACTCTACATCCATGTCACCTATGACAGAATGGCTGAGCCACATCCCCTCGTGTGACGGGGTAGGTGTACACTACAATCGTACTTATCCACTCTACATCCATGTCACCGATGACAGAATGGCTGAGCCACATCCCCTCGTGTGACGGGGTAGGTGTAGACTAAAATCGTACCTACCCACTCTACACCACGTCACCAATGACAGCATGGCTGGGCCACTGACGTAACAGGTGGGCGGCCATCAAGTTCATATCATCGTGCTGGGCCAGCCTGTACTTTCTCCCCGTTCCCGGTAGAGACCGACGCCGCCACAGCCACCTTCAGCTCAAATAATTAGCGTTATGAAATTCATTAAGTCGATGTTTTGTCAAGTGCAGTTCCTGAATTGCTGGATTGTGAAGAATTTAGATGGTTTTCGCGGTTTCCTAGCGCTCGTCCTTCCTACTGACGGGCTCCCGTTGACGTAAGGCACAATTCGTAACACCCACTAGTGTTACGTCCAACGACTGTTTGATAACAAAATAATTAGACAATCTCGCCAGTTCATGGCGTTGTGAGGTGACTCAAATAATAGGAGATTTAATTTGTTGATGTGGCATGTAAATTGAGCTTAGTTTATTATGTGATTGGAACCACTATCGCGTTATCATCGTCAGGTCATACCACAACTTCTTTAATGAACGCAGATAACGTGTTTATTGATTACAACTGAGAACTTTCCCTATAAACATTTTATCTGGAGCTTTATTACAGAGTTGTGTAAGTTTAAACGTTTCTTCGTAAAGTGTAAATAGGTCCCAAACATTTAGGAAGTGGTTGAAACTGGTTCAAAACACAGAACAAAACATTTCCAATGAAAAGTAACTTTTTAAACAGCATTAACGGAGTAGCTACGATTATTTAGTACGGAGTTTAAGAAATAAGTCTTGAATAAGTTATTAACTTTAACCGTGATGTTTATTCAGTAAACTTTCGCAACATCTAATTGAAGTAATATGACAATAATTGTTATTATATGGCTTCCAATAGATTTAATATTTATTTTAATAATCAATATTAGATTAAATGGCGCATTTATTTCATACATATCAGCTGTCATCTATGTACTTTATTTTATGAAATGTGAACCACCGTCCAAGACGTCTAGAAACTTTCGTAGATCTTCTTGACTATTTTCAATATTACGTAAAAGCAAATTAAAATTAATTTATTGGAAAGTGTTTTAAAAACTGTAAAATTATTTTATAACGATTTACTCATATTTTGTGGTTAAACTTTCCGCTTTTGAATTTATTAATCTTCTGTATGGATTGCATTATATAAAGGTGATTCATTGGTTCTGCTGTTAGAAGGAGAATCAACTGATTCTGCAATCATTATATACTTTCAATCGATAGTATTAATAAGGTACTACATTTTCAAATTTTACACACATACAAGTATGGTTTCTTGGCTACCTCTGTATATTTCAGGTCGGTAGCTGTATAATATATTTTGACAGGAAGACGAACAATGGAACAAACGGATGGTTGTAAACTGGTAATTAATTGTATTAAAATGCAAAATATCAAACTTTACTTGTTACGTTCTTTATTTACGTTAATTTTTACAGTTTTATTTACCCCCATCGAGTTCCATAAACAGGGTGATTGAAAAGTTGCACTCCCTTAATTTTTTCGTTATTTTAGATATGTGCAATCTGTTTGTATCAATCTTACTAGATACAAGCGGCTGTACTAAAAATCATAGTTTTCAAATGTGTGACTCTCAGGGGAAAGGGGGTTTGGGGTAAATTAAAATATCCAAGATAGCCAAAATATTCAAAATTGTATACAGTTTTTATTAATTTATAATTTATTAATAAACTAACTGTCGAGTTATGGTACGATGGTTAAATGAGGTGTACAATTTTTAGTTCTTTGTGGGAACGAATAATTACTATTGTTGTTTAACCATTAAAGGTCTTAATATTGTGGATTTCACAGTTTAAAAACCATGTTTCACCTTTAGCGGACCTTTGACTTATAAACTGATCACTATATTAGATAGAGTAACTTGACTACAAAAGTTCAGCACTTTCTGTCTTTTTCATGTTTGAAACGGAATCTATCAAAATCCGACTATTTATTATTAAGATAGCATTTGTTATCTCTCCTTCAGGTCGCGAATACACTGCCAGCAGTACACGTAACTGAGTGTATAGCCTACATAAACTTGCAGGGGAAACAAAAAGCTACCACTCAAACGACCTATAATAATTTAGTCTTTCAACCGGCACATTCTTGTTCCAATTAAAATAGACAAATTATAAATTACGAAGTATTTTCATTTCAATTAGGGTTTTTTTGTTTATTTTTACAGTTGTAAACATGTCCATTAATATAATTATAGATAATAACAAGTATTAATGAAATAATATCAATGAAATATATTTAGCAAACAGAGCAATTTGAAAAATGTAATCGTTTTGATAATGTCTGTATTTATGAAGGCTTAAAAAGTGTATAACAATAATAAAATATACATTATGTTACAATTAAATACACGTAGAATTAATAAAAAAATGTATTTATTCCTCAATAGTTATGTGGACCTTACTATATAAAATTTTTTGAAAAACATTAAACACTTTTTTTTTATTATTTTTAAGATTGTTAAATTTTTATACTTTTTTTGGTTGCCTATTGACTTCATAAGCATAAGAACATAATGTTAGTTACTTCACAAATGACTACAACATTGCACTAATGGACAGCTCAAATGGACTCCAAGATAAATTACGATTTGATCTATTAAGCTGAAAACTGGCATCTGAGGTGGCCGTTGGTGGGGTTGATGCCTAGAGGCAATTTAAATAGGTACCGACAATTTTCGCGACAAACTTAAACTGAAAAAATAAATTTGTGTGGGGTCTGGTGGATTGCAGCGTACTGTTTGAAATTAATAAACAACGTATCGTAGAAATAATTAAATCGTAAAAGTTAAAAATAATAATATTAATTCTCTACGTATTTAAAAAGGTAGATTTAATTTTTTTTTATCTATTTCACTGTCTAACATAAAAGGATGAATAGATAAAAAAACCCAAAACCTATAAGTTTAAAATAACAACTAAAAGATTTTATTCCAAGACTTAGGCCTTTTAAAAGGAAAAATTATTGGAACAATTTAAGTCTTGTTGTAATCTGTTGGAAAAATTACAAAAAAATAAGATATACGAGTATATAATGCTTCTGTCAATTAAAACTAAAAAACAAAAAGTATACTTGTTTTTTTTATTTTACTTTTTAAGTCTATTTGATATTCTTAGCCATAACATCTGAAAAAAAAAATGTAATTGTCGTTTTATTTGTATGGATTTTCAATATACACTCCGATTACCATATACATGCAAATTATTAAACAAAAATTAAGAAGTTTTACGATGTTTTATTTTTATAATGAGTATTCTTACAGTTTCCGTAGTGTAGCGGTTATCACGTGTGCTTCACACGCACAAGGTCCCCGGTTCGATCCCGGGCGGAAAAATCCAAGATTTTGCCTCAACGAAATTCGTGATTTATTAACTTCTAGATTCACTTTAAGATAACACATATACATTCTACACTTAGGGCTTTTTTTACTTAGGGTTTAATCGAGCGTGTATTTAATTTCAAATTTGAATTTCAAAAACTTTACTTTTCTCTTACCATAGATTTATACAAATATTTGTACGACCCCTTGTAATATAACTACGTATTCATATTTAAGTAACCTACAAGCTTTTCGTTTGCTTGATTCTTGATGTGAATTTTATATAGTTTTCACTGTACATTAAGTTTACTCCATTATTACTCGAAAACCTGTTAAGGTACCACATTTATATTTTAATACCTGTTTGGTAGTAATCATGTCTAAAAGATTTATAAATGTTATTCCCTTAAAAAATTGTTTTCTTGGCTTCTAGAGGTCGTACAATTATTTACTTGTTCTTTTTGTAATCATTATGACATGAATAGTTACGATAAATTACTTTCATATGTTTAAGTAAAAACAGTGATTTTATATTGATTTAAACTAATTTAAATGTATCAACTTAAAATTATTTTAAATCAATTTAAAAACACCGCATTTACTTACACATGTATCGTAGCTACATATGTGTAAGGACTACTACAAGATCAGGTAATTCATTTTATGATCTCTAGAAGCCAAGTAAACAAAGTTTCAGGTAATTGATAAGAACTTTCTCTCGAAAAGTTAAAATTCGAAAATTTATCAAACTTACAGTACATTTATCAAACACGGTTATTTTTTGTAATAACAGTGTAAATTTCATGTACATTGAAAACAAGTTAAAATTCCGGTACTTTTTGTTCAAACAAGAATACAAATTATTTAAACTTGTATTAAAATTTAAAAATACATATGTTGTAACGTACAAACGTACATAACGTACCAGGAAAACAATGATGTTTGTAGACTTTCCGTAGATCTCGTAGTTCCCTAGAAAATAAACTTCAAACTCGAATGCACATAATTTCTGCACCGATAATAATCCTAACTACTATAAAAATTATGGCTTCTCGTTAATTATGTATGCCTATTTTTTTTCAAATGTCCATGTAATTCATATATAGGTCAATTTAATTGTTTTTAGGGTAGATGTGTCTAAGTTTTTACTTATAAGTTTACTGTGTAAGCACATTTTACTTATAAGTTTACTGTGTAAGCACATTTTACTTATAAGTTTACTGTGTAAGCACATTTTACTTATAAGTTTACTGTGTAAGCACATTTTACTTATAAGTTTACTGTGTAAGCACATTTTACTTATAAGTTTACTCTGTAAGCACATTTTACTTATAAGTTTACTGTGTAAGCACATTTTACTTATAAGTTTACTGAGTAAGCACATTTTACTTATAAGCTTACTGAGTAAGCACATTTTACTTATAAGTTTACTGTGTAAGCACATTTTACTTATAAGTTTACTGTGTAAGCACATTTTACTTATACGTTTACCGAGTAAGCACATTTTACTTATAAGTTTACTGAGTAAGCACATTTTACTTATAAGTTTACTGTGTAAGCACATTTTACTTATAAGTTTACTGTGTGAGCACATTTTACTTATAAGTTTACTGTGTAAGCACATTTTAATTATTTATTTCGTTTACCAATTGTTATTGATTAATATTAAATGCATGTGATAATCAACCAGTTTGAATAGTTGATAAAATATATCTTATGTTCTTTGATTATTAATTGTTTGATCTAGTTTCAAATGTGCAAGTCATTTATTGCATTGAGATTACTATAATGATGTAGTAAAACTATAGCATTGTTTAATTTGTTAGCTTTACAATAAAATTAAATGTAAATATAAAAATATTCTTTTAAAGTTTTGCTTACTTTAATCCAAATAAAAATCTTGAGAAGTATGTAAAAGAAAAGCATTTTATAGTTTGAAGAATCAAGGTGTAATTAGTTTATTACTCATGAGGGATCGTAGGTCGTAAAAATATTGGCATAAACATATACGAAGAGGAATATGTAATATTTCGTAGATCTAAATTGAAATAACTCGAAATAAAGAAAATGTAAAAAGTGTTTTGTTTATTTTATAAAGGGAACCCAATGTTAATGAATCAGGGATTAAAGTTGGTGCAAAATTATACTTGTTTCCGCCCGGGATCGAACCGGGGACCTTGTGCGTGTGAAGCACACGTGATAACCGCTACACTACGGAAACTACATAAAGACTTATATTTAATACAATATCGTCAAGTTTCTTCATTTATATTGATGACTTACAAATTGTTATATGGTAATTGGGGTGAATTTTTAACCAAATTGAAAATTCACTTTAATAAACTAGCAATTAAGACTATTTTTTCAGATGGTATAGCTAAAAACAGAGGTTTTTTTTATTTTAAAAGTTTTAGTTTTAATTGAAAGAAGCTGTTTTCATGTTTCACTTTTAGTAATTTTCCTAATTTGTGTCTTTGTAGTTGAAATTGTTTTAGTCATCTTTTTTAAAACAGATATCTTGAAATGCGATCTTTTGCTTAATTTTATATGATTCAAATGCTTTATTTGGCCACTAAGCATACAAAGTGCAATAGGCTATGTCAAAGTACTATAATACATACAATCAGTTGGTACTAAAATTAATCTTAATACTAGCATCCAAAATCACTCACATGCTCAAGCTCAAATTCATTAGCTAAAATATAAATAACAGAAAACGCCCATGCACAAACTACTGATGCAAAAAAGAGAAAGAAAAAACAAAACAACATACCTTCAGCAGGAACTAATTAAAGTTAAATATACGTAAGTAGGCTAGTGTGGTCAGCCTCCACAAATTCAGAAAGGCTATATAGCGGATGGTCCAATAGCCAAGATTTAAGGACCATTGCAAATTTATTTTTTGGTAGTGATCTTACCAGTTCAGGAAGGAAGTTAAAATACTTTTTACCTGTAACAGTTTAAGGATTTGTTTGGCCTATATCTATTACAAAACAGATTAAGTCTACTTCTAGTTCTATGGCTATGTACAAGTTCATTGGTGATCAAAACAGTCTCCATAGATTTTATATCTAACAAACATTGATATAATATACACTATAAACGGTTAATATCTTACACTGACGAAATAAAGGCCTACAGTGGTCAAGACAGTGGGCACCACATACCAAACGAACGGCTCTTTTTTGCAAGAGAAGTACTTTATGAGAACTAGACGAATGACCCCAGAGCCTAGTACCATAAACAATGTGAGCATGGAAAAATGCAAAATAAGCTAACATTAAGAAAACTATAAGGTAAGTCACATTTCAATTTCCTTAGCAAATATAATACGTACACAAGTGTTTAAGATTTCTATGTATTCATCCTTAATATTAATGTTCCAAATAGTGAACTAGAAAAGAAATACTAGACCAGTCTTTGTAAATATTGATTCATATTGTTGAACTAGACAAGAAATACTAGATCAGTCTTTGTAAATATTGATTCATATTGTTGAACTAGACAAGAAATACTAGATCAGTCTTTGTAAAATATTGATTCATATTGTTGAACTAGACAAGAAATACTAGACCAGTCTTTGTAAATATTGATTCATATTGTTGAACTAGACAAGAAATACTAGATCAGTCTTTGTAAATATTGATTCATATTGTTGAACTAGACAAGAAATACTAGACCAGTCTTTGTAAATATTGATTCATATTGTTGAACTAGACAAGAAATACTAGACCAGTCTTTGTAAATATTGATTCATATTGTTGAACTAGACAAGAAATACTAGACCAGTCTTTGTAAATATTGATTCATATTGTTGAACTAGACAAGAAATACTAGACCAGTCTTTGTAAATATTGATTCATATTGTTGAACTAGACAAGAAATACTAGACCAGTCTTTGTAAATATTGATTCATATTGTTGAACTAGACAAGAAATACTAGACCAGTCTTTGTAAATATTGATTCATATTGTTGAACTAGACAAGAAATACTAGACCAGTCTTTGTAAATATTGATTCATATTGTTGAACTAGACAAGAAATACTAGACCAGTCTTTGTAAATATTGATTCATATTGTTGAACTAGACAAGAAATACTAGACCAGTCTTTGTAAATATTGATTCATATTGTTGAACTAGACAAGAAATACTAGATCAGTCTTTGTAAATATTGATTCATATTGTTGAACTAGACAAGAAATACTAGACCAGTCTTTGTAAATATTGATTCATATTGTTGAACTAGACAAGAAATACTAGACCAGTCTTTGTAAATATTGATTCATATTATTACTATACCTTTTAAATTTTTTTTCCAAAAACAATTTCAACATTTTCTTTCGCCTGCTAGTTAACGTAGGCCATTTGCACAGTTTACCTGCACTGCTTGAAGTGCATTCGGAACCTGAAGGAAAAATAACAAACGCCTTCTTTACTGTATAACAAATGTTAGAGCCTACATAATAGGTTCTAACGTTGAAATAAATATTTATTAAATCAGAAAACTTATAGAAACTATGAATGGAACTATACTTTAAAATATATTTCCAAATAAAAGTATTGTCTAAAGTATTTTTTTTTTCATTCTGTACAAACAAAACCACGAAAACAAGTTTTAAGTTCCAATTGGGATTAGTTGTTTGTTTAACAGGACATTGACAATATCTTACAAATAAGTTAAGTTATTGAAGGTGAATAATTTATTCTTACGTTGAACAATCTTCTATATTATCCTAACATTTGGATCTTTTAGAATGAGTTTACTGGAGAATTGCTGGCAAACCCACTGTATGTGTGTGGGCGGGCGGGTGGGTCTCTCCTAATATGCAAGTAATTTTTATTAGCATATTGGGAGAGAGAGCATCAGCAAACTTACCTAAGAAGACAAGTTCACTAACACCTTGCAGTTAACAAATAAATAGAAATCATATAACACAAATGTTTAGTGCCATTGGTATTTTCCTCAGGTGAGTAGAGAGAGACAGGGAGAGGGGAAGGGAGGGAGGTATATATATATATATATATATATATATATATATATATATATATAGAGAGAGAGAGAGAGAGAGAGAGAGAGAGAGAGAGAGGGAGAGAGGGAGGGAGAGGGAGAAGGAGAAAGAGAGGGAGAGGGAGGGAGAGAGAGAGAGAGGGAGAGGGAGAGAGAGGGGGGGGGAGGGAGGGAGGGAGGGAGGGAGGGAGGGAGGGAGGGAGGAAGGGAGGGAGGAAGGGAGGGAGGAAGGGAGGGAGAGGGAGAGGGAGAGGGAGAGGGAGAGGGAGAGGGAGAGGGAGAGGGAGAGGGAGAGGGAGAGGGAGAGGGAGAGGGAGAGGGAGAGGGAGAGGGAGAGGGAGAGGGAGAGGGAGAGGGAGAGGGAGAGGGAGAGGGAGAGGGAGAGGGGAGAGGGGAGAGGGGAGAGGGGAGAGGGAGAGAGGGAGAGAGAGAGAGAGAGAGAGAGAGAGAGAGAGAGAGAGAGAGAGAGAGAGAGAGAGAGAGAGAGAGAGAGAGAGAGAGAGAGAGAGAGAGAGAGAGAGAGAGAGAGAGAGAGAGAGAGAGAGAGAGAGAGAGAGAGAGAGAGAGAGAGAGAGAGAGAGAGAGAGAGAGAGAGAGAGAGAGAGAGAGAGAGAGAGAGAGAGAGAGAGAGAGAGAGAGAGAGAGAGAGAGAGAGAGAGAGAGAGAGAGAGAGAGAGAGAGAGAGAGAGAGAGAGAGAGAGAGAGAGAGAGAGAGAGAGAGAGAGAGAGAGAGAGAGAGAGAGAGAGAGAGAGAGAGAGAGAGAGAGAGAGAGAGAGAGAGAGAGAGAGAGAGAGAGAGAGAGAGAGAGAGAGAGAGAGAGAGAGAGAGAGAGAGAGAGAGAGAGAGAGAGAGAGAGAGAGAGAGAGAGAGAGAGAGAGAGAGAGAGAGAGAGAGAGAGAGAGAGAGAGAGAGAGAGAGAGAGAGAGAGAGAGAGAGAGAGAGAGAGAGAGAGAGAGAGAGAGAGAGAGAGAGAGAGAGAGAGAGAGAGAGAGAGAGAGAGAGAGAGAGAGAGAGAGAGAGAGAGAGAGAGAGAGAGAGAGAGAGAGAGAGAGAGAGAGAGAGAGAGAGAGAGAGAGAGAGAGAGAGAGAGAGAGAGAGAGAGAGAGAGAGAGAGAGAGAGAGAGAGAGAGAGAGAGAGAGAGAGAGAGAGAGAGAGAGAGAGAGAGAGAGAGAGAGAGAGAGAGAGAGAGAGAGAGAGGAGAGAGAGAGAGAGAGAGAGAGAGAGAGAGAGAGAGAGAGAGAGAGAGAGAGAGAGAGAGAGAGAGAGAGAGAGAGAGAAGAGGAGAGAGAGAGGAGAGAGAGAGAGAGAGAGAGAGAGAGAGAGAGAGAGAGAGGAGAGAGAGAGAGAGAGAGAGAGAGAGAGAGAGAGAGAGAGAGAGAGAGAGAGAGAGAGAGAGAGAGAGAGAGAGAGAGAGAGAGAGAGAGAGAGGAGAAGGAGGGGGGGGGGGGGGGGAAAAAGGGAGAAGGGGGGGGGGGAAGGGGGGGGGGGGAAAAGGGGGCGGGGGGGTGGGGGGGGGGGGGGGGGGGGGGGGGGAAAAAAAAAAAAGGGGGGGGGGGCCCCAAAGGGGGGGGGGGTTTGGGGGGGGGGGGGGAAAAAAAAAAAAAAAAAAGGGGGGGGGGGGGGGGGGGGGGAAAAAAAGGGGGGGGGGGGTTTGGGGGGGGGGGGGGGCGGGGGGTTTAAAAAAAAATTTTTTTGGGGGGGGGGGGGGTTTTGGGGGGGGGGGGAAAAAAGGGGAGGTTTTTTGGGGGGGGGGGGAAAAATAAAAATGGGAAAAAAAAAAAAGAAATTGGGTAAAAAAAGGGGGAAAAAAAGCTTTCCCAAATGCCCTTAAACCCCCTTTTTTCCCACTTTTTAATAAAGGGGGAAAAGGGAATTAAAAAAAAATTTTAACTTTTTGGAAAAATTTTTCCCGCTTCGGTGAGTCTATAGTCAAACAACAAATAACACCCCCCCCCCCCTTGAAAATTTCCATTTAAAAAGGGAAAACCCAGAGTGTAGGCTTTTGTAGCGGGCGAATAACAAGCACCGCCCTCTACGTCATTAGCAGCAGCGACCATTGGTTGGTCTTATTAACACTAACGAATCAAGCTTAGAACGATCAAATTAGTTTATTATTTAATAGTCAAATAATAATTAATAATACCAAATGATACAGTAAATAATAATGTAAACAATAAATATCAACTAAACAAACCTGTGCAGTTCATTACAGTTATTTTTTTTCTACTTGACACTGTAACTCTTGTATACGGAGGTTTCACAGCTTAGAGGTAGAATGATTCCCCTCTGCTGCTGGAACACATATATGAGCTAAATTTAACACGCAGGTCACTTACTATCCGGCACAATTATAGTACTTTTTGAAAGGGTGAAAAAAATGTACAGTTAAATGTCAGTCACTATTCGCACACACTACTAATGTCACTAAATCGTACCAGTAGAACTACTTTAACTAGATAATTTTAAGTTCGTCAAAAGGGTCAGTGACTTTGAATATACGTAGAAGTGGACGTAATTTTGGCAGGAGGATTGGCTGTACGTTGTCTGCATTTTTCGAGTAACAAGGTAAGACGTACATAAATACAACTTTGGCCTCTGGCAACGTTCCCAGCCTTGATCTACGAGGTCTCTACCAACATAAACTAGTCGGACTTAGCAGGACAGTTGATTTGATCAACTACAGACAGTTTACAGGGTACTCCTCAAGTAACAAGGTAAGACGTACATAAATACAACTTTGGCCTCTGGCAACGTTCCCAGCCTTGATCTACGAGGTCTCTACCAACATAAACTAGTCGGACTTAGCAGGACAGTTGATTTGATCAACTACAGACAGTTTACAGGGTACTCCTCAAGTATTGATAAGTAACGTGGACTACAGATTCTTCATGTTTTTCTCTAGTCACAAGAATACCGTAGTACAAAATGGCAGATGTTCAAAGATTATAATGGAAAAAGTGATGTTTATTTACAAAATATTTTTAGAGTAAATGTTCGAATTGCTAACGCTTGTTCACGACTAACTTGATAATGTACATTTGTGTGACATGCATGATGCATACAGCAGCATTTTCACTTTCACTTATTAGTTCATCTGAATTGTAGCCATTAGTACAATGTTTTACTACAACCAAGAATATCTTTGAACATCTGCCATTTTGTATTGTATCAACATTTTTAAGCGCGTTTTGTAGTATTCACCGGTCCCAGACAACCCATTTCAAATTATTTATATCTTGGCCTATGCTTTAATTAATATTTTTCTCGAACTCCTTGAGGACAATCTATTGGAATTGAAGATTCACCAAACCCTAAAAATAAACTACCTCTTAAGTACAGTAGGCATTTACAAAGTTTAACTTTCCAAAATTGAGCTAAGAAAAGAATATTAAACTATCTAGAACAGGACCTTCATTGTAAATTTGTATAACTTTATAGGTAACTTTTTTGAGGTTAGATTTGTGAGTTTATGTTCTACTACATTTAATTTGATGTACTACTCGACTTACGCTCTCATTTTATTCTGACTCCTTGACGTCTATCCACCTGAACATTAAAAGTAATGGTAGTTACTTAAAAATAAATAAATAAATGTATAGGTGTAGTTATGATGTACCAAGTTTTATTTCTTTACCTGTAATCGTTCGGAAATTATTGAGTTCGTGCGGGACTTTATCACCACCCCGAATAAGTACAAATCAAAAACAGTAATTAAAACAGTGGGCATTTAAGGACAGTCACTCGCACTGATAATGGTATTTACACATTTAAAAATTCTCTTGTTTCTGTTTTGTTTCTAATTATTTTCAGGTTGTCATTATACTTAATTGGTTTTTATTGTGAAAGCGTAGTTTTGTTTATAAAAGAACGATAAACTGAAATTTATTCTGAGAATGTGTTGACAATAATATTAATTTATATTCATAATGTAAAGTAAAATATTTTCATTTTTTATTACATTTATAAGCAATTAAAGATAATTATAATTTTAACGATTTCATTTTCATTAGTTTAGTATTTTGTGTAAAAGTGGACAAAAATAAATTTAACTAATTAAATTAAAATTAATGAAGCTGGTCTACAGGTGGCTCTAAATGAGAGTTGTTGCTAGACATAAGATGTTTAATTTTTTAAATGTAATATTTTGTAATTTAAAACTGGTCGCACTTCTTAAAACTACCAGTTTTTCACACTACTCTTGTAGTTTTTTGTTTGATTTACTGTGTTGTTTATTTTTGAGGAAATAAGTCATTTTATCATTTATTTTATTCTTTGTTCCTGATAAAATTTACCTTATTTCTCAGGAATTAATATATTTGCAACACAATTAAAAGTAAAAGAATATGTAAAAAAGCTCGTATGAGATGTAGGTCTTACAAATCTGACCATCCACACAAATAGAGGTCGATCCAATTGTCAGTCCTTCCTTTTATAAACCCAAATCCTCATGGATAAACATTTAAAATTACTGATAAATCATTATGTTAGAACATTTTTTATACCAATGACAAAAGCTTCCGGTAACGACCACGTCAAGGTGTTATCTACAATATTTATATCACCAAACGTTTCGCCCATACTGTGATGTGGCGTCCTCAGTGGCATCTCTTAGGGAGGATTATTTAAAACAGTTTTGGGGACACTTACATCACAGCTGGGCGAAACGTTTGGTGATGTAAATATTGTAGATAACACCTTGACGTGGTCGTTACCGGAAACTTTAGGTATCAGTAATGGCACCGGCTGCTTAAGTCTACGAAATAAAACATTTTCTATGTTCAATAATTTACATGAGTATAGACGGAGAACGTAAGGCAGGATATATTAGACATAACGACTGTAGTACTATTTCAGTGGTTTATACTATTCTATACCACCAGTTACACTAATCAAAGCCACTTATACACCTTCCGGTAATTTAATTTTCTTCTAGGTATATTGTTTTCATCGAAATACGTATATCACACCAACCACGGTAACTAGAATAATACGGTAGGGTTCACGCGCATGGTGCGCAGTAAATCTTGGTGTCAATGACGTCACACAGACGTATCACCTGGTTCATCGGTTAAACTGAATGTAGTAATAATCAGTAACTGCTTTTCTTAAATCACTGTTTCCGTTCTCGACTAGGCTTTAACCGGTTAATAACTATTACTAAAACTCTAAAAATACTTATAATAATACTATTTTATATTATTATTACTGAAATTTTGCCAAATTAAATAAAAATAGAACATTTTCAGACAAAAGAACTGTTTTTTTTTTTATTTAAAAATGCTACAACTGTAATAATTCAAGAATATTTATTAGGCTCAATATAAACAGCTGTTTCAATACTTGACAGTTGTTATTTATTGATACATTTCTAAATAAAAACAAAACGACCATATTTTAATTGGATTAATTGGACAAGTCGATGGAGCCACCTTTTAATATTAACCAACCGTTAAACAAACATCAATATAATATACTCATTAATAATATTATCATTGAAAGTATTTGTATAACATTAATAATAGTTAATAACGGGTATTATGTTTGTGGTTAATGAAAACAGTGATTTAAGAAAAGCAGTTACTGATTATTACTACATTCAGTTTAACCGATGAACCAGCTGATATGTCTGTGTGACGTCATTGACACCAAGATTTACTGCGCATCATGCGCGTGAACCCTACCGTATTATTCTAGTTACCGTGATACCACAGATATTCTGTGGTGATACCAACCAACCAGTTCAACGTGTAATATTTCTCGATTTATGATCAGTACACTAACTGACAGTTCATTTAATAAGTCTTACAATTTTTATATTAAATGTTTATTATGACAAAAAAACTTGATTATAATATAATTTAACTTTATTTTAAAGTTTTATTCGTAACCAGAGAGAAGAAAGAAACAGAGGTCACATTTAATACTGCGCTGAACGGGTTTCAAGTTAGAATTCTATGGTGTTGAGTGGTTAGTTCTCCAGTTCGCCAACACCTTGTCAGTCCCTCCACTTATACACCTCCGAACTCTCAAGGATGAACGTAGTAATTATAACTACAGATTTATAAACGTGTACGTTAATAGTATTTTATTTCTAACAACAACCACTGCGACGTTCACTGTGGCCATGAGGAACTGACTTGTGATTCTTTGTTTCTAAACGTGTACATTAATAGTATTTTATTTCTAACAACAACCACTGCGACGTTCACTGTGGCCATGAGGAACTGACTTGTGATTCTTTGTTTCTAAACGTGTACATTAATAGTATTTTATTTCTAACAACAACCACTGCGACGTTCACTGTGGCCATGAGGAACTGACTTGTGATTCTTTGTTTCTAAACGTGTACATTAATAGTATTTTATTTCTAACAACAACCACTGCGACGTTCACTGTGGCCATGAGGAACTGACTTGTGATTCTTTGTTTCTAAACGTGTACATTAATAGTATTTTATTTCTAACAACAACCACTGTGACGTTCACTGTGGCCATGAGGAACTGACTTGTGATTCTTTGTTTCTAAACGTGTACATTAATAGTATTTTATTTCTAACAACAACTACTGCGACGTTCACTGTGGCCATGAGGAACTGACTTGTGATTCTTTGTTTCTAAACGTGTACATTAATAGTATTTTATTTCTAACAACAACCACTGTGACGTTCACTGTGGCCATGAGGAACTGACTTGTGATTCTTTGTTTCTAAACGTGTACATTAATAGTATTTTATTTCTAACAACAACTACTGCGACGTTCACTGTGGCCATGAGAAATTGACTTATGATTCTGTTTTTCTCTGTGCACTAACCAAGTTTGTTTTAGGAGACTTAATATATTTTCGTAATTGATACACTAGATTAACCATCTACATACTCAGCAAGTATTAGGCTGTATTTTGGTTGAATTTATAATAAAAACACCGATCAGGCCAAATAACATATACAATTGTGAATTATCTTGATTTATTTTGAATACACAAATAATTGACGAGTTGATTAATTTAATTAACATTCTCTTTTGGTTTTAACTCTAGACCTCTCATATGCACGGCTTTTCGATGGTGTACACACTATAGGAGATGTGAATAAAGTGTCCACTCTCACAACGAGGATGAGTGCCCACTCTCACAACGAGGCTGAGTGCCCACTCTCGCAACGAGGCTGAGTGCCCACTCTCACAACGAGGCTGAGTGCCCACTCCCGCAACGAGGCTGAGTGCCCCACTCTCGCAACGAGGCTGAGTGCCTACTCTCACAACGAGGCTGAGTGCCCACTCTCGCAACGAGGCTGAGTGCCCACTCTCACAACGAGGCTGAGTGCCCACTCCCGCAACGAGGCTGAGTGCCCCACTCTCGCAACGAGGCTGAGTGCCTACTCTCACAACGAGGCTGAGTGCCTACTCTCACAACGAGGCTGAGTGCCCACTCTCGCAACGAGGCTGAGTGCCCACTCTCGCAACGAGGCTGAGTGCCTACTCCCAATGCTGAGTCAGGTCCCGATTTCAGTTGAATAAAGTTTCCTTTAAAACGGAAGGTCATGCGGACCTTGAGTAAGCACTTGCCCTAGAGCGGTGGGGGGGGGGCATACTGAGACAGGTCTCAACTTGAATCACATGTTTTGGATTTCCCCATTTTCGTTTGCAGTGTTTTTTGTCGTGTTATTCATTTAATTTACAACGTTTTGTTTATCTGCCAAACGCAAACTGATATTTTTTTAACTTAACTTATTTAATTACCAAAAATTGTATAACATGCGGTTCCAAAAGCCAACAAGGCTTGTCGTTGTGTGCCGATAGTATATACTGTACACAAAAGTTGTATAATATAAGAATAAGAAAAAAGAGAAATATTGTAATTAAAAAAAGGGGAAAAATAATTAATTG
Organism: Stictocephala bisonia; assembly: GCA_035578905.1. Taxonomy (NCBI): domain Eukaryota; kingdom Metazoa; phylum Arthropoda; class Insecta; order Hemiptera; family Membracidae; genus Stictocephala; species Stictocephala bisonia. The sequence goes on along the minus strand of JAQJVL010000191.1, from coordinate 372,447 downwards.
TTGTTAATGAAAATAAAACCAAATAGCGCTCTGTGGCAGCAGTGTACAATAACTGATACTGTACAATTAAAACAACTAAGTGGTGAAAATAAAACTCTACTTGAAACAGCATAAATTAAATACAATACATACAATAATAATTATTTAACAAATTAAGTAAAAGAATTATTATAACGAAAAAATGTAATACAGTACAAAAATAAATATAATAAAATAAAATAAATATAATTCCAAAATAAATAAGTATATATATATATATATATATATATATATATATATATATATATATATATATATATATATATGTACGTAATTGTGTATACATACAGTATACACACTTACGTACATACACACAATAAACAAAAATTATGATTTCATTATTTAAAGCACTATAACAAAATATAAATGGTCTTATATATGACATAACAATTTATACGGAGTGACCAGCAGAGTCGTAAAATCAGAAAGAAACACCATTCAAAATACAACAGTTCGTTACTTTAACCAGTAGTAGAGAGCGGACATTTAAATCTCTAAGCCATTTAAACGGCTGATAACCATCGGTGTGATAACCTAGTGACCCAGATTTCCGCATTCCAAGCAAGGTCGCGGTCTTCCTCATCCCCTTCCCCGACCCCTGTCTCCAGGCAACACTGTATGACAGATAGAGTATCGGTTAGTTTGCAGGCGCTGAACTTTTCTCTTTGTTGTTACGAAACACTTTATTTACAAAATGCATACGACTATGCAATTTGATGCACGTATCAAATGAGTTCGACCGATAACTTTTTTGAGTATTCATTTTATTACAAGTTTGTTTTATGAGATGTTATTATTATTTTTTAATAAATAATACAACAAAATTTATATACTGATGAAATAATATTGAATAAAATACCATACCAGTTATTTATTAGTAACACGCCGATCTTCAAAATATGGGAGAATATGAGAGGTGAATGAGTGTGATCAGCGTTGTTGAACGTCATACACTCTTAGGGCATAACAAAATGAAACATTCAACAACCTTCTTAAAAAATATATATATATATATATATATATATATATATATATATATATATACGATTTCCTAGCCTAATTTATCAATACCAACATAATAAAGAAAACCTTTACTAAACAAAAAAATGATATATATATTTTTATATATATCACTGGCAACAGATATAAAATAGAAAACCAATAATGTTTTTATATTATTTTTAAATTGGTAATCAATCTGTCTGATTAATTAATTATTTGAATGGCTTAACTCAACGAACTCTTATCATGTGTATTTCTGAACCGTGGTATTTTATTCATACGTACGTTTTATATTAGGAACTTTGAACTTATTTATTTATTGAAATTAGATTTTATTTCGACATGGAAGATAAAATTAATTTTGAATCATCTGAGAATCAGCTAAAATGTGTAAACATTCTATAGACTATCATATTATTATCGAAACGTCAAATGTACAAAATATTTTCCTTATCGAATCTGTTTAGTAATCAATAGTCATCATTTCTCAACTCTTGATTGGCATAAATTAAGCCATAATAAACTTACTAGAGTTCACATTCGGTAGCGGTGAGTCTGCTAGGGAGCAGCCTCACTTTTTCGTGAGTGGACACTCAATTTTGTTAGTGGGCACTCGGTTTTATTCAGCTAAAATCCGAGTGGCCACTCTCAAGTCATAAGTACACTCATCGTTGGAGTACTTGCTCGCCTGTCGAGTTGAGTGTGTGTATTTTATTCAACCGAAGTTGGAGTGGGCACTCTCAAATGACGATAATTGAGTAGGCACTCTCAAATGACGATAATTGAGTAGGTACTCGGGGTATTCAGGTTTTATTCACATCACTCTATATTCATAATCAAATCACATGTTTATGTACAAATACATAATTTTGGTACATGTCTACGTTAGTTAAATTTATAAGTTTAAATTTCAGAAATTCCATGTTGTTGTTTTATTTATTTATAGTTGTCATAACCTCAAACTATAAATACATAATATAGGTTTTTTTTAACTCACCAGTAAACCGCCGCAAATCGGTTGGGATCCAGCCAGTATTGGTCAGCGACCTAGAAGCACATGTATGTATAGACGAAGAAAGTCCGGCAGTCGAGCCTTAGCGTTGTGCGAGCATGGTCTTCTGTGACGACAAAGTCCTGTATCCTTAAAACTGCATAATGGTTAGTATTTTGTCTATTAACGAATATAAATCACCATCAAAATAATATATTTAGTTAACTTGATAAATTTTAGTTTGAAGGAACACTCATGTAAATTAGTTATTTTCAGTATACATAATATTTATACTTCAAAATATACGTTTATTTTAAGCAAAACTACTAATTATGTCATTATTTATAAAAGTACTTACGAATAGTTATGTAAATTATTTAAAAATTAAAATTGCATTATAAGTAAAATTATTTATGTTTTGTATTTAATGCGATCCAACAAACTTTAACCAGCAACATTTGTAATCAAACTTATTTATTTTTAAGTAATCTTCAATCTTCAATCACATGTACATGGGAGAGTGTATTACCACAATGTACTTAGACTGCGGTATTACGGCGTTATTTTGATTAACAAACAAATAAAATAACATTAATTCAATGAGCACTGTGAAAGTTCTATTTTTCAATTATAAGTAGAATTGTTTTTAATAACAGTACCGAATATGTTTGAATTGTCATAGACTTGTTTTATGTAAACAAATATTTTGTATGCATTGCTCCGAAAATAAATTCAAAATAAACACTATAAACGGAAAATCAGAAAAAATCCAAATATCTACAAACAGTATATATCAAAAACATTTATCTGAACTATCAATGTAATTTGGGTTGAGTTTCAATTGTTTATTATTTATAATTTTTGAATTTATATGTTTAGCACAGAACGTAATTATTTTTTAAAAATATAAAAGCCTAATTTACATTTAAAATTGCAAAGTTTAAAAAGTAATAATTAAAAAAAAAACCTGGTAAAAATTCATAACAATTGAATTTTTTATTCGTTTCATTAATGATCCGGTTTTAAATAAACACAAATGAAAATGTTTGAAATTGCCAATTAATAACGTTGGGTGTTTACATTATAAATAAGCAGCAACGATAGTGAATTGAGTGATTTACTGTAAATTAATTTACATTATATAAATTTACTTGATAACAGTTAACCGACTAATATTTGTAGTCAAAAGATTACAAAAAAAACTGAGGCTACACGGGCAAAATCGACTGACGGAGTTGGCACTTGAAGCGTGCAAGGGTATCCCTTACAATCAAATTAATTGTACTAACCTGATAACAGTTCAAATACGAAGTTTTTTGTTGTTTTAAATATTAGCGAAATGTTCCAGTATGAATATAGACCTACCTTCATCAAGAGAATATAATAAAATGGGATTGAAGATTAAACTAGGGGACACCCATGCACGCCTCGCGTGCTAATACCAACTCTCGCTGCGCTCGATACACCTAAGCCTTCGGCTTCGGCATGTGACTTTTGGATACAGATAATAGTAGATTAACTATATAACATAAAATCACAATATTAAACTAAATTACAGTATCTCACTCACACTACTTGCATTGCTACCTATTTATTAGTATAAATATCAAATGGTATTACTTATCCTATTTCAAACGTGTTCATTTCATTTGGTTTTTTTAAACAGCTGAAGATTAAACTCAATAGTGTTTAATGTAAAACATACAAAATAAACACGTTCATTTATTTAGAAAACAGCTGTTTATTAATTTACTAAAATCAACCCAATGTTATTCTTTTGGAAAAAGGGAAATGTTGAGGGGCTTTTTGTACCCCTTGGGAATGAAATTTCGTAAAATCCTTTCTTAGTGGATCCCTTCGATATTAAAGCTAACTTCCTTTAAATTTCGTCTAAATCCGTTCAGTGGTTTTTGAGATTTCGTGATGAGTGAGTGGTATTTTGCTTTTATATACAGTATATAGATTAAAAATAACATATGTGTAACACAAACGTAAAAAACGAAAAATAAATGAACATAGTTATGATCAGCCAAATATAATACACATTTTATGAATAAATTGAGGGATATAATACAAAATATAATACACATGTTTTTTTCACGTTACCGAAAACATTTATAAATTTTGAAATTCTTAAAACTTATTAAAACTCCCCCTTTGTCTTTCCTGAGATTTTTCACCAAACTACCCTTATTCTTACCCAAATTTTTAAAACCGGTCTACCTCAGGGTAGAAGGAGGACATTGTGTGTAAAAAATCCCCTAAATAAAATATACTTGACATTAACAATCGTTCTTAATTACGTAGTGTGGCTTCACATAGGACTTAAGAAAAGTTAATCTTTCAAGGTAATCATTAAATGTCAGAATCACCATGAGAATCTTTCCAATAGCTAAGGAATTCGTTTGAATAGTTTGATTAGATAATTACATATGCTCCTTACAAGGTCTGTTTGAAGGCTTGTCAGTTTATCGAGGACCACGTGTGCTAATCTGCATATTTACGATTGGAGTCGAGTGTTTTCTAATTGTAACCACTATATAGTAATTAGTTTCAAGTTTATTTCCCAGTTTAATATCTGTGTGAAATATTGAATTACAATAGTCGGGATATATATTAAAAGAAAAGGCCAGCAAATCGCACGGAAGGTTAGACGATTAGACGACAATGATAAAAACAAAAAAAACAAAACAATAAAAAAATCGGTTGGTTAATTAAGAACTTTCTTGCCACCAAACAAATTTGGAACATTTTGCTTGAAATGGGTCTAGAATTGGCTGTATTTTCACGAGATATGCTTTTTATTCCACCGAAATAACGTATTTTACAGAAAAATTAGAAAAACCCAATATCACAACTTTTTGTATTTTTGTCATATTTCCGTTAATTTAAATAGTATTTTAATCATCTTTTTTATTTTGATGTTTTTTGCGCTGAATACAAATTTGAAAACTATTTTGTTCTATTACAAATATTTCTCGAGAAATAACGGAAAAACTACTGTCGCGGTGGATCATGATTAGCGGCCATTACGCGATCATTATATAGAACAACTATTAATCACAAAAACCGAATTCACCTATATTCCCGCCGGAGTGACGGCCGGCAGGCCGTCACGGAGGCCAAACGCTTGAATTTAACGCAAATTACGAATTTTTGTTGAGAAAATAGACAATTAGGATAAGTTAGGTTATGTTTGGTTAAGTCAGTAAAAAATGCATTTTTCGAGCTGAACAATAATTTTACTACAAAACTAGTTATATATTTGTGTTCAGCATAAAAAACACGAGAAATGAAAAAAAAATTTGTCGAAAAATAACGATTTTAAAAAAAGTTGGTTTTCCATTATTAGATAAAAATCTAGTTTTTCGATTTTTCGGTAAAAAACGAGTTTTCCGCGGATGAAATCAACCTACTCAAGAGATATAAACTCATTTTTCACCACTTTATTGACATGAAATCGTATTTTCAGAGGTGGCAAGAAAGTGCATAATTACCACTGGTTGTAAGTTGTTCCGTTCTATAACAACAATATTTGGGCGTTATCCGTTATACTTAGGCCTATACCATGCTTTGGGGTGAATTTCATTGGTTTTCTGAGATAGTTATAACATCATCACAGGTTGCTTCAGATGCCCGTTTCCCAAACTGCCAATTCGATAGTCTTATAGTAGACACGCAACTTTACCGTCAGCGGGCTGAAACATGCTTTTCTGTTTGAATTGTACGGTTCTCGTTTATTGATATGAGTTATAGTGAACCTATTGTGGACTATAAGTTGATATTTTAAGTTTTTTTAAATATTTTTACTGCCTGGAACGACACTTAAAAGTTTACACATTAAACTGTAAATAAATTTTAAAAAAATACTCCGTTTTTACTAAAAACAACTTACGGTCCACTAGAACAATTCTTCACCTATCAAATTACAACCAGACCTACTCCCCTCTACTGCTGAACCACTAAATGTGCTAAATATATAACAAGCAGATCACAATGAATTCGGCCCAATTGTAACTTTATCAGGAATGGTTACAAAAAAAGCAAAAAAGGTATTGCTAGTGACCAAAGGGTGAAAGTCCATCCAACCTTACCTAGGAACGCCAGTATAAAATTAAAAATTTTGAAAATAAGAAAAATAATTAAATTAAACTCATATTGATCTTTTTTTAATTTTCACGTATAATTTTAAGTGTAATACATTTTCAAAATATACAGTTCTAGTATACCATGTACCATAAAAACACCGCCTTTCACAATTTGCCTAGTCCACGATTTTTGGTGTCAAAAAATACATTCATCATGACAAATGAAACGAAAAATAAAATTTATTTTGTAGGGTATATACATATTCCTGTTGAAGAATGGGTCACAAAGAACCCTCCGTAGTCAATTTATGAGCAATTTTGTATGTGTGCTACATGGAGCAAATATCATTAAATTGGATTTCGAAACGCAAATTAATATTAGTACAGTTGTACGTTATTAGTTTGGCAAAAATAATATTATTCAAGAAACTCAATAGTCCATTATTAGAATGTATTTAGGATTTTAAGAAATGAAGTGTGATTTTGGAAGTTTTTATAAAATTACTACATAGTTTACGTTAAGTTAGGTTCAGTTGGGTAAGGTTATATTTGTTTAGGTTAGGTTCAGTTGGGTATAAGGTTATATTTGTTTAGGTTAGGTTCAGTTGGGTAATGTTATATTTGTTTAGGTTAGGTTCAGTTGGGTAAGGTTATATTTGTTTAGGTTAGGTTCAGTTGGGTAATGTTATTTTTGTTTAGGTTAGGTTCAGTTGGGTAAGGTTATATTTGTTTAGGTTAGGTTCAGTTGGGTAAGTTTATATTTGTTTTGGTTAGATTCAGTTGGGTAAGGTTATATTTATTTAGGTTAGGTTCAGTCGGGTAAGGTTATTTTTGTATAGGTTAGGTTCAGTCGGGTAAGGGTATTTTTATTTACGTTAGATTCAGTTGGGTAAGCTTACATTTGTTTAGGTTAGGTTCAGTTGGGTAAGGTTATATTTGTTTAGGTTAGGTTCAGTTGGGCAAGGTTATATTTGTTTAGGTTAGGTTCAGTTGGGTAAGGTTATTTTTGTTTAGGTTAGGTTCAGTTGGATAAGGTTATATTTCTTTAGGTTAGGTTCAGTCGGGTAAGGTTATTTTTGTATAGGTTAGGTTCAGTCGGGTAAGGGTATTTTTATTTACGTTAGATTCAGTTGGGTAAGCTTACATTTGTTTAGGTTAGGTTCAGTTGGGTAAGGTTATATTTGTTTAGGTTAGGTTCAGTTGGGTAAGGTTATATTTGTTTAGGTTAGGTTCAGTTGGGTAAGGTTATTTTTGTTTAGGTTAGGTTCAGTTGGATAAGGTTATATTTCTTTAGGTTAGGTTCAGTTGGACAAGGTTATATTTGTTTATGTTAGCTTAGTTCCGGTGTTGTGTTTGATAGTTCTGTATAATCGTAGTAAATTAAGATTCCAACAAGTGAACGAAGTTTAGAAAGTGGCACACCGTCGGTTTCAATTCTGGCCGCCATCTATTATTAAGCAATGGAGTAAATCAAATTCAAGAGGTGACTATTATAATAAAAATATATAAGGAGTGAAAAGAGAAAAGGAATTTGCAAACATCCTGTATCAGACAATACCACTATAAAAAAAGTTTTAAATAATATTATCCTGTACTTTTTCTGATGTTTTCTAAAAACAATACTCGTCGCTCTCTTCCTGATATGTTCCCCCTTTTCCCCGTTGTGTTGTTGCTTAACATTCTTCAGTAAGAGATGTCTTCTTTTTCGTCACTGCAGACATCCTGATACTTCTGTTCCCATTAACCTTTGTGTTGTTACAGTTTGGTTTGTTTGTTAATATTCTTCAGTGGGAGATAAACTTGTCCCTCATTGCTGTCACCCTGATACTACTTCTCACTAACTCGTTGTTTTGTTTCAGATGTTTTTTTTAAACATCCTTCAGTGGGAGAACAAAGTTTCCTCGCTCTGTCATTCTGATACTTATTCTCTCATTAACCCGTTGTGTTGTTCCAGTTTTGTTGTTGTTGTTAAATATTCTTCAGTGGGAGATAAACTTGTCCCTCATTGCTGTCACCCTGATACTACTTCTCACTAACTCGTTGTTTTGTTTCAGATGTTTTTTTTAAACATCCTTCAGTGGGAGAACAAAGTTTCCTCGCTCTGTCATTCTGATACTTATTCTCCCATTAACCCGTTGTTTTGTTCCAGTTTTGTTGTTGTTGTTAAATATTCTTCAGTGGGAGATAAACTTGTCCCTCATTGCTGTCACCCTGATACTACTTCTCACTAACTCGTTGTTTTGTTGCAGATGTTTTTTTTTAACATCCTTCAGTGGGAGATCAACTTTTTCCTCGCTGCTGTTACCCTGATACTACTTCTCCCGTTTGCGCCCATCCAAAAAGTGCGCTACTATGGCTGTTTCACCACCTTTATGTTTACCCTCTGCTTAGCGGCTGTTGTCCTGTCGCCTTTCTTCATGTTTAGAATGAGGGACGTAAGAAACATCATGTAAGTAAACATTTGTTTTCATATAAATATATCAACTAGAATAGTACTTGCACGTGCACATTTATTTACCCGGTTCTTCACGACATTTGCCACAATTTGTCAAAGAGATGCCTCCATTAATTAATGACGGAAATGCGTCTGTAATATAATTTCCTAACTATTTACATTACCAGTTGAGGAAAAATAATAATTAGTTAAAAATAACACCAGTGATGAATTACATTGTGAATACCTTTGGTATAAGGTTGACAATCATTGTGTAGTAAAATAATACATGAAGACTAGTTAACACGTTTCTCCTTATCCTAAATTAATTTTGTATTTAAAGTCCCCGGGGTTCCGAAAATAGCTACAGACAAAGTATCAGGGATATGAAAAATGTATAACGCATTTGATTTTCAACTTAACTTTTCTTTTACTAATGATAACACTAGTATATAGGTACATTTGGCCATCAAATTGAATCTTATCGTATCATGTTAAAACTAACAGATTATTGAAAACAAAATTCCTCCTCAATAGAAACCAATTTGATCCAATTTATTTTGTAAAATATTGCACAAGTGGCCTTATTTGTACTCAACATTTGCTCCATAATGACCGGTACTGTAGTGCAAGCCAGTTATAAAATATTTTATTTCTTTATCAAACAAAAATTATCTACGTCTAACAACATCTTACCCACATCCATATCCGTTTGTTTTAGAAATTTGTTAATGATGGAGTATCAGATGAGGGAATCACGACGTTTCGATTTGGTAAAACCCAAACCTTTTTCAAGAGCTAAAAACTAAATTACATCTACACAAACATGTTATAAAACTACGTTCTTAAACTAATAAACTTATCTACTTTAATAATTATCTACATTTTAACCTATATCCTAGAATGGAGTACAACAAAATGAACTTCTACTAAATATAAAAATTATTAACAGGGTTAAATTAATATAGCCAAATAGGCGCTGTCAAGGTCACGATAGCAACGAAAAATGTAAAACACAATAAAATTAATATTCAAATCAGACTGAAATAAGATTACATTAACTAATCATAAATATATGGTACCTGAAAAACACAATTAATTTAAAATAACATTCAACACGCACAAAAAACTATATATATATATATATATGGCTCGGAAGGACTGAGGCTACTGTTTATTTTATTTACGATATTGAATATTCTTCTTAAAATCGAGTTAAATGTTTACCAACAGAATTTCCGGAGAGTTGCTGAAACACGTCTCCAAGTTAGTGGGTATCCAGTGGGTTCTACGGGGTGCTGATATCCTGGAGGTCCAGAGGGGAGCGGTCATCGTATCCAACCACCAGTCCATGTTTGATTGCCTTGGTATGCTGTGCAATTATGCTTATACTTTATTTAATCTACTAAACAAATCACAATTTTAAAAGCCTTAAAGATTTAGCATAATTTTCTAACATTTTTTTTATAATTTATTGCCTGTTACTCTTACATTTACCGTGTGTTAATTTAACCTTAGTTACCCATAGTTAAACTATTAGTTAAAAAGCTAAAAAAAGAAGAAAAAAACAGTAGTGTACTCTTTTAGTTGTTATTTTGTTTATAGTTAGCAATCATTGGTACTAACTAAATTTAACTGTTATTTTTAGAGAGCTGTTATATATAAAGAGCCTTTTAGGAAAGCAAGAGACCTGTAGCTTGAGATGGAATCCGAACCACGTAGTGTCAGGCTATTTGTTGGCTAACTGACAAGCCTGATATTCAGTGCTCTCTATACAACATTAAAACTCGTGGAAACCCCCTACGAACACCTCAGACTTGTTGTAACATATGTTTTTAACTAGTAATGTATATATTGATGGTAACCATTGAGAAGGCTCCATATCAATAAAAAATGTATACCTATTGTTAAAACATCAAATTTTAGTTCATTACTGCTAAAAATTTGTGAAACAAATTTTAACTCAACACTGTGACCCCTTCAGAGTTAATGATTATTGTTTTCAAACAACTAAGAAATATTTGACATTATTAGCCCTTATTTGATTTACTTGGCTATATGTGGTACTGAAGTACTGAAACGATATACTATCATATCAGTCAACCTTAGCTACATAATTTCGCTAAAAGTTGAAGTAGCCTTAATTAACTGTGAACAGAAAAGCTCAGTTATAACCGATCTATAATCGTAGATCCATCATCATTCATGCTTGGGCCGTTGTTATTCATTTTGTTTATAAATGATATTCAGAAATGTGTTATTGATGGTCAATTATGCCTGTTTGCTGACGACACGTCAATTGTAATGGAAGGCAAAGTTGATAGGCCTTAGAGATAAGCTCATTTTTTAAGTCTAATAAGGTCTTCCAGTGGTTTTGGGAGAATGATTTTGTTGTGAACAATCACAAGACAAAGTTTATTGATTTTAATATGATATCAAACAATACTGATGGTTTTAGCATTTTAATAAATGACGTAGAGGTCTGTTCTGATTACGATGTGGATTTTTTGTGATAATTATCGATAGAAATTTAAATTTTCATTCTCATATCGATAAAGTCGCAAAAAAGATCTGTTCCCGTATGTTTTCCTTCGCAGACTTTCGTCTTTTACAGATACAGAAGTTCTTTAGACAACCTACTATGCCACAATTGTTCCTTATCTGTCATATGTAGTTGTTAATGTGGGGTGCGGAGAGTTCTCATATACATAAGATACTTGTCTTACAAAAAAAGGCCGTAAGAGTTAGTGCACGCCTTCAAAAAGTACAGTCATGTAAAACTGCTTTTAGAACTCTAAAAATGCTGACATTTCCTGGAATTTAAATTTTGCAAACAATAATGTTTTTGAAATGAAATCAGTAAATTTGTCAATCTCTTATTCCTTAATCTACGTACAATCTGAGAGATAAGCAGAAATTAAATATTCCCCAACATAAAACGCCTTAAAAAAATACATATTATAGTTATGTGATTTTATATAATGCCCTAAATGAAGACCTTAAGGCTGTGGGAGACGCTGTTAAGTTTAAAAGTACTCTCAAATCCTTTTAAATTGAAAAATGTTTTTATTCAGTTAATGACTTTTTAAATAACCAGTAATTAGTCTACACTGTAATTGTTATTACTGTATATATTAGTTTTGTATAATGCTTAATATTGACGCAAGCCAATGCATGTATATTGTTTTTATGGTAATAAAGTTATTTTTGATTAGATAAAAAGAAATCCCTCTTCATAGCCAGTATCATTCTGAGATCGAGTGTTTTGTTGAGTAATTAGTATTTGGAAAGTGTAAACAGCCTCTAGACAGAATACATTGCTGACCTAGATTGTCAAGGAGGCTCAATTTATGTATATATTCATTTCGCATCGCATACGTGTTTCAGGGGCACTGAACATATGGAAAACGCTGGGAAAGTGCTCAATGGTAGCCAGGAAGGAATTGTTCTACGCCTGGCCTTTCGGCCTGGGAGCGTGGCTGGCGGGAATAGTTTTCATCGACCGCAACAGACCTAAAGTAGCCAACAGCCAACTGGACGATGCCTCACGCCTTCTCACCAAGGACGAGGTTCTTATTTATTGTTATAAAAACAAACAATTATATATTGTTTGATTTATTCTTCTTCTATATTCTCTATAAAGCTGCTATAAAATTCATTTACGTATTGTTAGGTTCAAAGGGGGGGGGGGGGAGTTTAATACCACTGTACGTGTAAGGGTGGGCAGGTGAGTTAGTAAATCTCTCTCTCTCTCTCTCTCTCTCTCTCTCTCTCTCTCTCTCTCTCTCTCTCTCTCTCTCTCTCTCTCTCTCTCTCTCTCTCTCTCTCTCTCTCTCTCTCTCTCTCTCTCTCTCTCTCTCTCTCTCTCTCTCTCTCTCTCTCTCTCTCTCTCTCTCTCTCTCTCTCTCTCTCTCTCTCTCTCTCTCTCTCTCTCTCTCTCTCTCTCTCTCTCTCTCTCTCTCTCTCTCTCTCTCTCTCTCTCTCTCTCTCTCTCTCTCTCTCTCTCTCTCTCTCTCTCTCTCTCTCTCTCTCTCTCTCTCTCTCTCTCTCTCTCTCTCTCTCTCTCTCTCTCTCTCTCTCTCTCTCTCTCTCTCTCTCTCTCTCTCTCTCTCTCTCTCTCTCTCTCTCTCTCTCTCTCTCTCTCTCTCTCTCTCTCTCTCTCTCTCTCTCTCTCTCTCTCTCTCTCTCTCTCTCTCTCTCTCTCTCTCTCTCTCTCTCTCTCTCTCTCTCTCTCTCTCTCTCTCTCTCTCTCTCTCTCTCTCTCTCTCTCTCTCTCTCTCTCTCTCTCTCTCTCTCTCTCTCTCTCTCTCTCTCTCTCTCTCTCTCTCTCTCTCTCTCTCTCTCTCTCTCTCTCTCTCTCTCTCTCTCTCTCTCTCTCTCTCTCTCTCTCTCTCTCTCTCTCTCTCTCTCTCTCTCTCTCTCGCTCTCTCTCTCTCTCTCTCTCTCTCTCTCTCTCTCTCTCTCTCTCTCTCTCTCTCTCTCTCTCTCTCTCTCTCTCTCTCCCCCCCCCTCTCTCTCTCTATACATATATATATCTCCCTCTCCCCCCTCCCCATATCCCCTCTCTCTCTCTATCTCCCTCTCTCCCTCTCCCTCTCTCTCTATATATCTCCCTCTCCCCCCTCCCCCCTCTCTCTCCCTCTCTCTCCCTCCCTCTCTCTCTCTCCCTATCTCCCTCTCCCTCTTTCTCCCCCTATCCCCCCTCTCCCCCTATCTCCCTTCTCTCTCTCTCCTCTCTCTCTCTCTCTCTCTCTCTCTCTCTCTCTCTCTCTCTCTCTCTCTCTCTCTCTCTCTCTCTCTCTCTCTCTGTGTGTGTTAAAAAACAGAGCATTGTTAGTTAAATTTCAGTCACACAAGGTCAAACTCCATTACACTCTGGTAGATCTAAGATTTAAGTAATAATAGTCACATGTACAGTAGATAGTGACAATTGAGTCAATAGGTCAATAGTGACAATAGGTACCAAATATTGCCTTCTTTACAAACTCAAAAATAACCTAAAAAGTGAACATCTTACAGTTTCAAATAAGTTTGTCTTAAAAATAATTGCTTGTAGTTAGTTTAGTAAATTTTATAAAGTAAAACGTTTGTTTCATAATTTTCTTACTCTGTTTAAGACAAAACTCTGGCTTTTCCCGGAAGGAACGAGGAATAAGAACCCAGACAATATGATGCCGTTCAAGAAAGGTGCCTTCCGAATCGCCGTCACTTGCCAAAGTCCCATCATTCCAGTTGTGATCTCACCGTATTACTTCATTGACAACGAGAATAAGTGCTTCGGCCGAGGTCAGTGGTAACGTCCACCCTTATGCCTGGACTTCAAAACCAATTTTCATGATAACTATGATCAAGCGTAATGTTTTACTGTGGCGTACTTTGTACAATTAACATTCTATTTATTTTTCACCCTATAAAATTGATTAAATTTTAAATTAGAAATATATTTTGTTTAATTCACAGGTCGAGTAATAATTCACTGCATGGAGCCTGTATCCACTGAGGGAAAGACGGAGAAGGACATCGACTCCATCATGGAGGAGGTCAGGGGGAAGATGATGAAGCAGTATGAACTGTTGAAGCACGAAGTGCTAGCACAAAAGAAGCTAGAAGAATAATACTTTGATATAGCTAGCACACGCTAATGATATAGCTAGCACACGCTAATGATATAGATAGCACACGCTAATGCTTTATCCAGAAATTACTGATGCTGTAAATATGTTAAAGGGATATTTAAATGCTTAAAAAATCGATTTTTTATTGTATGTGTATAATTTATTATGTGAATAAATACATTATTATAGTTGTATTTGTTATTATTATTATTCACCTATTTTAATTTTACATGATTCGTAAATTCAATTATTATTTTGTCTACTGCGTATTTTGTTACAATTTTCAGTGTGAAAGATGGTCATATCCTCATATACGCTTCTATATAGTATCGATTAGCCCAACTCAAGTCTTATGAATTTTACAATTACTGAAATTATTTTGTTCACAAAAAAGTAAGTTGTGTGCCTTGGTTATTTAAAATGATAAAAATGTTGAGACTGATTTATAAATATCACACAGGTGTTTAATTCATGCTTTTAACACAGTAAAAATGTAGTTACATCGAGTTGGGGAAAAAGCGTTGAGAAGATTGAAGCCAGTAGTTTGTATGCTCGGTTCTCTTAATACCGACACGGCGTCCGCTCAATGGTTGCCATCATCGTGGACACTACTAGAGAAGTCTGGGGTGTCCAAGTTGGTGGTAATCAGTGCCCGGATTTTGTGTAGGGGAGAGATCTGCGTACCAGTCTTGCAAATTAGCTGAAAATCTGACCAACACTACGTGGCTTGGATTCCACGTGAAGCTGTAGGTCTCTTAGTTGTCCTGGCTATTGGGCTATTGATAAATGGCCCTTTCTGAGGAACAGTCGAACTCAGTTAGTAACCAGACTATTAATATGACCTGTTCGGTCATACACACTCATGTAATATCTCATATTCGGCTTAAAATACGCACAACGTTGTGTCGGCATCTCATATCTGAGAATATAATAAGCAAGCATACTAAAGACTTATGTACACTTCATGTAATTCTGTAATGTAATGCTTGACTTTTCATCATTAAATACCCAGGTGAAAAAAGAGTTATGTCTGTACATTGTTTAAAAAGTGTTTATTTTAATATAGACAACTTTTAGTTCACCAGAAAATAAGATAAACCAATCTCATTGTCTGTCTGCTGATAACTCTTACTTTAATCACGTGACACGGGAATCTAGAGAACACTTTTCTACTAAACGTTTCTTATACCGTACAATTTTAAGGCTGAGTGGAATATATGACGTAATAGTCCTAACTCCGCCTCTTAAAGCCATTTTAAATTTATTTTCATCGACACGGTATAAACTATTTTGATCTTTGATGCGGTCCCCAAATTTTCCAGGTTTTTTTTTATGGTAAAATGGATTTATTTTAATCATATTACTATGTGATGTTCCAAAAATAGGTTGTATGAGCTTATAACAAAGATTAGAACATGGTAATTTACAATTGACTTAGGTCACACCAGTTTTAATTTGCCATTTCAACTTAATTATTATGGTAGCATTTTATTTGATGTTTTAGCCAACAAAGTGTAGTCAGTCTTTATAAATAAATAAAATGTTGACGTAGATAAATAAATAAAAATAATGGACATCTTAATTTATCAAAGGTTAAAATATTGGTATGTTGTATTACGACACCGTAAATATACATTATCACTCTTTTCAGTAACGCCTTAAAAATTGTGAGTACAATTTACGATTATAATACAGTATATGTAGGGAGAATAGGAAGTGGCATACGTAATCAAGAACGTGTTTAAGACGCACATCGTCTGTGTTGGCATTTACACTAGTGCCTGAAAAATATTGAATACAGTTTACTTCACATTTACGCTTAGCAAATTGCCTAGAGACAGTATTTAGGCGTTATCCTTTAATCACTGCCAACTTATGTAAGACTTTTGTTTACTTCGATAGAGATTAATTATTATGTAAACTGTGTAAAGTGGGGAGTGTTTTTTACAAACGTGCTTCCGATTATCGTCGTCTGGCTTAGAATAATCTTGAAAAGGAGTTCAACTTGACACTGTTATTTTATCAACAGTACTACTTTGTCTACAAATGAAGCGCCTCAGATTCATCACTTTCAAGTAAGTTAAGTAAGATTTTTATTTTAAGCTAAATATCTAACTTAACTTTTAAAGTAAGGCTATAACTTAACATCGATAACTATACACGAACACTTTCATATTATATTTAATTTTCAAGTGAGATAATTCTGTAGAACTTTCTTGCGTGTTTAAAAAAAATATTTGACAATTGGTATATCCTTTTGTTCTTCATGAAAATACATTTTGAATTAACGTTACAATATAAACAACCTGAGACTTTATTGGATCATCAGTATGTTATGTTTAATATAAAATACATGTCATGTTACGTACATGCATTGTATACTTGACAAGATACAATTAACTATGGAAATTTGGTTGTTCCAATTCCTGTGATTGATTTAAGTCTAGTTAAATGATTGATAAGTTTGGTAATAACCATATTGACCTGTTTCGAATGAAATTAAATAATTAATACTACGTCTTTTCTACAAGATTATTTTAGAAATTAAATTTAGTTTAATTTGTTTGGTCAGTTTCATGAATGAATTATCGTACATTCGATGCAGTTTTCTCTATACTATCCTACGGATTCAACTTTGAGCTAATAATACTGCAGATGCTATTATTAGTCAGTGCAACCATAACTAGTAATAACCCTACACTAAACAACAGTGGACAACAAACACTATAAACTGTAGTATTAGCCTATTAGTGTATAACAGAGCAATCCATTTTTGGTAAAGTCAACAAGACTTCAAACCACTAGCACCCATCATGTCTAGGAGTTTAAGAAGCTACCAAATTTATACTCAGACCATCAAAGATAAAGCCCTGAGTATAGAAAATCTTACTAAAGGGTTATTTTTAACTGTATCTTGGGTTAACTTTGTACATTTGTGAGTTGGTGTGGGGGCTTGGAAGTCGTACGACTGGGAGTGGGTGTGAGAGTCTTTGCCATCATGTGAGTGGGTGGGAGGTTTAGTTGAAGTCATAGGTGTGTAAGTGGGTGGGAGGATAGTGAAGTCATAGGATTGGGAGTGGGTGTAAGAGTCTTTGACGTCGTACGTGTGTGATTGGGTGGGAGTGGGAGGGCCGTTGACGTGATACGTGTGTGAGTAAGTAGGAGTGAGTCATAATTCTGAGAGTGGGTGGGAGGATCGTTGACGTGATACGTGTGTGAGTAAGTCGGAGTGCCGTGGAGTCATACGTCTGGGAGTGGGTGGAAGGGCAATTGATGTGATACGTGTATGAGTAAGTTGGAGTGCCGTGGAGTCATAAGTCTGGGAGTGGGTGGATGGGCGTTGACGTGATACGTGTGTGAGTAAGTAGGAGTGAGTGCCGAGGAGTCATACGTCTGAGAGTGGGTGGGAGGACCGTTGACGAGATACGAGTGTGAGTAGGTGGGAGTGCCATGAGTAGGTGGAGTCATACGTCAGGGAGTGGTTGGGAGGGCAGTT
Organism: Stictocephala bisonia; assembly: GCA_035578905.1. Taxonomy (NCBI): domain Eukaryota; kingdom Metazoa; phylum Arthropoda; class Insecta; order Hemiptera; family Membracidae; genus Stictocephala; species Stictocephala bisonia. The sequence continues at coordinate 354,782 of JAQJVL010000191.1, read as the reverse complement.
GACTTTCTATGTCTGAGAGCCGATGGGAGGACAGTAGACATCTTCTGAGAGTGAGTGAGAGAGCCGTTGACGTCGTACACATATATACCAGTAAGAGGGCAGTACAAATCATACATGTGCTAACTTAGTATGTGTTAACTTCTCATTGTTCACAAATATAGCAAATACCAAGTTTCTAGTCAGTCTGAAAGAAGTTTAAATATCGTAACATACAAAACAACTTTCAGTAGTTAGACAAAAACAATCGTCAGGATCTAAGAGATACAAATCTCATCGTGCCGCTATGTAGTCGTCAATACATGTGTGTGTTTAAACATAGGCACATGTAAATTAAAAGAGCATATGATGCAAATGCCTTGAACTGCAAATCTAGGGTTAAGTTAACATTGATATGAACACAACAAAGCTGTAAACTTGATTCAAATCTCCGACGAATTTATCTGAAACAAAAGAAAGGAAAATGACTGTTAATTTTAAATATATTCTAATTATTTTGTTTTTTATTCAATATCAAAAACATTAGGCCACGATCTAATTGTACATTGTATATGTTGAAGTATTTGTCTAAAACATGTTAAATATAAACCTAACAACTTATAAGAGCAGTTCCATAATCAAGAAACAGCCTTGAATATATTTGTTCTTCACTGTTTTGTTTGTGTGAGAGTTGTATTAGGTCAACCAATCACAATACAACATAAGTATTATAATATACACTGGGGAGGTACTTACAAAGATATTTTAAAACCACTAATTATAGTACAGAAACATGCCATTCGTACAGTTCGTAGCGTGGGAAAGTTTCATCCCTCTGCTGAGCTTTTTAACTTTCTTAATGTCATGAATTTCAACCGTATTTACACATATTCAATTTTAATGTTTGTCAAAAAATATAGTTCAATTTTTAATCATGTATACGTTATTAAGTACACTAGGCATGTCAGTAATGAAATGTTGATTTTTCCTCTGTACAAAAAAGATACTAGTAAAAACCAATGTTATTTTAAATGCACTTTAATGTTTAATAAATTTTTTAAGAATCTTAATATTAATGAAAAACTTTCTAATTACAAGACAAACTTAAAAAAATTTCTTCAAACAATAGATTAGAAACCTTGTATATGCTCATTGAATCTTATTGTATAAATACATTGTTAGTATATTTATGGCATATGTTTAAATGTGTAATGTATATATTATGTTTCATGTTTAGTTTAAAATAATTAACAGTGTTGTGTTCCTTTATTATTTTTGATGTAGAAATAGTGAAGTAAGACTGCTAGAAGAGTAAATATTATTTAAAATGTATTCTTCAATTTTATTTAGCCGAGCGTGCCTTGTGCACATGGCTAACTGTTTTATATAAAAACTTATTATGTGAATAAAGCTTTTCTTATTCTTATTCTTATATTTCAACCTACAAACATTATTTTCCAGAACGAGAAGCACATTAGACATTTTAAGAAGTCGCTACTCCACTTCTGCTAAAACTACGTTTTTGGACGCCGCCCATGAACTTCAGCAGCCCAAGAAGATGATTGATTACGATTATTTCGTTAATGCCAAGTCTAAAAGAAGAGTTCCGTCAGCACTGAGAGAGATAAGTAAGATCAGAGTTACAGTAACCTCAAATACTTTGTGCAATGAATATAAGACTGTTTCGTTTAAAACGCAACCCATAATTTGAAATGGGTTGAATTTCAATATAACACTGTACATACAATACATACAGTTAATACAATGAAGTCAGAACACTGTTTGAAAGCAAATTCACGTAAAACAAACGATTTTGTTTTAAAATATTCCTGCACAAAAAACACTACCTGGTCTTCGCTCAAAACCACGTTTCTAACCTCAACTTAATGATATTGCACGCAACCCAAATAAAGTGAACAATGCAACAACGTAAACCAGCTGATAGCCAAGGAAGAATAGGAACCAGGACTACCAACCTATGAACTTTTAATTATCTTAAACCTCCATTGTCTGTACTTGTAGGGACAAATTTGTAGGGGTAAATAGGGCTGCGTTTTAAAAGAAACACCCTGTACTTGATTTACAGTCTGAACATAAATGTAACGACTGTTGGTCAACTAGGGCTGTTTCTATAAGAAACTGTTACACCATATTACACCATTATGTTTTATTTTAAAGAACTAACCGATATCTCATTATAATATTATAATAAATACATTTAAATAAACATTTTCATTTGCATAGTTTAACAAATAAGACTAAAATCCTTAAAAGTGATTGTTAAAGCTATAAATGTACAGTATACACATTTTAATAACTTAAACAGTACAAACTTCTAGAATAAATTTGGATGCATACTAAAAATTTTGTATGATAATAATCAATAGTGTAATCTATTACATTGTTTTTACTGTTCTCTTGGTCATATAAAGCCAAGATGGCCGATAGGTGCATCATGAAACTTTTATGTTTAAAAATCAGTTCCCTAGCCTGCTCCCATCATAGATTGGTTATAAAATGAGTTAATACTTAATTAGAAGTACATGGTTTGTAAGAGATGCAAGTCAAATAGACAAATATTAATACATTACCTGATACAAAAGCTCTTAAACTCGTAAGTGGAGACAGATTTCCTCATACATTTTGTCTGATCGAAAATTTGTTCTCACTTGTTTACATTTGTTTTGAAGTATTATTTGTTGCATTATCATAGTTTTTTTTATGTACACCTCGATAAGATTTTAAATAATAAAAAAATAGTTTTTCTGCAATTGCTTCTGAATTAAATAGTTCGGTTGGTATAGTAAAACACAAAATGTATAGAGCAAAAGCTCATACTCATAGCTTAGTATCTCATATTGTAAATCAAAGGAAAGGATCCTATATATTAAAACGATCGAGTCGTTTAGTTCGCTAACTTTCCGAACTTATTACTGAACCGATTTTGATGAAATGTTTGTTATTCAAAAGATAATTTTGATTTCTAAGTCGTAACGGAGCTAGATTTTTGAATGTTCCTTAGGTTTTTGCCCTACACGACGTCAAATTTGCAATGTTATTCTTATGGAGATGAATTGTAATTGACTAGCTGGTGGCATAAACCAATAGTTTGTCAGGTTAAACAAGAGAGCAGCACAGTAAAATATCAAGTTATAAAAGAGCGAATACCTGTCTGTCTGTGTGTATGTTATCATTAGCCGTTAAATAAAATGAAAACATTTTAAAAAAGCTTAGTAATACAATTGGTTGTTTATAATTATTATACTATAAATAGATTGCAAATCAAGCGCTGTGAGTGAGTTACTGCAAATGAATTTAAATACTGTAATATGATTTTACTTAATACAGTTTAAGTACTAATACTTGAAGTCAAAAGTTACATGTCGAGGCAGAAGGCTGAGGCGTCACTCGTTGCGCTCGTGACGGGTTGGCACGAGAAGCGTGTAGGGGTGTCCCCTAGTTTACTTAAATATCCTTAAATTCTATAGTAGTTAAACCACAGTAATTTTTAAATCCTGTAATACCGTTGTACCAAGACTTTCTTTCCTTTAAAAATTATCCTTTCTACTATGCACAATTACTTTTTTATACATTTTACGCAATATACCAGTACTAACTAATAACGTGTTGACAAACATGAAATTTTACACAGCAGACAAAATTAAACCTATTTTGTTTGACAAGTAAACAACATACTTCGTGCCTATTGGTGTTTATTGAAGTAAGCCTATTTATTAGTAACTGTAACAGATATTGTAGAACAGTGGTTTTATACATAAATAAATTGTTTGATATTTTGATTAAAGCTTCAATACCACTGTACGTGTATGGGTGACGTATCAAGCATTTTCACCACCAGAGAACATGCTAGGATATTATTTTGTTATTTTAAATATAAAACATAGTTAGTTTGTTTTTGAATTAGTGATCATAGGAAAACTTGATTTTACTCAATAAATTGTAAAAGAGTTTAAAAAAATATTACAAACTGTCAAAAATAGGAGTAATTCTGTTAACACTTCTTGAGATGTTAGATGGCTAAGTTGTCTGTTGATACAGCTTAGACAGACATCTGGCTTTATATGGCTTAAGAGGGTGGTGGCCGTTGGAGGATTGTGAGAAGAATAGTCAAGAAATTGTTTAGGTGAGATACTGACTTGATACCAATTAGTATCATTCTAATAATGTTGTTTTGTATAGCCAGTTTTAATCCTAGAGAACAGTATAAAATATACTGTAAGTACGTAATAATGGTTGGTTCAATTGTTTCTGAAGCATTGTATCCGTTAGTTATTAAATTGGTTGTGAAAGGAGTCTTAAGTAAATCAACACTAATTATTGTGTTTAAATTAATTAGATAAGTATATAAACACAATACTACAACATGTTTATCTCGAAATAACCATACGTCAACAATCTAAAGTGGGAAACATGATTGGTGAAGGTGACTTTACTGGCTACATTCCAGGTTTCAATCAGGTCAGGATATTCACAACTCAAAAAATATTATTCCTATCTACCTATGTGCTTTCTACCCATTTGCATCCTACTTATAAAAAAATAAGGCAGTAAGTAGGATGTTAGTTAAACTTGTTTGATGTTTTGTGAAATATCTTAATATTTTAAATTTATAAACAGTAATTGTAATCTATTAAAAAAATTAATTTTTGCGTAATGTGTTTGCGTAAGTGTAATGATTACACCATTAATTATATTGTTAATTTAATTTAATAAAACTGGAACTTTTTTAACGTTCTTTTTTAACCACCTGGTAATTTTCAAACGTGGAAAATGTTCGTTTTCCATTATTTATTTATTTAAAAAACTGTTTCATATACTACAGTTGTTTCATCATGAGACTTATCAGATTCTTTGTTTTTTTTCAGTGAGGAAGATTTCCAAAATGCCTCCTGAGATGATTACTTTTGCAGTCGGAGTTCCGAACGGGGACATGTTCCCATTTAAGGACATTTCAGTCAACCTCAAAGATGGCTCAAATTACAAAATTGAAGGGAAGAACCTTTCAGCTGCTCTCCAGTATTTGCCTTCAGATGGGTAATTGTTGTTTTTATATTTTTTAAAGTAGTTTTATATTTGTTGAAAAACGCAAAATTCACATGGTGACATCATACTAGTGTGAAATATACCGGTTGTAACTAAAAGAATATCATGGCTATATACTGTCGGATTCTACGCCTAATTTAGAGCAAACATTGAATACATTGTTAAGGAATTTCACTCCATTTAGTGTGTATCTGTCTGTATTTTTTACAAAAATATAAATAACTCCAGACTGGTTTAATCGAATGATTTGAAATTTTGTACACCTCCTTAAATTAACACTTTTAAATAATATAAAAATATTCATTGACGTATCTTTAGCAATTTCAAAATTATTTTCTTTTAAAAGTTTTGAATCAAAATACCTTGAAAACTGTTAGGTTCACCAATGTTTTACAAAACAACTATTTAGCTTACGTTAATATAAATTTAGTGGTACCTTCATTGTTGTTATAAGTTTATTATTTAGGATTGTTATCCCAACATTTTAAAAGAGTTTTAATGCGTGCACCTTTGCTAACTTTAGAAATTAATTGAGCTGTAATTTTTAAAATCACTGTGTAACAACTTTTAAGTTACACAACTAACCAAAAATACACAACTTGTTAGGTTAGGACTTCCAAGTATCAAACTAATATTTAGAGCGAATTAAAAAGTAAAACAAAATTACTTATTTAAAAAAATCTATCTCCATACTATTCGTTTTAGGAACAAACTGACAAAAGCCTGTTTACATTTTTATTTTGTTTAAATAGAAGGATTGGCTGATGTCCTCCTTTTTAACTATACACTGCCCATTCCTCGTAAAATATTGATTTCTGAGGAGAACTTATTGAGGTAGTGGAAGGGAGAGAAACAGTACAGTAAACGTGTTCATAACAGATAAAAACTTCAAGTCAAGACCAGGATTCGAAACTATGCATCCCTAACTGGGTGTTGTGTCTCCTCAGAGCGTGCTTGTACAGCACAGTGCTCTTAGTGCACATGGGTCCGTAGGATGTGACTACATGGCGTTTCTAGGAACAGAGGCATATGCGAGGGGCTGGGAAAATCCAGCCTGGAGGGGTGGAAGGGGTTGACGGTAGTTAACAATGAAGACACCTGACTGTTCTCAAATGTACCACAGTTACAGTGTTTAATTATTAACTGTGTAAAGTGTTCAACATGGAGGTAATCCAAACAAGAGAGGAAAGCCTGTGGCAATGGGCGATGGTTATCGGCACAGCGTCGGGTGGAAGAATGACAATATCATACACTGTAGGTGTGTGAAAACAGACTTAATATTCGTTTGTTTAATTTTTAAAACGCGTTGATACTTAGAAAACATTTATAAATTAAATTATTTGTCTGAAAAATCCTGAAAGAGTTGCTTACTTATCTCTAATATCCCCGCTGCTTTGACACCTGCTATTTTGCATGTAAACTGTCATGCAAGAGGGGTGGTAGTTTACAACGAATCCTATTGGTAAATGTCTTTTTTTATGGTGTTTTAGGTCTGTGCTTTGTTACTTTTCAGTTCTAATATTCTCAAAACATCTACCCATATACTTTAAATTCATATTTTTAATAGAAATGCTAATAAATCCATGCTATAGTGTGAGCTATAAACAATATATAATTGCATTTGAAATTACAACGAGTGACTGAATATTCTACGAAATGATAAGAACAAAAAGTAAGTTGACGCTCTTCCTGCATATGTAAGTTTTAACAAAATTAAAACTTGATAGTGAGTTAAAAAATTAAGGCTAACATAAATAAACAGTAGGTTGCCCGTGCTACTGAATTCACTCAAGTTATAAGAAATGAAATACACAATTTTAAATAAATTACTTAGTATCCATGAATTAATTCAAAGTTAATTTTAAATCTTCATAAAAAGGTACTGTATTAATATATAGACATAAATTGGTACAACGCCAAAAATAATAAATGAGTAAAAGGGAAAAACATTGATGATCATATCTGTTGAGGTTACTGAAAACAAATATCGATACGAGGTGGAATTCGAAATTGACTTTAATGATTGTTAGCTTAATTTTACAATAGAGCTTAATAATTCTCTTTTGCAATGGGAATAAATATAATATCGATGATGAAAATTAATAAATCATATATTTAACGAGTTCTAATGTAACAGGTGTTTGAAATTAGTAACTTGTAACGTGCATTCGTCGCTTTTGACGTAATCAGGGGTCTACATATCAGCAATTTAAGTATTAAAGGATATAAAATGTAAATAACTTGCAGTGTTACCAACAACATTTATATGTGAATAACTTGCAGTGTTACCAACAACATTTATATGTGAATAACTTGCAGTGTTACCAACAACATTTATATGTGAATAACTTGCAGTGTTACCAACAACATTTATATGTGAATAACTTGCAGTGCTACCAACAACATTTATATGTGAATAACTTGCAGTGTTACCAACAACATTTATATGTGAATAACTTGCAGTGTTACCAACAACATTTATATGTGAATAACTTGCAGTGTTACCAACAACATTTATATGTGAATAACTTGCAGTGTTACCAACAACATTTATATGTGAATAACTTGCAGTGTTACCAACAATATTTATATAATAGCTGCAGCCTCTTTATTCTAAATATAACATAACAAATTGTAATAAATAGAAAGTTACATGATTTTAGTGTTGATAGACCTCTATTAGCCAACCGTTCATATAGCGGGAATGCGTCAGTAAGTTTGCATTGAGTATGATGGATGAATATTGCTAAATACTAATAAAATATATAGCCTCTTAGTTAATAGTTATTTATTAATTTAAATTGATTTAAAAATTAAAAACTGTCAGTTAAATATAGTAGTCCTATTTTGAAAAAGTACTCTGAGACGTACAGTGGTGTAACTAAACAATCGAAATCCCTCTCTGTTAAGAAGAATTATTCAAGCTATCAGAAATTCATATGAATATAAAAACAAAAATATTAATTTACGAGTATAATCGGTTTATATTTCTGATATCTTGCAAAATACTTGGAGAGGGGTTATGATTGTTTAGTTGCATTATTTCTCAGTATTTTTTATAATATGATTACTATATTTTACTGACAGCTTTTCATTGTTGTTGATATAATGTAATTGATATTATTTACATTTATATTGATTATCTTAATATCTTGTATATATTAGAGTATTTAAAGAAGAGATTTAGTATGATACGGCAGAAAGATTGCTATAAAAAAAAATTCTATATACAGGATGATCAACTCAAGATGGCCACAATTGGGATCTCTAAAAGTACAAATTTTACAGCAAACTTTAAATAGGGAACTTAACCAAAGTCGCCATTTTCCAACTATCGGGCAGCTTTGATATGAATTATTGTAACCTGTATTTTGCATGATGGATTTAGATTTTAATAGTTATTCTAAGACTTTTTACTCTTGGTATTATTTTAATATACTTAACCGTTCTCCCGCTAGGAGCTCTGAAGTTTAAGAAATTCTTATATTGAAATAAACTTCCAACACGTCCACTTTTTCCATGGTAGTAAACTCCATATTTACATAATAAAACAGTATTATTTATTTAATAATAAAACAGATGTAAAAATATTTCAAGTACACATGAACTAAAAAAAAAAAAAAAAAAAAAACTAATTAATTTATTAGCAAAAACTACTATAGACGACAATAACTAACAGTAGTGATTCCGGTAACAGAGCAATTAATTTAGATGAGATAAAACAAAAGTGAAAATTGGAACAATGACACATCTGAGTATTGCCTAGCAACACAATCATGTGATATTATTTTATACTTTATTAGTTTATTGCTTATTGTTTATTTCTTATACTATACTTGTACTTACACAATACAAAGTTTCTGCATTAACAAGATTTTTAATATTTTTTTTATTTAGAAAATATGTATTTGTGAAACAACAACAGCTTTTCAACATTCAATTAAATAAAATTAATGTATTTTGAGTTAAGCTTTATTATTTGTAATGGCATAACACGCCTCTTTAATAAATTGTTGAAATAAGGATTCATGAAGTTTTCAGCGCTCCCAGCGCCGAAACGGTTAAGTATATCAAAATAATATGTAGTGTAAAAAAGTCTTACACCCATTAGTAAAACATAAATCCATCATAAAAATAGGGGTTCCTATAAAAACTTCAAAGTTGACCACCATATTGGAAAATAGCGACCGAATTTTAAAATTTGAACTACGTGATTGTAATGAACATAAAAAATAAGGTATAGTTTCCCATTTAAAGTTTGCTGTAAAATTAGTTCTTTTTGACATACGAATTGTGTCCACCTTGAGTTGATCACCCTGTATTCGCGGCTCAAAATACACTGATTAATAATCTAATTCATAGTCCGTTCACCCAAATGTTGAAATATTACAAGCTCTTTACTATAAGTATTATGGCCGGTACACATGTAGTGGTAAATTGTCAGTATAATGTAAAATTAATACAAAACTAAGGAAAACTACCATATGAACGTCAGCAAAAAAGATAATTTTTAAATAGTAAAATCATATAAGAATAAATATTTAAATTGTATATAGTTTTGATATAACATTTTCAATCACAAATGAAAACCCAACTATATATCAGAATCCAAGTCATGACAATAGGTCAAGTTCCGTCTTAGCCAATCGATTGTAGGTCTCAGTTGCATTTTTATGAATCCCAAAGTTTCCCAGCCATCTGAACTATGCGGATGTCATCGGGATTGTGGGCTGCCTACTACAATAACAGAGGTTGGTAGGTACCCCCCTCCCCCCAATTAGTCGGTTGCCTGATTCTGAGAATATGTGCTGTAGAAGCACGCTTTTGAGTTGCGCTACAGGAGCACGCGCTGAGGAAACACGTAACCCCCTAAGTGAGCCTCTCTGCTTTGTCGCCCTAGACCTGTCAGGTACCGGCTCTTCCTTTACATTCATAATGGTTTTGAATCTAAGGCAGTTCTTCTAACAATTTAGGTATTTATTAACTGTTTCCTATCCTACACAGATACGGTCCTCTGGTAAAGCAGCTGCAAGGGTTACAAGACAGGGTCCATGGCCAGCAGGACTGGACCCGGCAGAGTGTCATGGTCACCTGCGGTTCCAGCGAACCCATGGCCAACGTTTTTGAGATGGTCCTCCGTGAGGGAGACCCTATCATCATCCCCATCCCCTTGTACACAGGCACAGCTGATGCAGTGAGTACGTCCTACGACATATTAGGTATAAATTTAATAATACTAAAAAATTTCAGCATGCTCATCGCCTATACCTTTAGAAAACTTAAAGACGTTCATAGTATTTGGGATGGGTGTTACAATCCTCTACCTTACACCCCACCGATCCTCTCATTAACCGATGAAGCAAGGCAGATAAACTCGCAAGTTTCCAAAATAGCCGAAAGGGTAAAAAATGTAGCTCTTGGGAGACCAGATAAGTTCTTACTCACCTGGTCAAAATTAAAACTGCTTTCACCATCCCTAGAAACCTGCCCTTTCTTTTGAATGTTGTAAAAGCTAACAATTCAAAGTGGAATTTTGCTATACGCTCTAACTTTTATGATAGTTAAAATGTTTTTTGCTTACTCTTTTTACGTATCCATATACATATGTTGAGTTACTCATGTGTATCTGGCCTCAGTACAACTTAGACCACCTGGACCATTCAAGAACTAAGGCGTTTCTTTATTTTTGCATTATCACACCATGACGTAAAATTATGACATCCCACCCTTAAAGATTAAAAACCGTTGGAAAATAATATCGCAAAGATAGTCTTTGAGTAGTTTAATTTGTGTGATAATAATTTGGCTTTTCTTAAGGTTATGATTATTTAATACTACTTTGTTTTGAAAAAAAATTTCAGCTGAGATCCCACAAACCCGAATACATAGGACTAGAGCAAGACAAGGACGGAGTCAGGCCAGAACAGCTGAGGACAGTTCTGGAGGAAAGAGTTCAACAAAACAAATCCATTCCGAAGGTCAGCATTTATTTAAATATTAATAAGAAATTTTGATATCCCTAAAATCATGATTCTTTCTTTTCCATCCCAATAATAAATTCTCTCTTGGTGTTAGTTACATCATTAAATAGTTAGGCGATGGAATTACTAGTGGATGGGTACCAAAATATACCACTGACCCATTCCATGTTTTCTGAAAATGTTTGGGAAAACGAGGAATTTGTAGTTTTATTATTTTTATCTGTATCAGATCACGTAGGTTTATATGACATTTAAGGATCTCGTAAGAAAATAAAGATGTATTCATTAAAACATCAACTACAAACCATAGGACTCCAACATTTTTTATTGATTATTATTTGATCACTTTCTTTAAGACCTTCTTCTGTTTGAACCTCTATTTACAAAGTCTGTCCCCCTAATTTTGCCAGATGAAATTAGGGCTAAGAAGCCCTCTCTAACACTTAACCTGGGGACCAACGGCTTAACGTGACTTCCGAACCACGGGAGCGGCAGGGCAAAAACTGTTAATGGTCTTACCGGGAATCGAACCCGGACCAATAGCGTGGTAGGACAAGAGTGATCAACACCGGAATGGCAGATTTAACCTTCAACGCTAATGAGAATTGACGCTATTTAACATTTTATTTAGTTTACAATATAAGCCTTAATGAAGAAAGAACTATGAAAAGAATACATCTAGAGTACTACAGACCCACCCACCCACCCATACACGTACAGTAGTATTATTATGTTTTGTTGTTCATAATAATTAAAATATAATTATTGTTAACAGTACAATGTAAACTATTGATTATATTATGATGTTTGGGATTTTATTCACTTTACGTTTAAGTCAATCAATTACTCAACAGCCCGTGAAGGCATGCTGGGTGTAGTTTCTTAGAGGTTGATACGTAATCACAAAGTTAGTTCCCATTTGTCGCTATCCCAGCTTCATAGAGTAGAATTTTCTGCTAAACTCGATTTAATAAATATCCCGACTTGACAAGATCCCTCTTAGAGGCGCTTTACCAAAGCTTTGACGTACGGTGTTACCTGGAGCACACTGGCAATCTAAAAAATTATATAAATAATATAAAACAAAATGATATGGGAAAATATAAAAATATGAAAAACTACAATAATTTTTTTTCCTCAAAAATCCACTTATTCAAATAAGTAATTTGGTTATCAGAATTGTGCTGATAAAGAACTGATATATGACAGCCATTCAAGACGTTATATGGTTGCTATGGTTACGGTTGGCTAATATCATCACGTTATTGGTCATAGCATTTTGAATCTCCTAGTAGTTCCAGAACTTGCTGTAGTGGTGCTCTGAAGTCAAGGCGGGATATTCAACAAATTTACTGTAATCATAGCTTCCTAATTGCCTCACGTAGATCACCAAGGTACCCCCCCCCTCTAAGGTACAAATTTTCAAGCGCCCACCGCGAATCCGTGAACTACATAAAAGTTCCTCCTTCATTCATTTAAGGAACTCCGTGGGCGGGTGCGTTAACAATCGACTACCGTATCCCATATCTTTATCTAGATAAAATATTTATACCTGTGGATGGTTGATAGTTTTTATTTTTTGTAGTTAATCTTTAGTTCGTGTTTCGACACACAAATTCAGACTCAAACACAAAATCACTAATAAATAGTTTTTAACCAGTATTCCTAGTGATTTCTTGGGCGTAATTTGTAGGAGTCGATGTCTTAAAATTTGGATATGGGAATTAAGTAAATGTCAGTATTCTGTTGTATTCATTTGCTTTGTGGGTGTATCATAACATTAAATAATAACAAAAGGTCAAAATAATAAGTGGTAAAAAGCTTTAATAGACGTGCTTGTATATTGTTCAATGTTCATACATAGATTATTCAGCAAGTATAAATTGTTCAAGATATATTCCTTCTGAAACTAATAAACTGTTGCTTATGAAAATATAATTTTCTTACTTTGAGTAGCTATCTATTAATATTTAATTAATCTGTAGACAGTGAATAGGTTTCGCTTATTCTTAATAAATCATATAAAGAACAGAGATAAAAAGTAATTTGCACACCATATATAGAAATATAATTGATCTTTTTATTAGCTTTAACGTTCAGGGATCACTTGTAAAACATATACTGCGATGGTTTCAAAATATTTATTTTGGAAAATAACTGAACCTTTTTATCCATCATCACACAATTAAAAAAGAATAAAAACAAATGCAATTTAGCAAGAATTGTTAGTATAGTCATATAGTTTTCAGAAAAACATGAACAAAAATTTATCATTATCAGGCCAGCAAAAGGTTAGTGACCACAACGGTTTATCAGTTAAGTTCACCAATCAGTTATCGTTGGACTTGTAGGAATGAGCGATTTCCTTTCTTAGACTACACTATGTTAACTTAATGAATGGTTGAACACATCTTTCTACTGACATTAATCCACTAAAAGTACAAGGCTTCCATTCTCCAGAAACATCTTAGAAAAGTATTTAGTCGAGTTAATTTAACCTGGTTTGAACGTTTTTTGAAATAGCAGATTTATAAATTATGAACAAAAATACATTTTTATTTAGCTGTATAATAATCACGCTTTTTAAATCAACCTTTCATTTTATAACCACCAAATACATTTCCAGAAGCACCATATTTACCGTCGGGTCGTGATAACAAATAATATAAAAATGAATGAAAATATTACTTTTCATAAATTACATAAGAATGATTGCAGCTATGAGACTGTTATTGAATTGTAAACACAACTATGTCCTGATGTGTATAAATCAATAACCTGTATAAATAAGGTATATGTATAACATTATTGTAACATTTAATAAAAATTATTTATTAATTTTTTAATAATTATATAAATGTATATTATTTAGTGTGCGCTTTTTGTAGACAACAATATGTCTCTTTTTATCTTATTACCAGTGCTTTACAAAGTTAAAGATTTAAAATTAACGAAAGAAAATATTTTTATGGTACATAATTTTAAATGTAAAATGAGGCTTAAAGGTGTTATAGCAGCCTCAAACATCCATGTGGTACAGAAGTTTGGGAAAAAAACACAAAGAATCCACCAAAAATATTATTTTTATTTTTAGTGTAAGATGTTTATTATATTTTACAGTTGATGTACATCAACCCTACCGCTTGCAATCCGACTGGTAGAAACCTTTCTGTTGACCGGAAGAAGGAAATCTACAGGCTTGCTTGTGAATATAACTTCTTAATTCTTGAGGACGATCCCTACTATTACCTACATTTTATGGAAGTAAGTGATTGAAATTAATTGTATACAAAAACTAATATGTTTGTTTTTATATTTTCTAAACTCCATGAAACTTATTGATAAAGTTTTCCTAACTTTTCACACGTTATGCTCAAATAAATAACTCGTATTAAAGAGTATTCTTGAACATTTTTATCGCTATAATTTATACAGGATTTGGTAATAGTAATAGTATATTTCATAACAATAGTGGAAAGTGGGGTTTTGCATGTTCGAGACCATATGTTTGAAATGCGAGACTTGTCGAGCACTTCAAATGGTCGAGAACATACTAAACACTTTCACTCGAGTTTTGAACAATACTTTTCACTACAATATGGAATAAAAACTCATTTTTGGAATGTTAACTGTTTATTAAATTAGAAACATGTTTTAAAAACAGGTGTTGTTTACTATGGAAAATTTTCGGTTGTAAACAATGTTACTTTCGGTAGTAAACAATAGATCCGTCTGTTGATAGACAACTGTTGAAAATATGATGTTTCGCAGGTTGTAAACACATAACGAAAACAGCTGAACTCATAGTAGTGTTGTGAAAAATAATTATCAGTGAGATTGAAAGTACGATTATTTCTAATAACCGTTAGTTAATAATTTAAAGAACTAAGATCATTGAAAAGAAACTTCTACGAAACAATAAGTTAAAATAACTTAAACTTACAGGTAATTTGGCATGCGCTGTTCTTCATTACACTACTGGTAATAACTGGTAGATTAGTTTAAGAAAAGGTTTTAGTTGGCAAATAAGATGCAGTCTGAAAACTCGAAGAATGTATCCTTAAGAATGAAAGCTACATGTTAATACAGTTTTTTAATCAATTGAAACAAATGGATTTTGACCAAGCTGTTAATGATTATGTAAATATACTAACCAGTCTTTGATATTTGCATTAAGAAAATCTACTGACCATGAAATCCTTTTTAGACTTTGATGGTGTATTTAAAGGCTGGGAAAATTTCCTTATTGTAAAGAGGAATGGATAGAATATAGAATATATAAAAATATTCATCTTTTAATTACTGAGTGATTTGAAAAAGACACAACTGCTTCTTAATCACGTATGAAATCACAATTTGGCAACGATTAATTGAAAAACACATTTTAAAATTTGTGGTGTGAATTTTAAGTTGCTATTAAAATTCTGTAGAAACTACTCGAATAGGTTTGATTTTATAATATAAATATTTAAAACATCCTTTGTGACTTGTTCACTCGTTGCTCGTGGACACTTGAAACGGTAAATCACTTTTATTTAGTAAATTCAAAATGCCAATGAGAAAAATATGGTCGAAAGGTGAATTAAGATATGGATAAAGGTAGATAGTATTAAGAGGTTACTGACAAAGAATATTTGTTTCTGTGGTAGTGTTAGTCACCAGAATAAATAACTAATTTTATCGCTATGGAAGATTCATTATGTTATCTTTTGTGCAAAATGTTAATACTGTTACGTGAGATTTGTACTCCACCACTGGAAAATTAATAGCCATTGGTAGATGGCCAAAACATGCTTTCTATTTCAAATGTACGTTTTCGTGTTTGTTATTATAATGAGATATAGTGAACATTTTAAGGTTATTAGAAGTCCAACCATAAGTTGATATTATGAGGTTTATAAATATGTAAAATCTAAAAAAATACCATCTAAGGTGTCAAACATTTAACTGAAAAAGATTACAAAAATTCTCAACATTTTACAAACATCACCTTATTGTTCTCTAGAACAGTCTGTGCTTCGTCTATCAAATGACATTCCAAGTGTTACGTTATCGTCATTATTATGGACCGGCTTATTGAAATAGAAATCCGTGTTTTGGGTGTTTTTCGAGGAGCAAAACGTCCCACTTAACAAATAGTTTTTTACGTATCAAAAAGCCCCCAGACCTTGTAAAATCAATGACAGACACTAATTAAATTTTAAATTGCAAGTAATGTACAATGTTATTTCCTTAATAACATAGTTCTTTCGCCAGGAAAACATCCCGTCTCTGCTCTCCATGGATGTGGAAGGAAGAGTGATGAGGTTGGACTCATTTTCCAAAATACTGAGCTCAGGTCTGAGGCTAGGGTACCTCACTGGTCCTAGACAGTTGGTGAGGCAGATTGAACTTCATAATCAGGTCTCAACCCTGCACACATCTGGCGTTTCTCAGGTGCTCATAGAGTCTGTAAATTTAATACAAACAAGTCTTAGTTGTTAGTGCGGTAACAAAGTGTGATAATCACAGTATTTGTACTGAAACACAATTTGTTGTGTTCTATTTTTTTACTAATAACTCATAATAAAAATAAATAACAAAAATCTACTAATGTGAAATGTGAATAGTGAATAATTAGATCCAGGAGAGTATCAAGCTGTTCCTGAAAGCTTTGACGACTCAATAACTGTACTTCAAAAGGTTAGCAACAACGTCGGCCTGTAACCATTTTATTTTGAAAATATTAGAATCACAGATAACATAAATACAGATTTCTCATAGAACAGGGAAAACTAATCATCGTTCACATATCACAGGCACTCCATTTACATCACATGTATATGAGTGACAGAGATTTAAAGATCACCTTCCACACACCAATTTTTTCTCTATGGTCTGTCACAGTCTAAAAATCAAGCTCAGTCCACATACGCTCGACGCGCTGAAATGTGGACAGTCCACAAACTACATAAACCAGTTTAGCACAAATTATGAACTGTAGATAGTTACTGTATCTGTATTTAGTAGATTTCGTTTAGAAGAAATCCGTTCAAACGGAAATGTGAAACATTGGGCCTACCTACTTCAACTCGAGATGCTCACAAGTCTACCTAGCAGAACAATAACTGCTCGGATAAACATTCCCTAGAGAAGTGTTAAACCGATCACTTCTAACTAAACGAGGACACCATTTGCTTATGCATTTTGATAATAAGTTGTTCGATTTTTTTCGCTAATGTTGTTATTTAGCAGTTTTAGTAATACGAGTATCTAAGAGTCACATTTCTAAAATCAAAGAGACAGAAAGTACATGTTTTACAATACACTAAACACCTTATGATCTAAAACAATCTAACCTTTTTAGATTCTTAATTCGTCTTAAATATTTCATTATGTGATTAAAAGTCACATTAATTTATTAAAACCACAGCTAGAATCAATATTTTCCAGTAACAACCGCGTCAAGGTGCCATCTCCGGAAGATATAGATTCTGGTTTTGACACCGGCCGCTTAAGTCAAGTTCTACGTTTATCCAAACCATTATGCAGTTCATGTTAGGGACGCATTACTTTTAAGTGGGTTCAAAAACTGCTAAGACATTTGCAATAAATGTATAGACCTAAACTTTACATTTTTAGATCTAACATTAAACTTTATACCTATAGATTTAAAGCTTATATATGCAGTTCTGGTACACTAACAGGAATATACATAAACAGAATTTATTTTAATTTACTCGTGTATAACATGAACATTATAATTAAATATCTATAACAATCTAAAAGAGGAAGCTAAAAAAAATTTAAGAGTAAAAAACTCTTTAAATTATTTAGTGTAAAAAGGGTTAATTGTTTAATATGTTAATCGAGTTGTTATAACTAAACATATTCAGAATATGTCAATAATTAATGGCTAAAACTGTAAAAAGAGCATTTGTTTCAATTTTGAAATTTTGTTTGAAGTTCAATAACAATATCACATAATATTTTTAAATTGTTTTCAGATGTTGGTAAGTTTGTATTTTGCGATGTTTGTAAACTTACTTAATGAGCACTAAAGTTTTTTTTGACAAGTCTGTGTTTCATATGTTGGTAAGCCTGCTTCTTGAACACTGGGGCTGTATTTCACAAATGTGTGTTTCAGATGTTGGTAAGCCTGCTTCTTGACCAGTGGGGCTATATTTCACAAATGTGTGTTTCAGATGTTGGTAAGCCTGCTTCTTGACCACTGGGGACACGACCGGTATTTTGCACACATTGAACAAGTCAAGAAGTTCTATAAAGAAAGGAGAGATCTAATGGTAGCTGCCTGTGAACGGTATTTGAAAGGTTTGCTATGGTTAAAAAAATATCTAAAGAATTGTACTGTTAAGTTCTGATACTTAATAATGTAGTTATAAAATTTTTATACTAATAATTTTATACAATTATTAGTAATTGTGCTTATGTATTTTTATTTAACTAATTATGTAAAAAACAGATCCAATCATAAACTATATTTAGATTTATTCCTTATAGCCTTACTGATACATAATGTTCGTTGTGAAGTGAGTTTAAACACTTCTTTTAAGTACTAAAATTTTAAACTCTCAATGTTTTTATCACTCTTTAGTTAAGATAAAAATAATATCTGAGTGACGTGACAGTGCAGCTTTACATCTGGGCAGTTCTTTGACCTTTGAAAATGAAACATGTTTCCTTTGAATCTATGTATTTTCGGAAATGTTGAGTGTATTCCATGTGAAGTAGGGTTGCAACCGAACTACTTAACTAGATTTAGTAGAAATAGTAAGTGGCATGGTCTTAAAAACATATGAGTACATTCATTGATATAGTTTCTGCCAAAGAAAGACGCACAGTGTTGGACTCTTAATCCTCAGCTGTCAAAACAATGTCACTGTGTTGAATCCAAGCGTCGGCCTGCCTGCAATCTCATCACCAAGCCTACCTTAAACTCAATTACAAATATATGGGACCAAAACAAATGATTCAAATTAAACTGTCGACCACATATAAAACAAATTTTCTTAGAATGTCTACCACCTTCAAACAGTATAACCAGGAACAAAACCAATTACAATATACCACCACACAAATCAATTTTTTTCAAAAACCACACAATTTATAATTGTATTAAAATATTCAATAACCTTCCAATTACTCTGAAACAAGAATGTAATGTGGTTACCTTCAAAACCGATGTAAAAAGATTTTTACTTAAAAACTGTTTTTATACCGTTAAGGATTATTTTAATAAGAAATATGTTTAGTTTTAATAATTGTAGACCTAATATTTGTATTATATGTTTTATAATGTATTGAGCTATTTTTAATGACGACTGCTAATGCAAGTAACTTTGTTTGATGGCAATAAAGATAT
Source organism: Stictocephala bisonia (assembly GCA_035578905.1). Taxonomy (NCBI): domain Eukaryota; kingdom Metazoa; phylum Arthropoda; class Insecta; order Hemiptera; family Membracidae; genus Stictocephala; species Stictocephala bisonia. Next base: position 335,399 of record JAQJVL010000191.1, on the reverse strand, counting down.
TTTGAATTTTGAATTATGACATAAATTCAGTTTCCTAACCAAATGAAGCCTAATATTACAAAACTTTCTGTGAACTCCCCATTGACTAGTTTACACTGGCAAGTAGCAAGCAAGCTTCCCACTTATATATTAAACAATCTATTCTACTTCAAAACCCAAAAAAGTAAGTAGATATGTTTCATTCACAATCAATCATCTTACAAACCAAATAAAATTATCATTTTCAGCATAATCCATAGTTTATTTGTCAAATGTCCACTTATTGTTGATTTTTTATATATATACTTAGTACTGTATACAGCAATAATCTTGCACACAGGATTGGCTGAATGGAACGTTCCCCTGGGAGGTATGTTTATGTGGGTGAAGATCCCCGTCCTCCAGGACACCTGGAGTCTGGCTGTCAAACACTGCGTGGAAAAATACCTACTGATTGTACCTGGACACCCGTTCACTGGAGAACTCACCCCTCCACAATACAACTACATAAGGCTGTCGTATTCTTTGGCATCGCCCGCTCAGATGGACCAGGTGATTGCTGTTTTTAAGTTTTTTGTTGTCGTTCGATTGTTCGTTATTGGCAAATTTGTTGAACAAATTTCTAGCGATTCAAGGGTTTAATAAAACAAACACAACGTTTCGACAGGTATAAAACCCCTATCGTCTTCAAGTGTTACCTACTACCTTAGCCTACATTCAAATAATTGTTCTTTCTAAATTAACCCATACTAATTTAAGAAAACCTTCAAACCTTCAAATATATTCAGAAACAATGTATGCCAAGGTAGTAAAAACTGAAAACGATAGGAGTTTTTAACTATAGAACCGTTTGTTATTTTATTTAACAATTCAAAAATTGGAGATCTAAAAAAATCAACAAGTCAGAACCAGGCGAGTATTAAGAGAATAATGAGAATAAAAGTATTTCGTTTGTGTTTCTTTCTTATAGCAAAAATTGAGAAAGTTTCTGGGGCTTTGCCTGTGTAATTTTTCCCATTTTACTATTGTTTGAGTTACTAAAGATTACTAAATAAAATTTTTAAAACTAGATACCTTATGACAATGTTTTCCTAAAAAGATTTAAATACATCTTGTATTTGATTTATTTTACCATCGTTTATCATAGTTTGTGTTGTTTTACAAGTATTACCACAAATATATCACAGTCGACAAATACCCGAAATACTCGCTCACTTTTCTAAAATGTTAGTAGGCACATTTTCATAATAGAATTGCAAATATAGTCTAGTTTGTAACTATTTCATAGTTAATAATTAACAAAACGAAGAAAAAAGTTTTATTCACTTACAAATTGACATAAGACGTATAGTGAATTGAAACTTCAGACAATAACTGAGCGGAAAATTGAACTGATAAATTTTACTAATTGAATGAGCTGTTCTAACCGCCTGGTAACAAAACCTTTTTTGCCTAAGTTTAAATATAGGATAGCATTTGTTCCTGATATAATCTATTACTTTAAGTTCACAACCAAACGGAATAGTTAAAAAAATTTAGAAACCACTTTTGCTCCTGTTGATTACCATATGAGGGCAAACCAAGTGTGCCTAACTGAAAACAAAAACTGAGTTTTTTCACATCAAAGAAATATAGCCTATAGTTACGGCTTGTGCAACTGAATATCACAGGCTTTCTGATGCTAGTATATATAATATATATATTTTTTATTAAATAATAAACTAAAGATAATAATAATAATGACAATTTCCCCTCTATGAAAAATTACTAAAAAAATGAAACCAGGGTGAGAAGTGGGTCCTATGATTCTTAAACAAGGGAAAAAGGTGAATTTTTCATAAGATTTAAATTATTTGAAATCTGAAACGGTTTTAATCAGTCAACCACTTTGAAGAAAAAACTCTAGGTAGGTAATTACTAGTTGTATATAAACGTAATCATTTGCCATAAGATATTTTTCAAATATACAAAATGTGTTTAAATATTTATGGTTTAATATTAATGCGACAAGTTTTGTATTATTACTTGTTTCTCAATGGAAAATTTCATTTTACCATCCTCGAGTAAATTGTTTTATTATCAATTGTAAATTTTAGATTGAGTTGATATTGGTATTCTTCGTTGTTAATAAATTTTCACAAAATCACCAATAAATAACACTTTTTTCGACGCCTTTCGCCAGCAAAGCTGGCATTATATAAATTTGTGTTGCCTGATGATGCCAGCTTTGCTGGCGAAAGGCCTCGAAAAAAGTGTTATTTATTGGTGATTTTGTGAAAATGTATTATTATCAATTGTCCATTTCTCCTGTTTTTAATTATTGTTGTTAATTTTACTTCATTTTTTGGCAGGGAGTGAAACTGCTGTCAGAAATCATCTTGGAGATGAAGAATTCTCAGTTATAGTAACTATTTTATAGCAAATTCAAATTAGTTCTATTATTCATTGAACATTTTTATGAGATAATTGTTATTCAATAAAGCCGTTTTTGATTGGTTTTGTTTCAAAGAGTTCACCGATATCAAGAAGTACGTACTCGAGTTTTACATATTCACTATCTCATTTTGTCAGAATTCACTTACATAAAGTTTATACCAAATGTCATGCGTAGAGGAATTTTTAATATTAGAAAGAGTCTAATTTTGTTCAGGTGAAAGTTGTACTATGAAATAAAACAACACATAGGACATCACTTTAACATTTAATTAGAAGAATTTAAATTTACAAGAGACATTTTTTCATACTACACTTTCTAAGAAAAATACAAAAACCGATTTTATCCCGACGTTCGTACTGAGCGGCGAGTGGGCACGTCTATGGCCGGTGGGCACGCACCAACTGGTCGCCCAGTACAAATTGTCTTACGTCATTATATAAATAAAAAGCTGGGCACTTTAACTGGAGATCACAGGTTTGTGGAGAATGGGCAAGTTCGTCAGGTATCGATCACATGAGGTCAGCTGGAACAGGTAAGAGCATAGTTAGTAAACGACATTGGATAAAGCATTATACATGTTATGTTTACTATTTATACTGTTCATAACAAAAACATCATCAATGATCTTCATATGACGCACATTCAAGCATAGAAAATCTTAATATAACCTTTAATTATATCCAGGGAACTAAGTTATTTACAAATGTTGTAATAGTTGATAGTTAGATTATATAAAATAATATACAGTACAAGTAAACGTCACACAAAACAAATTTATTACAATACAAGCACAAAATCTACAAATATATTAAAATACAGGTACAAAATGCACAAATATATTACAATACAGGTACAAAATGTACAAATATATTACAATACAAGCACAAAATGTACAAATATATTACAATACAGATACAAAATGCACAAATATTATGGTGATCGATTTAGGTGAACCACGCTCACCTTCCTCAGACCAGAGGGATTCACAAAAAAATCTTTATAACCCTAACTTCGATCCTAAATAAAGGCAATATTATTCCTGTTCAGCTAAGCTTCACAAAGGGATTCTGTTGAGAATCCCTTTAGTCTGAGGAAGGTGATCGTGGTTCACCGAAATCGATCATCAGATTATTTATGCTGATGCATAAATGCATTTGTGATAGTACCAATTATACTTTGTATATTTATGTATTTGTATATTTATTTATATTTATGTATTTTATAATTATACTGTTATTTATGTATATTGTACAAAAATTATACTTTGATAAATGCTGATGCATGCATTTTGTACTTGTATTGTCATATATTTGTGCATTTTGTACTTATATTGTATTATATTTGTGTTGTATGACGTTTACTTGTACTTTATATGTACCGACACGTATTATTCTAATTAAAAAAAAGCTATTTATTAATGAATAATAATGATTTATTATTTTTGTATAAATGCTTTTATATTAATTCATATTATTATTAAATGAGTCCAGCTCATCAGTGTTACTGATGAGTAGAGCTGTAAGGTGAGTTCATTCAAAAATATGCCCTAAATCTAAAAAAATATAAAACATTTTTCGTTTATTTCATTTCAGGTTTCTTGAAGTTTAGGAATGTGAAAAATTTAGTATGTTTCATTAACATCTAATTAGTCCATCCTAATTAGATGTTTAGACATTGTTGAAGTGGCTTTACTATATTAGATACAACAAGACTACAAGTTGAATAAAACACAGTTTATAACACCAATTTGGAGAAAAATTATGTCTCAAAACGTATTAAAATACATTTTTAAATTGTTAAATAATTAAATATTAATACAATGAATTCTGAGGATTAAAAAAGGGAGACTCTAATATACTGTAGTTCGGAATTAAAAAAAATAAATGCTCTACATGGTTTGAGAAGGAAAAAGAAGTTTCTTTCAAATTCAATCTTTTAAGGCTATTTGTCTGAGTGGCAGAACCAACAACAGAGCTGAAAAGAACACGGATTTACAATTATCTGGCAATGGCTGGACCTCGTGTAACGAACAGGCATTAAAAGCTGCCGTCAATAAATAATAGCTTCTCCACCGATTAACTGAGCATCTACTTCAATGTCATCCTCCTTGACAGTGTATCTTTGTCACAATTTTTTATACCTGTGGTGTTAAACTGAAATGTTCAATTTGCTATTCTCTCAAAAAACATACGCTACATTGAAAACTTCATTTACTTTCGGACCAGAGATTATGTGTACTCGAATATAAAGTTTGTTTACTAAGAAATTATGAGTATATGCACAATCAAATCACACATTGTTTTACTCTTTTAATCGTACGTTATCTTGTTAAAGTTTTGATAATTTTTAGCCTAATTGAAACAAGGATAGAAATACATTGATAGGTTTGATGAATAAGTTTAAAAATCATTTTAAATTTATTTAAATCAATATAAAATCACTCTATTTACTCACGTATATAAAAGTAATGTATCGTAACGACAAATTTGGAAAGGATTATAACGTGACCAACGACCTCTAAAAGCGAAGAAAACGTTTTTTCAGGTCTTTTCTTCGTTTAAATAAAAACATTTTTTTCATTAAAATTTATTCTCCTGTAAACCTCGCATTATAATATAAATGCGATACATTAATGTGTTTATAAGTAATAAAAGTGTAAAACTGAAGCACAACGAAGACAAGTAAACAGTTGGTTACTTTTTGTTCCAAGTAGGATGCAAATTACTGAAACTTATAATACAATGTAATAATACATATATCACAAAGTTCAATTAAACGAGTAAAATAAACTATAAAGGCCTCTTAGTTTCTTAGTAAACAGCCTTCAAACTCGGCAATACATAATTTATGTACTGACAGTAGATTTAAATTCAAGGTCAAATGAATATCAGTGCTGGTTATACTCACCATCTGGCACGGAGGAAGGAAACACAACGGTCGGAGTAGATGTCGAAGGAGGTTCCTGGACCACAGTTGAGGACTTGTGTGTAGCCGTTCCTACAGACAGCCACGCTAGAGCAAGAGGGGTTGAGCCGGTAGACGGTCCCAGCCCTACAGGGTGTGTTGGACGGTACTAAATCTATTGGCAGACGAAAATTAATTAAAAAACTAATGAAAAGCTACTCACAAATTGATTGAATATTACCAGAATGGAACAAAATCACATATTGTGTAATTTAAGATTCTGAGAGATCCTAAAATTAGTGCTTTTGGATTTATAGAAAATGTCCCACATAAGTCCGCAGGTATTTTGTATAAAATTTTACTTACATAAGCATAGAAAACTTTAGATACATATCTATAGATCTTTTGTAATATTTTACATACACGTCCATACATTTTTTTATAAAATACATGCAAAACAGGAGTATATCCTTTAAAGAACATTTTACAAACATGTCTAAAGATCCTTTATAAAAAATGTACATAAGGACCTGTAGATCTTTTTTAGAACAATTTACAATTAAGTCCAAATGGATAAATTCCTTTATAGAACTTTTGATATGCATGTATTTATATGTTGTATAGAAAATTATCTTTCATACAAGTCCCTAGATATTTTTAGAACTTTTATCATAAAAAAAATCACAGATTATTTATGTAACATTTTAAATTTAAGTCCATATCGAATATTAAACATCCCTTATAGAACATTTTATATTCAAGTCCATAGATATTTTATAGAAAATCTGTCATAAAAAACAATTGATCCTCTATAGAAAATTTTACATGCAAGTATGTAGATCTATTACATGTAAACTAATATATAATTTTAGAAAAATACGTAGAACATTTTTAGAAAATATTTAGAAAAATACGTAGAAAAATACAGAGAAAATGTACGTACAAAATCATATGTCCTTTAAAGAACATATTACAATCATATCTATACATCCTTTATAAAGCAAAAACTATACGCATGTCTTTAGATCTTTTAAAAATAACTTTACATAACATTCCATAAAAGTCCATAGAACATTTCACATACAAAATCTTAGATTCTTTACGAAAACATGTTTTTATAAGTATAGATTGTTATTAGAACACGTTACCCTTATGACTATGGACGGAAAGATTTTTAAGTCCAAGGACGTAATTGTGCTTTAGTTAAAAAAAGGGGCTCACCAAAAGTAGGCCTAAGTACATGAATCGAACTTATATCTCCACAAAGTTGCAAAAGTTAAGCTGCATCTAAACATAAGTAGTGTTTTCTTTCCCCATATTTATCTTCGTGGGAGGCCTAACAGGCTTTCATACACGTTCTGGTAGAATGTAAATCTTTGGAATTCAGGAGAAGAAGAATCCTCTTGGAAGAAGACCGAACTTTCGTAGGAAATTTTGGACGCAATCACAGCTAAGTTTAATAGCTAACTACCTCAATGAGTAACATTAGTTGAGTATTCTACAATTAATGTAATATACAACATTGTAAGTAAAATGAAGTTGATACTCACCAGAAGGTAATTTCTTTAAGCCATAGTAGGCGTCAGGGGCGGTGGGTGCTGGAACCGGTGCTACTCCAGGAGTGGGTTCTGGTCCTAACAGTGGAGGGGAGGTTTGTACAGGGGTTGGTGCTGGGGCAGGTGCCTCGGGTTGGAAAGTTGGCTCTGCTGGAGGGGCTGGAGCGTAAGTGGTCTGCTCCTCTGGTTGTCCAGTGGGTTCTGGAGGAGGAGGGTTGGATGGCACTCCATCACACTCGACACGGTACGGGTAGTCACACACTTGCAAGTCCTACAAATAGATAATTCAGCGTTAAAGGGACCGTTTTATTTTTGTACCATGGACAGTAAAAATCTGTTTTTTTTTCAGACAAATATTCAAATTAAGTTGTTCTTAATAGTTAATATACCTGTCAGTCTGTTTTTTAATGAGCCTGAAAACCATAGTATATTGCTATTACAGATAGGCCACTTAGAAAACGACCTTCTGATTGTTTGCGTTGAGATGTATGGTGTGAGTGAGATGCACTTGGTGGTGGGAAGACACAGATGCCCCCACTGCGTAATTACATTTAAACATTGTCATGACAACCAGGATAACGGAAGGCCGCGTGCTGGAAGCTTAATAACAAGCCCCGCCCATTACGTCATTAGCAGAAGTGACCATTGGTTAGTACGTTCAACACCAACGAATCAAGCTTAGACGAAATTAAGCTGAAACGAATAGAGTAACTCAACAAACTGGTACATTTTATTACAGTTATTTTTTTCAACTAAACACTGTTGTGGAAGTTGAACACTAGATGGCAGAGGTTAGTCAAACTCATGAAGTGGTTTAACGATTTTCCTCTGCTACTGGAAACCTTATATGAGCAAAATATATCACGCAGGTCGCTTACTGGCCGGCCCAATTTTAATTATATGTTAGACTTTACGGTTAAATAAATTAACACATTTACTTGCAACAAGAGCTAGTCTGACTCCAATTTCATTTTTGAACACATAGATAACATGTATAGATTAAGAAAATAAATAAAGGATGCTAGCAGAACGATATAAATAGTACTTTATTAAAATAGCAAATTATATTTTACTGTAATTATTGTATATTTATATAAATTTATTGTATATTTTATTATAAGCATTATGATTGGATCATTATTACGGACTGAATAGTTGAACTAGAAACCCGTATGTTATGCACTTTTCGTGTACTGAAACAGCCTCCTTATTACTAAGAATAGTAATAGGTTGTTCATGAAAGCAGCCATAAAACAGACATAAGCTACCTTATGGAAGTTGAGACCGGCTGGACAGGTGAACTCAAACGGCAGGTAGCCCACACACATGTAGAAGACTCCGCAGTTCTTGTTGCTACGGTAGGTACCGAACTCGGTGGGGCACTTGGCTCCTGGTGCCCCAAGGTCCCCTGAGACTGGGGGCTGGCCACCGGTGCCTCCACCGACTCCCACAGGACCCTGTACCCCTCCGGGTTCTGCAGAACATAAGCCAAATATGTTACAGTACGAACTTCAAACATGATTGTTGTGCAACCTAAATTCATACGCGTATATATATTTAGAATTATTTATAGTTCTGGGTGTAGCGTGTGGGATATCTCATTAATTAGAACTAGAAATATTATTGAAGGAGTTAGTTACAGCTGACACTTTTCCTTTTTTTATACATCTTGAGAATAAAAATGACCAAATATTGTACAATATATCATATAGGATATAAGTGAATATTTTTAATTGTATATCTAGACAAATAAATACACGTATAACATAAGAAATATGTAATGATTTTTCTAATGATGAAATAAAAAGACATGAATGAATGAATATCTTTATTTGTACAATTTCTTTGAGAAATACATTGGCGTCAAGAAATACATTGGCGTCAATGGCGTACATAAAAGAAAACTAAATAAAATCAATATTATATTTATTGTACCGAAATAAAAAGTGTATTTATTTACTTATTAAATTAGGTAGCGACAAATTAAAAATAAGTGTTTTAAGTCACCTTATACTAAATAATATAAAACAAATATTAGAAATATTATACATACAATCGATAATTTTAAATATTATAAATGTCACAAAAATAGTCATCTTTTAATTACAGTCTTTTTCACTAAGAATGGTTTGAATTAAAATTTTTTATAATTTGTAACTTTAGTTCTGTATTTAGGTACATTTTCATAATAATCTCCTAGTGTACGTTGTGCTTTTCTTGCATAACATTGTACGATGTGATTATAATTTAAAAATACGTTCTTCAAGTATTGTGATTATGAAATTTTAAACAGTTTCTCATCATACTTTGCCTAGCTAAAAAAGTTTCAAAATATAAATATCAAATATTATTAAAATAACCAAATATATAAAATTTTCTTGCTTGACACTTTTTTATGGCTTTGGGAATACTAAGTATGTGGTATTGTTTTAATTAAGCACTTAAGTATCATTTTAAGTATTGTTCTGATAGCAGATTTATGAAGTTTTAATATTTTATTTGCTTCATGTTAGCTTGAGACATCATAAACTGAAATTTAATGTTGTGTATGCATTTTAACATATGCATGATAAAAAGGTTTTACAATTGTTATGTTACAAAATTAGCTTATTCTTTTTAAAAGAAATACTCCATTACTAATTTTTTGTACATATGTTGTCAACATGAGAAGCCCGATTTAAGTTTATTTGCCAAGAAAAGTTATTTGGGAAATGTTGATGTCAAGAAAAATGCCACAATCATTTTCTTCTTATTTCAATTATTTGCTTAAAATATACAAGTGTGTAAAATTATTATTATTTGTTGAGGAAATACAATTGCATAAGTATATAAATAAATTCTTTATTGCATAATACAACTAACAATTGTCTTGCAAAAGTCAAAATTTAGTCTAGCCTAAAACACTCACACACAATCGGACAAATTCATACATACATTTTGCACATGCATCCTACATTCACACACTTGACACCAGAATTGCATGATAGGGTGTTTACTGATTGTCCCAGCGGCTTTGAAAGAATTATTCAACTGAATAAAAAGCACTTTCCACCAAAAAGTATTTTAAACGTCTTTTAAACAAATTCAGGTTTTGATTTTTAATTTGTTCAGGGATTAACATTTAATAAGAGATTCTAATGATTCAGTAGTAAATTATTTATTATTTTTACATATTTCCTGTCTAAATTAAGGTTTAATTAGATCTTTGTGTTTTCGAAGACTTAACCATTTAATAAAATTAAAAACTGCTCGATATTAGAGGTCCATGAAGAAACATTATTCTGAATAACTATGTAAAAAGTTGATAATATCTGAACATGTTTAATCATTACCGCACAAGTAGTTGGCTGGGAAGGCAGCCGGACTAAATGGTCCCTTAGTGATATTTGACTAATATGCTAGTACATGCACGTATGCTACGGTGACTGACCTGTGTTAAGTGTTGGTATAGCAAAAAGAAAAATCCTGTCACCCATATATGCTACACTTCTGTATACATACAAATACACCCACCCATACACGTACTGTGATACTGACCCACCCACCCAACCATACACGTACAGTGGTATTGGCCCACCCGCCCACCCGTACACTTACAGTGGTATTGACAGTACATGGAGAGTGGGTAAGAACGAAAAATTAAGGTATATAAATATATAAAAAATTTAAGTTTTTTTTAAAAAGTGAAGGAATATAAATTATTTATAATTAGGAAATAGGTTAGTTTATTAATAAAATCAGAGTTGTTTCTATGTATAGTAAAAATAATGCTTTTTACAAAAAGTGGTTTAGTATCGGTATTTTCATTTAATGCATTTTCGTTGTTTTCTTTACGATTCTTCTACGATAGAAATTGTATACTTAGATACCAATAGTATAGTATACCAATATTTGTATACTTAGATGAAAGTAAAGAGTATAATATTTGTCAAATTACTTTTTTATGTTTTTGTTCCTTATACAACTACGGGATGAAAATTTAAAAAGTTATACTATACTAAAAAAAGTTTGATTAGTACAAACATTAATAGTAACAGTTTCAATACTCACGATGCAATATTTTAAATTTGTTTTTCAAGTTAATTAGAAAAAATGCCTTATATCCAGGAATGCTACAAAATTGTACACTAATTTTTGTAAAGTATGTAATTTCTTTCAGTTAATTCAAAATCACGTGTCGTGGTGATTAGTAAACGTAAATGCATAAGAATGAAATTGGATGTACGGCTGTTCTCAAGGAGGAGTTTTCGTATGACCTTTCTTGCTTTTTTTTTTATTGTTGTAAAAATTAGATTATGAAAATAGAATGGCTGAAGACGACTTATAAACATGGTTTTAACAATGCCGTCAGCTATAATTTATGAAAGCAGACGTTTTTATTATTGACTTCCAATCAGCGCTTGCTGCTCGCGGGTCAGCAAACCCCGCCCACAACACCTTTCGCAAATTGAGACGTCCGAGGGTAGATAACGCCTGCGGGCCGAAACTGGTTTGTGTTAGTCAGAAAAAACCATTAATTTGTATCTATTATTAAGTATTATGATTTACAGCTTTGTTCTAGCAGTGATTAATTAAAGCTTTGCCATCATTATTAGGAAGATTTATAAATGAGGTCATCCGTCAGCTGGTACAGTTGATACATACTTTTGTGTACATCAAACAACCACTTAATCAATTATCTTTCCATCTGAGGCTTGAAAATCTGTTATTAATATTTTTACTTTAACGATGTTCTGGAGGCTGACGCGATACAAGCTAATTATTACAAGAAGAGTTGCGTATGAAATATACATGAGGGAGCATGTTAATATATTAAATACACGTGCAAAGATTTGCACTTAAATCATCTTTAAAAATTAATAACCTATAATTTGTAATTTACGTGGATTTTTAGTCATTATTCACACCTGATAGCTAAAATTCAATCAGAATCTTTGTCCATGTCCTTAAATTATGATGCCGAACAAAAACAATTACTGTGGTTTCGGACTGAATTAATTTTAGCATGAATAATTTATCGTTGTTACTTATTTACATACTTTTAATTAAGAATTGTACATAAATTTGGAAACGTGATTGTTCTCACTTGTTTTTATATCATGTAATATTTTTTATTTATTAGTAAAAATATGCTATGGATTATGTTTTTGATGTTAGATTATTTCTTAGTTCAACTTTACTTGTTAACTAACTGTATCTCATCAAAAACAACGTACTGTAACCACAGCACCTGACAATAAACTGAGAAAATTGTTGTTATTTTGTTTTGATTTTGTTTTTCTTTCTTTGGATTAAAGGTACCTAGAACTCCTTATACTGACATATCCAACAAAAAGCGGGACACTTTCTAAAAAAACATAATTCAAAAATGTATGAAATTAAAAAATAAAATATTGTGATTTATTCTTCTAGTTACAATTTAAACTAACGGATACGTTTCGAAAGTTCAAAATACGAACTGTAATTTTCATGCATAGCCAATTATTTTCGGAAAACACTTTATGGTAAATGCATTACATAGAAAACATTATACATATGAAGTTTGAAATGAAATGAAAAACGACTTTATTTTTAAGGCGATGTTAGGACTAGACAGTCCTATCTACCACCTAACCTTATCAAATGTTATCAACTTTATCAACGTACCTCTAAGTTTATATGTTATAAAAAGAAACTTTTCAGAATAGTTTTAATATGTTATGATGTAGTGTGTGCTACATGTAGTTCATTTTTCGAAACGTACCTAGGTTATTACAAAAATCCAAACAAATTGTCCAACTTCTCTCACTTATGCACAAAGCTATACTGAAGCCACAATTTCTGTGTACTTACGTTGTCCTGGTTGCTCTGTGCAGGCGACATTGAAGGCGTAGTCACAGAAACCACTTTCCCCATTAAAGTAAAGTCCAAGGGGGCATTCCTGCTCAATCACCACGTCATCCCAGCAGTTGACAAACTTGCCGCAGCTTGTCCCGGGGAACTGCCCCCTGGGTGCCTTACACAAGGCATGCAAGGGGTCACTGGGTGGCGTCGTGGTAGTGTCTACCAGCTGGTTATCTACCTCAGGTAGTCCTGCGGGAGGGGGCACTGTTGGAGGGGTCTCGGGCTGGCTGGGACCTTGGGGTAGGGGAGCCACGATGGTAGGCTGGGGAGGTAGGGTGTCTTGGCGTCCCTGCCATGGTCCTGTAAAAGCGGGCTGGCCTGCCCTCTGGGCTACTGCTTGTTGCCACTGCAAAATCTGCTTCTGGTAGTTCAGAGCTGCGTCATCTGCTAACAAATGGAAATCTATTAGTTGTTAATGCAATAATTAACTCTTAAAACACAAATCGACATGATATGGGTGAAAATGTATTTCTAATGAATGTGATCAGAGTGCATACGAAATTGCAATCTTTGCTACTAAGACGACTATCCCTTAGAAAGTGTAATAAACGTAGATGATAAATGATCTGCTAATGAGTAGTTATGACTTTCAAAATTTGTTTGAATCTGGTTGCGATTAAACTGAGTTTTCCAAACTGCACTATAACCCCAGTTGGAGACTATTCCACCGATAAATTGATTAGTTTTATGTGGGAAAATAGTTATAACAGACTGTTCAGTTTAACAAATCACTAGCAGACTATGTTTACCACAATTTACTATTCGTAATATTTTAAAAATTAAATGAAATTATTATGTTTAAGTTATGTTAATAACACTAGCAAGTTAAATACATATGTACTGCAATAAAATTATGTATAAATTGGTGTATGCTGTCAGTTTTTTACTATTCACAAAACAAGTAACAAAAATGGCGTTTGAAACTATAAATTAAACTTAGAAAATGATGAATTTGATTTCTAAATGTTCTTAAAAACAATTTTATAGATTACACTATTAAATAGTTTTGGATTATTGAATTTAATAATGTCAGAAATGTGGTTTTTATTTGAATGCTTAAACTTAAAAATGTTTTTAAACTATAATTAAACTCCACACGTGTTCATTAGTTAAACTAAAATTAGTTACTTTTTCTGCCAAGACTAGAAGCAGATTCTGAAATGTTAATTTTGTATTACTAATAAAAATGTAGTATATAGTTTACAATATATAGTGGGATATAGTTGTTCTTTGTACTTATATAGTTTTAGAAAAAGGCTACGACTTTTTGACAAAAGTATATAGAACCGTAAGCTTGCAAGTGAGTAAGAAATACTCATTTATATGGCCATGAAAAGTTTATATTTCCCATGTATAGGGTCAGCTGTCTGATCCTAAGTTCTGAACCCTTCGCTCGGCTGTGAAACTTTTGGAGCAGCCGTAGCTAAGGGGTTAAGGCATCGGCTTGCCACGCAATCGGTCCGGGTTCGATATGACCACTAACAGTGTTTGCCCTGCCACTCCCGTGGTTCGGAAGTCACGTAAAGCCGTTGGTCCTCAGGTTAAGTGTTAGAGAGGGCTTCTTAGCCCTAACTTCGCCTGGTAAAATAAGATGAACTTTTTTTATAACCTCTAACTTTAAATATATCCTAACCCTACCGTAAAATAACCGGACATAATCAATCCTCATTTGACTAACATCCAGTTAAATTTTTTTCAAAATTAACGTATAGTGCATTTAATAGTGGCAGGTTTTTTTTTAAGACTTCATAATTATAATGATGAAGTGTTAGATGGTAAATACTGCATTCAATAAAAATGTTCCGTTCATCATCATCATAGTGATTTATTGAAATGAATTCATAATACATATTCAGGCTTGACAGGAAACCACTGACGGCCATTTCACGGTGAGTTGGTCCTGATCTGCCATCATACAACCACAACCTTAGAGGTCACTAACCTCATGGATGACAGCAGTAACCCGGCTAAATAATAACACCAATCTGGTCTAATCGTCGCATTTTAAAGGCAATTTCCAATTATGTTTCTAAGAAAAGCCTTCGAATTGCAGAATGATTCAATCCTGTTCTTCCAGTTTTCCAGCTTGCCAAAACACGTAATGAAGGAGGCCAAATTTTTTTCTAAACTCCAAAGAGTTATCATCTTAGACTGAAAAAGCATAATTCTTCAGGCTTGACAAAAGCATATTACGTAGTTACATTTTCACGTAAGAAACACATAATTGTTTTGTACGATGTACATGTATACTATTATTGTTAAACAACGTATCTGTAATTTGGGAAGTGAACCTAACATTCACGTCAGAACGTATATTTAGTGTAAATCAAATATAAAAAACAAATAAAAGAGTTGAACTTACAAGTACAAGGTTTAGTGTTCATTCTATGTCAAAGTATGGGTGGACTTTTAAGAGATTTAGTCTTCAGAGACGCGTACCCAGGAAAAATATTTTACAATTAATCTAGGCTGTCAATGACGTACTTGGTTGTAGATAAGTATTGTTATCTGTTTTTGAAAAGATTAAACAAAAAAATTTCTTCGGAATTTACTTCTTCTATGGAATCTATATAGTAAACGCAAACTCTATTGTCCATGGATATTTTGTGTACACTTAGGTCTCGGATCAGCTCACTTGTTAATCTTTTTTGTCAAGCAGATTTGTTCATATTTTGATAAAAGTGAAAGAAACTCTATTAAACCGAGCATTTCTTGGCTAAATTCATGGCAGAATACTTTTGAACAGTTTTTGTTGTAACATACCAAACAGTGAGCTTGGTCAAAAACGTCACATTATTGCATTAATCTCTTGATCAGGATAGTTCCTAAAATGTGTGTAGTTAAAGTCTTTTTGGCAACATTCAGAGTAACTATTGCATTTAGACATTTTCTGCATTTGATGTATTTAAGATGAAAAAATTAACTCTGCTTTGTTCCTAAACCAAAACTGTCAATGACAGTCATATTAAGTAGTTTCAAAACTATATATTAAAATCAACTGTTAATTAAATATAATATTTAAAAGAAAGGTTATATTAAACTAATTTAAGGATCACAATGAGCTTCCATTTTGTGTGATCACGATCTAAAGTCTCAGTGGATATAAAAATTATTCATAATAATATTAAATATGTTATAGAAATCTAATAAAATCAGCCTATTAGTGTTCGGTAATATATCCCATTCACAGACATGCACAATTAAAAATATCCACATGTGGCCTTGAACAATTCAAATGGATTGCATGCTACATTAAACAGGCTATATTTAAGTATTAATAATTAAAATACACTTAAATATTTTTACACTTAAGAGCGTAATGAAGACATAAAAAAAATATACCCAATAACTAAACTTGTAGGTCATGGTTCAATGAACTGCTCTGACTTCTGGCGAATGTCCTGTTTTAAAGATGTAGCGAATTGAAAGAAGCCATTAGTCCTGTTTCCAGGATCAGCCGTCCGATCGGACACAAAGAGGCAGAGCTGCATATAAATAAGGGGGCAGCTCCAGAACCGATGAAATACCATTAAGGTCAGTACAGTGCGATTCTGGTACACGCGGTGTACCGTCCAACACCCACGTCCTGTAGGTAGTCTGCTCAGCCTGAGGTCGGGGGAGGCTGTTCATACGTGTGGCTAGATTACCGAGCCAGCAAAACCAATGGAGCACGATCAAGGTCAACACAGTGGTACCTGATATACACGTATTTTGGCTTCCAACACACACACCCTGAAGACAGTACTCTCAGCCTGCGGTCGGGGGAGACTGTACAGAAGCATTTTATAGTACAGACGCGTTTATGGCACACAACTGCGAGGTCCTATGAATACACAGATCAGTGCTGTTTATTGGATAGAACTGGAATGGATGACTCGGAATGCAAAATTGTATGTTTGAAAGTGACTGTGATGGAATGAATGACTGGACAATTTTAGACTAGTTAATTTACTATGACTATTTCAATACAATGTACTTTGTCTGATGCAATAAAAAGGTTATTATTATTATTATTATTATTATTATTATTATTACACGTGTGGCTAGATCACCGGGCAGTAAAAGCGATGGAGCACGATCAAGGTCAACATAGTGGCGGTACCTGATATACGTGGTCTGGCGTCCAACACCACGTCATGCAGAAAGTACTCTCGGCCTGCGGTCGGCGGAGACTGTTCACACGTGTGGCTAGATCACCGGGCCAACAGCATTGATGGAGCAAGATCAAGGTCAACACGGTGGTGGTACCTGATACAGGTAGTGTTACGTCCAACACCCACGCCAAGAAGACAGTACTCTTAGCCTACGGTCTGGGGAGATTGTACACACGTGTGGCTAGATCACCGGGCCAACACCGTGGTGGTACCTGATACAGGTAGTGTTACGTCCAACACCCACGCAATGAAGACAGTACTCTCAGCCTGCAGTCGGGGGAGACTGTACACACGTGTGGCTGGATCATCGGGCCAGCAGAACCGATGGAGCACGATCATGGTCTACATAGTGGCGGTACCTGATATACGTGGTCAGGCGTCCAACATCCACGTCATGCAGAAAGTACTCTCAGCCTGTGGTCGGGGGGGGGGGGGGAGGCTGTTTACACGTGTGGCTAGATCATCGGGCCAGCAGAACCGATGGAGCACGATCAAGGTCAACACAATGGCGGTACCTGATACAGTAGTTGGCCTCCAACACCCATGCCATGAGGACAGTACTCTCTGCCTGCCTATGGGGGAGGCTGTTCACACGTGTGGCTGAATAACCGATCAAGCAAAACCGATGGAGCACAATCAAGCTCAGCACAGTGGTGGTACACGTGGTTTTGCGTTCAACACCCACTCCCTGAAGACATCACTGTGGTTGGAAGAGACTGTTCACACGAATGGCTGAGTCATCGGGCCAGCAGAACCACAAGCTGCAACAATGGTGATCTTGTTGTTTGAAAACAAGACCGCACTCACGTTCTGCCACCGTCATTCATTTAATTGATTCTGAGTTCCATCACGGCTGTAATTGCTAGGGTATTTAAGTGGTCAGCCACAAACATTTCATGAAGTAGTCAAGATCAGGCCTATTACTTATTTAAAGAATACGTATACTGAAATTCCGTAAGATACTGAATATTCGTTAAAAAACCTGATGGTGAAAAAAAATAAAGATCTGAAATTCTATAGAGTAATTAAGCTGCTACTATTGCGATGTACTGTAACCAACTACATGGAGGCTAGGGTTTTTTGTTTAGTGAATCCAATAAGTTCTGCCCACTCTCTACGACATAGCTAATAACCCATTTTTGTCATAATCGTGGGCTCTATTAGAAAGACCTTGGGTGGTAGCCAGTAGTTTGAACGTTTTGCAGTGGAGTTCTCTGGTCTAGTCAGTTAGTTTAGATTCCAGGATAAGCTCTGGACTTTTTAATTGTTCAGCTACCTGAACGTTTAAACTGAAAATAGGCCTTTCTTAGAATCAGGTAACCTTACATAGTAAACAAATGCACAAGTTCATATATTTTATTTCGAAGGCTTAAGCGACCGATGTTATTATTAATAAATAAACCTTCCGGTAACGACCACGTTAAGGTGTTATTTACAATATTTATGTCATCAAACGTTTCGCCCATGCTGTTATGTGGCATCCTCAGTGATGAGTGAATAAGTCTCAGAGTGATGTAAATAATGTAGTTTTTTGGTGGTGTAAATATTGTAGATAACACCTTGACTCGGTCATCATCTACAATATTTACAAAGAAGATGAGAATTTTATGGTGTGAACGTGACCAAATTTTATAAATATAGAACTACTGATAAAAATGACGTTTGAAATGCAATGTATACTACAAGGAATACATTTATTTGATTACCAGAAACTTTATTTATTCGTTCATCTATATTTATCACAAAACATTTGCAAACTATATTTGTTTATATTTGGATGATCCGTTTTAAAAACTACATAAGCCTACACATTTTAAATATCACTTACAACAAAAGAATATTTGAGTTGCCTACTGTGAAGTGTTTCTTAAATTTTTTGTCACACGTCTGATTTCACCACGTCTCAGGAAAGGTATTTCTGATGCTGACGGTTTACAAGCAATATGAAATAGTTATCCCACATTTACTATGAACTTAAAAATCAATCCCACCATTTTTCTTTTACAATCTGGACCATATTCAACTGAAAAGAACCCTGGTTGGTTGTAAGACAGTAGCTTAAAGGTTCAAGTTGCGCACGTACATTTAAAAGCATGTTTTAGGTTAGTCTTAGCATGACCGGAAATAGGCCAGACCCCACTGTCCTTGAAATCGTACCTAAAACTTTTCAAGAGCGAAAAAAAATGAAAACATAATATGGGCGAGCCGGTGGCCGACCGGTCTAAGGCGTCAGGACTTGGAGCTTGCGTTAGAGACAGCGCTGGTTCGAACCCGGCCTAGACTGGAAGATTTATCAGTGATATTCTTCTACTGTACTGGTTCACCCCCTTACTCTGTCTGCATAAGTTCCTCGCACATATCAATAGTCTATGAAGAATGTGCACAGTAAGGGTCTTAGAAGGAGATCGGTATCTCATTAGAAAAAATATATATTTTTTCAATCTTGTTTGAAAACTAAATCAAAACGTCAAATATTTAGATACACATATTTTGCTCAATTTTGATATATCTTGTTTTTGTGTTGTACTTGACCAATGAACAAATACTTATCAGTTGAATACAAGACAAATTAATAAAAAATGTAATACATATGTTGCTTAGGAAGTGACCTACTAAATGCACTCGTGTGAGAGGGATGCACTGATTTTTGGAAGTAAGATATAGAACTATCAACACCCCACTGTGTAATGCTATTTAAAAATTGTCATGGCAACTAGGATGATGCTAGGCTGAGTTCTGTTGGTGCAAGAGCAAGACCCACACACAACATCATAGCCAGCAGTGACTATTTGATGGTTTGTTTAATACTAACAAATCAAGCTTTGAACGATTAAATTAAATATTTTTTTGGAATTAAAATAACTATTAATTATAACAATATCAAAATGATTAAGCATTCAAACAATACATAGTAATTTAAAAACCATGTAAAGTTTACGAAAATTCAACAAAATACTGATTCCCCTGAACTACTGAACCCCCTATATGCACTAAATATAACACTCAGGTAACTTTCTGTTCGTTGCAGCTAAAAATAAATATAGAATATTTGGAAACATATCAGTTAAGAATCTTGTACACACTGTAAGTATTATTTCGCACTGTTCCTTTAGGAAAGATTTTGCATGTATCCTATTAATTGATACGTCCTATTATTCAATTATAATGAATATGTACATGACAATTTTTAACTTTGAGACATATTAGGCATCATGGGAAACGTAAAAATACACGTTAGAACATTTGGTATGATGACTTCTCTCTTTTGTATTTTCTCCAATGTACTTACTGTGTACAATATTATTTCTTCAAATTTCTCTTCACTCTCATAATAATGTATGTGGCTTTGAAATAATTATTCTTTCTTAAAATCAGTTAAATTAATTTGCACTTCGAGTTTTTATACTTTACGTAATAATTATAACAGTTTTCCCGCAAATATGTTGTAAAAAAATTGTATGATTATTTCAAAGTTATAAATTATAATATTCAGATTATCCAATTGCGCACTTTTAAATTTTTATTGGCAAAAAAACTTTACTACATATTTGGTGAGTTGAGATAATTTATCGTACCATTATAAAGGAACATTTTTCTAAATCAACAACCACCCAGTATAAATCTTTAGGTAAATAAACATCTGGTTAAATATATAGCTGGAGAAAGAACAATCCTCGGAATCTGTCGCAAGAAGTATAAATTGAAGCAAAATAATGTGTACATGTTGGAATTTACGTGGGGCGAGTTGCAATGCGATAGGTCAACGCCTCCTAATGAGGTAGATGTGATCAGCAGCAATGTCGTCCTAACTTACTGACGCTGACTGCACCGAGCGCCACACCTCGGCGGCACTGACCGGCGAACGTCGCCGCTTGATTAATTTATCACTTAAATTGCTGGCGTATTCTTAGATTATTCATGACGCCAATCATTAGTTGTATCGGTCGATATAATCTGCTTAGTGCGTGTTGGAAACAGTCAAATATGTCTCGAACATGGTTGTTGATAGTTGGAAAACAACAGCAATAGGAAAACGTACACGATAATTTAGTGATGTTTTAAATATATTTTCAACACCATAAAGGTAGATGTTTTATATAATTTGCTTGCTTCTTACAAAACTTAGTATAAAATAGGCCTTAAGTCAGATAGTCCAAAGATGTTATAATTTTACAAATCCTGTGCTGACTGCTGATATGTTCCGTAACAAACTTGAAATCTGCAAATCATATGTTAAAATGAAAATTCAAACTACACAAAACACTAATATGTACATAAAAATATATTTGGAGCAAATACACACATCAAGATTTTCTTGAAACAAAAAATACATAAACCTATGTATGGAACAAAAACACACACATATAAACATACGTTTGGAACATACACACATATATACATACATACGCTAACTCTCTCAGGTTCGAATAACCTATTTAGAATACTCGGCCACGATCCTTTCTCAAATCCGGGCTTATAAAATCCCTTGGACTGCAATCGTGTCATAAATTAGACCATAATATAGTCAACAAATAATGTATTCTTAAAAATCATCCAATGAAATGATTTGTAAAAACTTGACATCTTTAGAACTAGTTTCATAGCTAAAATGTACACCATACGTTACATACATAAACATTATAATGTATTGTATTGCTTTCCCAACTTCATTTTTCTGAATAATAGCCTAGTCCCAACACAAAGCAATCGTCTATGGAGAATGGGCAAAGTCAGATTAAAAGAGATAAGAGATCACTGGTCTCTCCTTACAAATAATAATTGTAATATTCGTATAAAATTTAATTTATTTTAATTTAATTGGCGTAGTTGTTGTGTTTGCTTATGTTACTTTAAGTGAGTAGATAGATCGATTACTACTAATAAGATTAGTATTGTGTTATTTTATAGTAGTTTACTATTGAATTATTTAAACTATGTTTAATTTTTAACTTCTGCGAAGATTTGGTCTTTACTCGTCATCGATATAAAGATATTCGATATTTTCTATAGTAATGACATAAATCTTGAACCAGGATATGTCAGACTGGTCAAGCCAATTTGTTACCGAATCAGTACAAGGTTTTAATCTTCTGACAAGTACTGCAAAGTGATATAATTATGACATCTTTAGCCGACGTTCACGAAAATTCAATTGAACCAGTCACGAATGTTCGGCTGATATGAAACAAAGTTCAAAATTTGCATAACCACTCTCATTTCTGTAGAACCCGACGAAATCCACAGTCCGTAACTGTATGAGAAGTGACTGCTGCAGTCGAGGTCTCGAGGTCTATTCTGACAGTCTCGAGGCCATCGGAGTGAAGCGTAAAATAAGTTTACGAAGTCTTGTCTTATCCTCAAGGTTTTGTGCAATTTGTAATAACAAGGTTTATTTATATATCTCATCGTCTTTATATCAAACTTTAACTGTGCTAATTTGAACGACTCTTAAAAATCCTTATATATAATACGTGAAACCGTTTTTTGTCATCACAACTCCTCCCTTATTTCTTTATCAAATTTAACGATTGAGTTGTCAAAAATGTGTCCCTATTCGTAGTTACGCAATAAGTTCTCCATTTTTCACTATTTTTACCCTAAAGGGCACAGAAAACCCTGAACGTTTTTGGCCATATAAATAAATTTGAGAGAGATATAACTCGGTCAAAAAGTAACAGCTGTTCAAATTTTAATAATGATGTTTAGAACATGTGAACATCCGTTAGAATGTAAATAATCTATATTTATAAAAGAGGATG
Organism: Stictocephala bisonia; assembly: GCA_035578905.1. NCBI lineage: Eukaryota > Metazoa > Arthropoda > Insecta > Hemiptera > Membracidae > Stictocephala > Stictocephala bisonia. The sequence goes on along the minus strand of JAQJVL010000191.1, from coordinate 312,727 downwards.
TTTGTATATATGTATATATATATATGTTTGAAGTTTATGCGCTGCCAAACCATCCAACCGATCGCCATGAAACTTTAGGATGTTGTTCTGTATACTCCCGAGATGGTTTCTGTGAAGTTTGATGCAGATCCGTCCACAGGGTCCCACCCCACGGGCTCCTAAAGATCCCATGTTATTCAAATGGAGAATCTGAATTGTTTACAAAAAACATATGACTGTGTGGTTTAATGTAGTTTCACATTCCATAAGCAGATTGAAGTTCTCACAACAACAGTACTGTATATGTTTTGATTTATTGTAGTTCTACATTTCACCTTGAGAGTGTAGCACACACTACAAAAAACCTTTACATTTATACACCAAATAAGAAGACAAAAAATATTGTTTATCCTCTTGCACTCATTTAATAAATATTGGTTTTTTTCTACAATTCTTTTTATTGCTTTATTTTGGTATGTCAATGAAAAATGAAAGGCGAAACAACGTCCGCCGGGTTCAGCTAGTTCTGTCTAAATCTTAGAAATAACATTGGGTGTTTATATATAAACTACTAGCTGAACCCGGCGGACGTTGTCTCGCCTTTCATTTTTCACTGACATACCAAAATAAAGCAATAAAAAGAATTATAGAAAAAAACCATTATTTATTAATGAGTGCAAGAGGGTAAACAATGTATTTGGTCTTCTTATTTCACCACATGTTTTAATTACCGAGGAAAAAAGGTTAACACCAAATACAGATCACCTGATCAAGTAAAAGTAGTGTGTGCTACACTCTCAAGGTGAAATGTAGAACTACAATAAATCAAAACATATACAGTACTGTTGTTGTGAGAACTTAAATCTGCTTATGGCATGTGAAACTACATTAAACCACACAGTCATATGTTTTTTGTAAACAATTCAGATTCTCCATTTGAATAACATGGGATCTTTAGGAGCCCGTGGGGCGGGACCCTGTGGACGGATCTGCATCAAACTTCACAGAAACCATCTCGGGAGTATACAGGACAATATCCTTATCCTAGTCTCATGGCGATCGGTTGGATGGTTTGGCAGCGCATAAACTTCAAACATATATATATATATACAAACATCCTCTTTTATAAATATAGATAAACAGGCTGTAACTCTAATGCAGTGAGTGAGCTACTGTAAATAAATTTTTATATTATGATTTTACTTGATACTCTTAACCACTTAAGCCTTTGTAGTTAAGTCACATGCCAAACCCATAGGCCGAGGTATCACGAACGCAGAAAGTAACTGGGTTGGTACACGAAGCGTGCAGTGGTGTCCCCTAGTAATATCCTATTTACTGTAAGTGATACTTTTACACGTATGTTAGTTAATAATAAACTATATTCGATCTATATCCCAATGTTCAATGCTTTACAGCACTTGACTATATGTTGGAAATTTATAGTTTTTTCATTGTTTTAAATAACGTAAAAGTTACTAATGGTTTTGTTTAAATTTAACTGTTCATTTGTGTTTTCATAAAAAAACTATAAACAAAAAATCTAAAAGTCGCTATTTTTATTTCATTACGAACAAGTATTTTTTGAAAATGTATAAGCAAACCCACTAGTAACCTATACGCTCTTTCAAAACTGATTCTAATTTCAATGTAATAAAGTTTTATTTGCTTTAGTATTGTGTTTTAAATGCATAGAAATTTAATCCATAACATTTTAACGTAATGACGGAATTATACTTTTTGTAGGTTATTAATGAATAGAGTATTAAAATAATCATCATATTATTGTTGTTTGCATTGCAGAGATGTAGCCCAGCTACTTGGGGTCAAAGTGTTTGGGAGATTGTAGGCGATAGGTTCCATGCTCGGTTCTCTTAATACTGACACGGCGTCCGCTCAGTGGTTGTCATCAATGTAGACACCACCAAAGTATGGAGTGTCCGTGTTGGATGGTAGTCAATGTTCAGATATTGTGTAGGGAAGAGAACCGAGTGTCAGACTTGTCAGTTAGCTGAAAATCAGACCAACACTACGTGGTTCGGATTCCACGTAATGCTGTAGGTCCAATAGTGGCCCAGACTATTGGGATATTAATAAATATCTTTCTAAGCTAAGTCGAACTCAGGTAGTAACAATGACTACACTCGTTCATCTACACTCATCACACTCATTCACCCCTCATATTCGCCCATATCTCTACGATCAGCGACTTAGAAATGAATAATGAAATTAATTGCAATATTAACGTGTCACCACTCAATAATGATATTATTATTAAGTAAACATTTGAACTTTTCTACAACTTGTTAAGACACAGTACTGTTCCAAATTTGACATTTCTCTTAAGAGATGTACATCAAATATGGTGACTAACTATGCAAAATCATGCTTCTTTGTTTGTTAAGGCATTGAAACAACGTGTGGTAAATACCATAAAAGTTAAAGGTGATTGTTTTTTATCGATTATCCTAATTGAACGTTGAGGAGAGACGATCCGTTTTGAAATTCATTAGAACCACTGCCAACTGATAGAGGACGGCAGGCATGTCCTTTTTGGTTGTTAAACTAATCTGTATGACAAGACTGCAGGAGTAATCTGTCTTCAGGTCCTGTCAACAGAGGACGTGGATAGCCTCCTACAGCTTAATCTGGCACTCCTTATTTGAAAAAATTATTTAAATTAAAAAAAAAAAATATCAGAAACGTTATTTTGACTGGTATTTTATACATTTATTTAAGTTATTCTTGTTATTTTTTATTAACTTCTGGTTTTGATAATTTTTGTGAAATGTCATAATTGTTGTTATTTATTATCTCACCACATATTTATACTACATTTTAGAACGAACAAATACTTATTTGTATTTATAGCACTCAATTAAATTACTATAAAATCCCCAAAATAGGTGATTTAATGAACTACAGAATTTACAGATATTGGTTAATTCTAGTGGAATGATCAAAAACCCACATAAAATTAAGTGTAATTTATCGTTACATAAACAAAATAAATTTAAGAACGTAATATGTAGGAACGTACTATCATAAGAATAATAACTATAGGAACGTACTAGATAAACGTGTTACTAAATAATCACTTAATAGCATACTAAACGTCTATAAAACGTGTAACGAAGTTATACTAGAGCAACTATCAATTACACACCTTTTGATGCAAGTTCAACGTACTTTCAAACAATTTTCTAGTTTAATTAATCAATCTATTATCACACAACAGGATCGTGACTTAATAGTTTGAGTGTTTTTGTTTTAAGCAGTCAATGGAAACCAAATACTTTAATCAACCCGAAACAAAGCTCTCACCGTAATTAAAACATTGAAAATATTCGCACTCAGGGTCTAATCAAAGCGTACAATAGTTGACTGAAGGCTTTGTTTTTTTTTTTTTATAGTGTTCATCTTAGAAGTTATTTTAGACTTTTCATACTTGGTGAACGAAGTTTAAGTTTGTGTTTCAAATCGGATAAAACATTTCTTTTATGAACAATAAATCAAAATGAAGTAAAACTATTTTGGAAAACTACTTCTTCGTTATTTACCAAATGAAAACAGTTTACCGTCATATTTATTTTACGAGAAGGAATTTCACAAACCTGCTTCTGAAAATGGCTCATGATACTTAACTACAAACCAGACTTACTTCAGAAGCATTAAAAATGGTTTAACGTAATTTTAATGCACATATATGTATATGTCATTTTAATACTATGAGTTTTGTAGTGCTGTCTTCATGTCTCAAGGCTAAGCAATCAATTATTTAGTGACGCTGGTTATAATTATTAACCTCATCTTAACCGTTGGAAGAAAATAAAGAAATAAATATAAACAAGTCAAACAAGTAATACAAACCAAATTTTACTATTGTCATATTTAACTAAGCAGGAAAATTACTATTAAATATTGGTTGCATTGTGACAAAAATAATTTTAAAAAAACTAAATTTTAATAATAAGTAAGAATTGTTAAGCGGTTAGGTATTTTACATATATAACTAGCTCTCTCTTATTGTAACATTGAAAAAAATTAATGGGTATGAAAATTAACTCCCCCGTATTTTACAAAATTGTTTGTAGGGCTAAAATATAAGAATAATGCAATAAAAAATTATTCCTATACAAACCAGTCTTTTATATTTTTGTTATTTATACAAAACCCCCAAACATGTTAATAACAGTTGGAGATATTACAGTCGTCATGTAAGTTGATCTTAAAACGGCTTCAAAATAATACATAAACTACCCATTTAAAAATGGCGGCTGTCTAAACATTTGAAAGTTGAGACCCATCCCCCACCCAAAACTGGAAGTCGTGCCAACTGGGGGATGGCTCAAACACAGTCAGGCGATAAGATCAAGGGTGGCAGTGGGATGGTCAAATAACAACTCGGCAGCTGAGCAAAAACTAATTTATTTTGAAGGAAAAAAATAATTAATTATTCAGAAACCGGCAGAAGGCCACAATATCAAAAATTACACTTAAGATCCACAAGCTACACAAATTTAACAAACTAACACAAAAACAACAAACGCTATAAATACCAAAGTTAAAAAACAGACGTGCCTATCTGCAGAAAAGCCAGAGACCCCCAAAATATTTATAAAAACTTACAATGAAAACTTTAGAAAATAATTTAGACAACCCCCCATCAACCCGGCAATTTAGTCCACATCCCATGATTCCACCGAGGCCAGGGAGTAAGCCGGAATCCCTGGGCAGCTCCGAATGAAAGTAAAGTAAAAGTACAATAATCCCCTTTTAGTAAAAAAATTAAAAATTAAACAAGTTAAAAAAATATAACATGGTACCGTTCTAGTAAAAATTCACTTCAAAACATACGACAACTAACAAAATAAATAACACTTATACAAACTTAACCACTAGGCCTAACAATATGAACAATCCCTTAATGGAAACAGTATAAAAAATCTAGGGCATACAACATAATTACGGAATCAAATCAGTTAAAAAGAAAAACAACTTTAACAAAGGTGCCTAACTAGAATAAAATTGAAAGAATATAACAAATGAATAAACTACTTTAAGATTAATAACAAGAAATAGCAACATTAAAAAGAAATAAGAGAAAAAAATAATAAAGATGTATACATGTTCCATGGCTGTTCCGGAAAATGTTTCTGGCCAGTTCTTAGGCCTAGGCGTCATTAAATAGTTCCGCAAATTCTTTTTCTTCTTTTTTGTATTTCACTTCCTTTTTTTTTTTATCATACACCAACATCAAAACCCCCAGCTCAGCCGCCGGGAAACAAAATGGAACGCACTGACCTGAGGGCTGAAGAATATAACCCAGAAAAGTAGAGAGGGCAGTGAGGGCAAAGCTCGCTCAATCACATGGTCCCCAGGCCAGGCTTGCAGTAAAGATGGTGGAACTCCGCCCGGACGACAGGCTGAGGGTCAAAACGTCCCACTCAAGGACCCTGGAGTTTAAAGAGTCTCTAGCCGTACATGTTACGATCGGCCGCTGAGAAACAAGTGAAACGAACGACGGCCAACCTGACAGACGAGAGCTGGAACAAGGAACGACCGAGTCGGAGCCAACGGCCACCAAAATAAACAAAACGCAGGGCACGAGCGGTCTCAGGCAGCCTGGCAAACCCCGACGAACAGTAACAACATGTACCGGTAAACGACCCGGTACAAAGTTTAATACCTAAATCTATTATATTTTACAACAAAGTTATGCATATAGAAAATGTGTAAACTATTTTACGAAAAATCCAACGATATATAATTTTAAACATTCAGCGATAAATAACGGAGAAAATAAATGTTGGTAATTATTTATGATAGTTATACTTTCGGCGACGAAACTTTAGTATCCTCCATGATTTACCACTTGATCTTTAAAATTGTATACTTTTGGCATTTCTGTATACAGAATTTATACATTTCTGTAATGCAGAAACTATTTAGTTGGATTTATCTTAACTTAGTCCGAATATTCCTTTTTTGAAATTTATGTTTTTTCTAATATTTAACTTTGGAATTCTTAGATAGCTACAATTTTTATATAAATGACCCAGTATTTTTAGTACAAATTTTATTTCTAATTACGACTTTTATTCATATCAAACCGCTTTTTGAAATATCCGCTGGGAAATGGATATTTCAACAACGATAATTACATCAAGCAGATTTTTAGAACTTGTTTTAACACCATTTGGAAGACGAAACGGTTCTCTTGTTTTTGTATACGATTCAGATAAAAATAGCCCACGCATATTTAGATGAGCGAACAATAAATGGAATCATAAACCCAAGCGGTGCGTAGGATGGTGGATGAGAATGACCGGCCAACGACTTACAGACACCCCACCATTAAAGTCTCCCGCCGTCCCTTGCAGCGCACAGACCAGATTTGCATCCAGTTTTAGTAATTACGCCAACGTAGCTGGCCACTTTATAACTTGATAATACCCCTAATGATGCCGACAGACGTGATATAATGCTCCACTTGGTTCTACACATAATGCAATAACACGTAACAATCACTTCACATTTGTGGCATATCCTACAATGTAAATATGTAATTGTCACATATCGTGAATAGGGTTTTTAAAGGAGAATGATGAAGTGGATCCCTACCCAACTGGGCAGTGTATGACTGTATTTAAGCAGCATTTTAATTGATATTATCAAATACCTCCTGTTTTAACCACATAAAAGGACTATTTACAATCAGCTGACAAGTATAGAAATAAAGTTTATGTAAACATCTGATTTAAGACTATGACAAATTACTTTGTTATTACTGATAAGCTGTTACACGTGTCTTTCACATTGTACTGGCATATTGCGCTGTACATACTGTCACATAAATTATTTTTTCTTTAAAATGTTTCATCAGAATTTTAAAATTATTACATCATTGGATTTTTAATTAAATTTGAGTATCAACAACCAAGAGAGCTTATCAGATAGTTCAGAGTACCTATGTAAGATAATTAAACATTTAGCCCACGCTGTGACGTCTGTTTATCTTGTAAATAGTGTAGATAATACAAGATAAACGCGGTTGTCACAGGAAAATATAGATAATAGTTTTGGCACTGGCCTTAGATCTAAGATTGTGATTAGTTCTTTGATGCAATTGAGGCTAAAAGCTTTTCAGAACAAAAATTACACCAGATGCTTAAGGGTGTTAAATGGAAGTATTTTCTTGGTTTCGTTCATAAAAATATATGCATGATAATTTTTTTGCATGGTGATTAAAAGGGTACCAATAAATATTAAAAATCTTAGAGAAGCGTCTGTTTTAAAATATACAAACTTTTATTTATTTAATTTTACTAACATATTCAACAGTGCGTCTTTTACGACAGTAAAATTAGGTAAAATCCTACAACTAGATAAAAAGGAAAAAGTAAAACACTAGACCACAATTTTTTTTGTAAAATATAATGATTTTCAAATAATATAGAGTTAATGTTGATATTTGTTATTGCAGTGTGAACAGGTAAGTAGTTCACATTTTGGACTCTACAATCTGACTATTTTAATTTGATTTAAGTCTAGTAAAGAAAATTTGGCTAGTTTTTGACGAATTTAGTAGAAAACTAAGAAAAAGATATTTGGACAATAGTTTATGGTTTATTAGTTGGACTTTATTTTTTTATTGGACAATTATATAGTACTTACTAAAAATTCATTACTAGATAATTTTAAATCACAATACACAAGAAAAACAAAAATAATTTATGATATTCTTGGCCCAAGTTGTCAGATACCTTATTCAAGTGTGGCAGCCAACCTGTTTAAAAGTAAAATTACTCGTGGAATGCATTAAAAGGACTAGTCTTCCCGATGGCTTACAGATGACTTGCAATACAACGATAACATCATTCGTAACTCGTGACTCGATAGTAAATCAATCGACTTGTGAGAACGATGTTGGCTATCGACGTGGGGGATACAGAGTCAGTGACCGTGTCTACTTGTACACTAGTAGACATGTAGTAGCAAGGCACTTTAATGGACACCAAACCACCTGTGTGACACTACTAGTGCTGAGTGACCTATACTAGTTTCGATGAGGCCTACTTGTTTATTGGATTCGTAAAACGTTAAAATGAAGTGGCTGTATCGTTAGATGGGGTGAATATTTCTGACATCAATAATATGAACACCAACTACAATAACAAGTGTATTACGAGAGGGCTTTGTATAAATTGATCATTACATTGGTTTTATTAATTTAATTATTTATATAAATTCAGGCAGTTAAATAACTTAAAATGGTACATTTATATACACCACTCATTTTACTGTTACATTGCGTAGTGGTAAAAACCCTTAAAAAGCAAACCTTTTCTTAGATTCAATCTATAATTTCACCTCTATCAAAGATGTAAAGGCACTATAAAATATGTTGAATAGTATCATATTCAGTTGATATATATAGAATAAAAGTATGTAAAAAAATCTCAATTTAACCAGTAATATTAAACGTACGTTTATAAGGGCTCTCCAATGGTACAAATGGCACATTAGTACAAACGATGTGTTTAATTAAACAGTTTATTTCAATCCTGCTCGTATAATGAAGTGCAGTCAGTTAAACCGATTACATTTGCATATTTAAATTGCATGCGTCATACTTGATTGATTTTATTTTATATCGAAAATGTCACTCAACAATATCAGAAAGTGAAAAATTTTCTGTTATGAAATATACTAAAATTACTTATTTTCCAATATCGACTGTCTTTTCTTACTATAAATTTGAGCCAGTAAAAATTCATTTTTGTTAGTAAGTTGGAGATTTACAAAACTTTAAGTGTTTTAAAACAACTAACACAACGTTTCGTCAGGTATAAAACTTTTGTCCTCTCCAGTTGCTACTTACTACCCTATTCTAAATTTAAAACTAATGTTTCCCCATTTTACTAACCTATATCAACGTAGAAAGGACTTAAACCTGCAGCTTAATGCTCGTAGATTAGGACATAAACACTTAGTAATTAATGTTGTGCACACGTAGCTTGTGTTACAAATTTGTTTATATGTACATATACTGTATGGTTTTTTTTATGAGCTACCATTTATTAAGTAAGAAAAAAGCTATTATATATTTGAATCAGGATTCAAAAGTTACGTTATAGGCCTATATTAATAAAAATACAAAGTGATCTCCTGTCACAAAGCTAAATGCAATCCATCGAGCCATTTAAGACCTGCCTCATTGATTCTATTTTTGCTAGCTAATTCCTCCGTAAAAAGAGGGCAGAGGGCAATCTGTAACTATGTGATCTACAGTTTTGATTAACCTCTTCGCAATCACATGACTGATCTATTGTCAATCATCATTTGTATTTCCAGTAGTTACATCTGCCCACGTCAGTTCGGAACCGATTCAACAGTGTCCACTCTACGAGGGAGATTCCCATATACGGGGGGGGGGGGGGGCGAGGATGATGTTGTTCGCGTCCCCAGAAAATCTTTTAAGTTGTACGTACACCCTGGGTAGTTCTAAACGAGCAACAATTCTGGTAGCTGGACTGTCACGAATTTGTGATCTCCCAGCTATGGCGGCTACAACAGAAACTAGTTTACGACAACAAGTCGTATAACTATGCATAAGGCATACTGACACATCATCAAGTAATATCAATCATTGGGGGATGTATTGAGGTTAAAATAAACACCAATCAATTGTGATTATATAAAAATGTAATTTTGGTTAGTAATTAGTTGAACATTAACGCAATAAAATGTGCAAACAAGTGGACAGAGCTCTCGAACAAGCATTTATGGTTCATATAAAACTGAAATACAAACTTCTCTGTACAAAAAGTCCTGACGAGTTGGTCGGGTGCCCACATATTTCCCCGGGTCCGGGAAGGTCAGAATGTGAGTCCGTTGCTCTTGTCAGCTGTTTGAGTGACGCCGCAGCCGCGGTACGCATCGTTAATCAGCTGTGACGTCATGTCACACGGTTATCGACTACTCGAATCGATCGATAATCTAACGTGCCAGGTCAGTTCAGGTCACCATATTTTGCTTTTAGAAGAGTGTAATTTCCCTGTGAGAAAAATTTAGGATGAAGTAGCTTTTTGTCTACAGAATACGTGATAAAAATATAATGGATTTTAGGCTTATTGTTTAGGTATACGAGTCCATGTATGGGACTAAATTATGTTTTTACTTTGAGTTTAAAAATTCAGTTCGATTCGTGTCAGTGGGTTTTGTAGTAACAGCAATAGTAAAATATGTTATCTGTTACAATTTTCATGAATATGATACTCTTGTTTGGTTTATATAAAAACCTCTTGAAGGTTTTCAAAGTATGTTGATGTCCGATGTTTGCATTTTATCTGTGAATTTAAAAGTGACAGTTCTTAATGTTGGTTTTAAATTGATTATATATGTTGTCAGTCACCAGAGTTTAACCTTAGTATATGATATGTAATGATGTGTGTTTGTAAAATTAAAATAAATAAATAAAATATTTTAAAAGTCAGCTATTAATTCATTTTAAAGAACTTTAATTAGAATTTTATCTTTAGGAGCACTATAGTTGAACAAAATGGCAATAGGTTTTTAAAATGGTAACACATTTTAAAATTAAAAAATAAAAATATTTGCTTTTAATTTCTCATAAAATACAAAAATTAATAATTACGTAAACATTATTTTTAGTTTGGTTGTACAGCAATCCATAAGTTGCTGTATTAAATATTACAAGCTTATAATCGTTGGGAGCTGAACGCTTTACACCAGAAGAAATATTTAAAAAAATCTATTTAATCAGTTCATCTAGAATGACACAAATATTGTAATAACATTGATTTAGAATAGTAAATGCGGTAGTTGTAAATAAAATTACATAAATTGGTAGAGTTAATACTTTAAATAAATCACAACATAACCTTTGAATAATCTTATTAGAACGAATCTTATAGAGAAAACAGTTTCCTAGAATATCTATTTGAAGACATGTTTATACGAAAATATAAAATACTGTAACAATGATTGCACACTTGACCAGATTCTGACTTCCTACCTAGTGCCTGGGAACTGACGTATCATTGATCAGGGGAGTGGAGGGGGTTAAGTGAGGTGGAGTTGTTGACGGCGGAATGTTTGTGCCGTCACGCGTGTCAGACGTGCAGACACGTAACGCTGGTTGACGGAACTGCCTTGATTAAATGTAATTTGTTTTTTGAGGGTGGTTTTTGTTTAGGGCCTCTAACTCTACAGTAGGACTACCGGTGACAGAGATATACAGTGAGTGGTCACAGGGTTGTTTGAGAGGGGGTAATGTAAATACGAATACATTCCTCACCTATACTAATTATGATACACGCTATGTATAAGGCTTTATACAATATTTCGAATTACGACATTTAAAATTATACGTAACAATAGGACAAATTGATAGTTCAACTTTTGGTTAATTGTGAATAATTTTACTCACAAATAATTACAAAGGTTGTATTTGTTAGGCTAAATAAAATTACGACTACTGTACTAATAAAAATATACAAATTAGGATGTAGCTTAATGTTTAACAATTTTACTAGTGTATTAATTGTAATCCCATTTATTGTAATAAGGATTATAATCTATTACTATTGGCTGACTGATCAAAGCTCCTCAAAAACTATACGACTTTAGTTTATGAAACTTGTTACAAATAATTCTTATAGGTTCTAAATACGTTCTAAGAGAAGATTCTAAAATGTTTTCTCAAGAACTTATGTAAGGTGGATGAAAATATTCCACGATACCGGCCAATCAACGTGGGGAAATGTGAGTTTACAATTCTTTAGTTGGTTGATTTTAGCCACGGAAAACTCGTTTTTACCGAAAATATAAAAACTAGTTTTTTATGTGATGGTGAAAAAACCAATAAAAAATTGGAATTTTCAACACTTGTTTTTTTATTGATGAGCAGAGGAATATATAATTGGATTTTCAATAAAATTACACAGTAAAAATGGACCCGAAAAAATACACTTACTTACCAAACATAACCTAACTTATCCTAATCGTCTATATAATCAACAAAACTTCGTAACTTGCATTAAATTCTATTGCCTGGCCTCCGTGACGGCCTTCCGGCCATCACTCTGGTGAATATACTTACGGATTTGTTTTTGGTGGCCTCAGTGACGGCCTGCCAGCCGTCACTCCGGCGCAAAATTCGTACGAATTTCTTTTTGATAGTTAGTCATAGCTCCTATTAACATTGTGCATTTGGGCACCATAGGTGATTTGCCGCGTACGTAGGTTTTCCGAAATATCTCGCGAAATTGTCGGAGACCAAAATAGTTTTCAAATTCGTGTTCAGCACGATAATCTACATCAAATAAAATATTGATGAAAACCCCACAAAAAATAACGGAGATAAATAGAAAAATAACATTTGAAAACGTTTAGATTAATTTTTTTCTCTGGTAAAAGGTAAAAAGGTTAAGATTGGCGAGGCATCTAGAAAGCGCATAAATACCTCAGATGGGTGAGAGAGCTTAGTTTGGCGCAACTTGACGTTATTTTTGAACAATCTATTTTTTCTTTTTCAAACTAATATTAACTTTACAATTTTTTGAAAGAAATTTCGGTTTATATAGTCTTTTATGTCTTGGTGATATTTTGTATTACTGTAATGCTTTTTTCAAGTTAATGGCCAATAACATTACAATATGCATTTCTTGGGTACTATGAAATCATATTCTAGTGAAATATCACGGATATATGAAATCATATATCTAAGTAGAGGCAGATTTTTTCTACGGTTGGGCTCTTCATATTAGTTGAGCCCATGATCAACGTGCGAACCCCTTGTTACCAACTTGGGTAACGCCATCTTCTTCATCAACTTGTTAACTTGAGCTTGGGGTGTAGCAATACTTATACTGTAGCTCGTATACTGTAGCTCGTATACTGGTAGTTCGTATACTGGTAGTTCGTATACTGGTAGCTCGTATACTGTAGCTCGTATACTGGTAGTTCGTATACTGTAGCTCGTATACTGTAGTTCGTATACTGTAGTTCGTATACTGTAGCTCGTATACTGTAGCTCGTATACTGTAGTTCGTATACTGTAGTTCGTATACTGTAGCTCGTATACTGTAGCTCGTATACTGTAGCTCGTATACTGTAGCTCGTATACTGTAGTTCGTATACTGTAGTTCGTATACTGTAGTTCGTATACTGTAGCTCGTATACTGTAGCTCGTATACTGTAGCTCGTATACTGTAGCTCGTATACTGTAGTTCGTATACTGTAGCTCGTATACTGTAGCTCGTATACTGTAGTTCGTATACTGTAGTTCGTATACTGTAGTTCGTATACTGTAGCTCGTATGCTGTAGCTCGTATACTGTAGTTCGTATACTGTAGTTCGTATACTGTAGCTCGTATACTGTAGCTCGTATACTGTAGCTCGTATACTGTAGTTCGTATACTGTAGCTCGTATACTGGTAGCTCGTATACTGTAGCTCGTATACTGTAGTTCGTATACTGTAGTTCGTATACTGTAGCTCGTATACTGTAGCTCGTATACTGCAGTTCGTATACTGTAGCTCGTATACTGTAGCTCATATACTGTAGTTCGTATACTGTAGTTCGTATACTGTAGCTCGTATACTGTAGCTCGTATACTGTAGTTCGTATACTGTAGTTCGTATACTGTAGCTCGTATACTGTAGCTCGTATACTGTAGCTCGTATACTGTAGCTCGTATACTGGTAGCTCGTATACTGGTAGCTCGTATACTGTAGCTCGTATACTGGTAGCTCGTATACTGTAGCTCGTATACTGTAGCTCGTATACTGTATATAATTATGAGAACACTATTCGTTACGTATTTTAGGTATAACGAGATATTAAAAGAGTGTATGATAATTTTAGATGTGACATGTTGCCTTGTTACTAACTCTTATGAGGTAAAGGTGTTTTTTCATTCACAGCCGTCAGGACAGCATTGGATATAAATTGGCTTGCATTACGGCAGTGCATCACTAGTGCAGTTTAATCAATCGTGTTATTGGTAGCCTATATTTTTGTTAATCTGTACAAAGCTTTGATTTTTTGTTATTGTTTTAGACCATTGAAGATGTAAAATTGTGACATTTCAAATGATCAATAGTTATATTAATTGATTTAACAGCTTTAATCCTACAATAATAAAATAATATTGAATAGTTTCGATGAGATTAGTAACTTAGTATTAACACTACAAGACTTAAAAATTACTAAACTATAAATGAAGCAAACAAAAACAACTTACAATATAAGCGTAACTATTTACATTAAACTTGTCCCCTACTGTGGAGAATGTAAAAGCCATTTAACTGAAACGTATAGTTCTTAGAAAGAACATGGATAATGAATCAGCACAAAGTTGTTTTCTTCAACACCAGGCTTTTATCTATGTTTTTAGAAATAATTATCAAACTACTGATGGTGATTTAGATATAGTTCAGGAAACAATATTAATTATGCACTTAGGATGTCACGTACAACAGTGAAACTCACACTAAAAGTGTGTGGTAAATAAGGTTTTTTAAATGCTTAGATCACAAATACACTTTAAAATATCCAAATAATTAAATGATTTATTTGAATGGATTTACGGGATACTGTTTTTATTGGCGTCCAACTAAAGAACCTTTATGCAACATCCCATCATATTAAAGTATTCCAATAATTATATTTAGACATACACAGTTAAAGCCATTATACAATTATCTCCAGACTTTAATTATATAAATCTTCCTGCCGTAATCGGAGTATATGTAATAAACATATTTCATCTCAACTCAGAAATAAATAAATGTTGAGCGCAACAGCAATATTAATAAAACAAGTCAGCTAGTGGATAAATACATTTTCATTGAAATGCAAATAAAAGTAAGAAGCTGCTCATACTAAAAAAACTCTATTACGTAATCTAAAGAAATAAAAATTTTTTGCAAAGCTTGCTAGTCCACGCGAACTATATTCAACGAGTGAAGTATCAACCACTTGCTAAATTGGGGATTCGAGCTTAGGACTTATGAGAACTTTAGCCACCGAGCTACCTCACTAACATACATATAATTATTATTATTATATTACAATATAAGTACAAAATGTACAAATATAATAGCGATATATATCAGAAGATCACTTTGGCAATCCTTAGAACAGAGGATTCAAAAACCAATATATAAGTTAATTAGTTTAGCCTAAGGATAAAAGAAATAAAAGTGCCTTACGATGCGAAACAACGCTATTAAGAAAAAATTTATAAAAGTAAAATAAAGAAATAAACAAAGAAAATAAAAAAAGAAAATGCTAACAATGTTGTCACGGCTGTAAAAATAGGACTACACAAACACACCCGTCGTAAAATACAGTTAGGTTCAACAGAGTTACAGTTGATCAGATCGTAAAATCTTCGATACAGCAGGTTTGGACACCAAGGGGGCGATGCCCCAGTTAGTGTTGCAACACAGACGCCTTCACTTTGGCGGAATATCCTGAGCCGGTTCCTTATGGTGGCATTCCTCGAGCAGATTAGCAAGCGAGTTCAATACCTTATAAACAAACATGCTGGTGGTGTCCTGGCAGTTAATTCGGAGTATCGATAACAGCTGTCTTCTTTACATTTATTCCAACAAAAAAAAGCGAACAAGTTGATGTTTTCAGTAAAATACCAGCTACATTAAGGATGTAAAAAATTGACTCGATTTCTTCTCCAGCATCAAAGTCGTTATGCACTTTTCGAAGCCACAGATAGAATTTTTGTTTGAAAATAGTAACAGAAAGATAGTAAGTTTGAAAAAAAAAATTAATTGTGAGTTATAGAACTAGGTATTTAACGAGCTGACTTTTAGATTGCAATCTAGAGCTTCCGGAAGATACAACTGACCACATTGTTATCTACGTAAGAACATCCGGTATCTGTAAATAGCATATTGAGACGGTCAAATCCGGAAGCTGTAGATATGAATTTGAAAAACCACTATTCACAATCGAAATGAAAATCCTTTCAACAAATTACAAAGATAAATCGTATAAAAATTAAATAGAAAATCAAAAATAAACATACACTTATGTTCGCTTTCATAGATACTATGTTATTATACTTCTATTTTGTTTTTATATTTATGTTTTAGAAGATAAGTACTATGGCAAACATAACATATCATTTAAATATCAAATAATTTCTTAAGATGTCAAATCAAATGACGGAGTTAACTAGCTAAATGAAAGTTAAACAATATTATGTTCCTGAATGTTCTTTTTACATTTGAAATTAATTAATTTTAGAAAGAGATTTTTTTCTTATGGTTCTTACAGTACACTTGGAATGGTACCATGTACTAGATCAAAAATTAAAATAATCATATTTATTTGTGTATACTTTGCTGTCTTTAAGAGTGACATTTTTACTATGGCATTGAAACGTTGTTGAAGGACAGTCCAAACCCCTTTAAAAAATTGAAGTGCGTCTCTCGGTATCTTAACCCGTTAACCTCAGATTTGGAAGCATAAGTGGTAATTACTAGGCTAACAAGATACGTAAGCTAAGAAATCTGTACTGTAGTGTTGGTAGGTAAACGAATTTTGAGGTCATGATTTATAAATCTGAGTTACATAACAATCAATGGGAAAGAGGAATCAACAAAGGAGAGGTTTTTAAGGCGAATAAGGATTACCGGTGTTAACAACCTCAATAATAAATCCAGGAGACATCTCGTTTAATCCTTTCCACTTAGTGGTTCATCAGCTATATCCTCAATTTTGAATCTGTTCAGATAAAAGACTTTTTTAGTGATTACATACAATTCCTGTAAATGTTGATAGTGATTTTTTTAATGAATTTATCGGTAATTAACATAATTTTATTACGATTAAATTCGTAGAATTTAAAGTATAACCTGTTTTTGTAAACTAGCAATTAGTGAAAATACTACTACTTTTTTGTTAGTTTGATCTTTCTGTTGACTGGTTTGGTAAATAACTTTAATGATGTTGTAGAATAGAATGTGGGGGTGAGTCTAATCTCCCTTATAATTTAAAATTTGAATAAAGTAGCTGAAAACATTCTAACATACTATATTAAGTTTTATATACTATTATGTATATAAATCTCCACAATAATAATAGAGTATCACATGCTGTTTTATTTTCAAGTAGTTTATTATTATAATTTGGCCTCGTTATTGGGAGCTTTAAGATCTGCAATAAATATAGATTAGGTATATCACAGGATGCTTGTCTACTACAGTATTATTTAGTCACCCACACACACACGTACAGTTGTATTGATCCACCCATAAACGTACTGTGTTATTGGTATTACAAGATACTAATACGTGTTTTGTGTTATAGTTTCTATAATAACTATGTTATGTGTTATAGTGCATAAGACCCACTATTAAGGATACACAACTAAACCATAATCCTCTAAGGCTTTATTACGTCATCATTAAGTCCCAAAAGTTCTTGGAAGGACTAAAAAAAACCTATCGTGGATCATTCCAGGAGTACAGTACTTAAAATAACATTTCTATCATCTGGTTTAATTAAAAGACAGGTCATTATGTAGACAGGTTTCGTGTGTCTACCTTGCTTGTAAATCTCAACCTCAGTAGCTGTAATTGGTCCTCTTATGATGCGAATAATTTAATTAAGGAAAATCGTAAAGCTATTATAATTCAATTTGAGTATAATTTTTAGAGGGGGGGGGGGTTAATTTCTGCAGTGTTTCGCTGTTTTCCAAAGACTTAAGAATGAGTGGTAAGTAAACAGCTCACAAACACTATATGGCTGATTAATACAATAAATGCTTTCGTATCGTCACAGTGCAAAGAACACATTTAATTTATTTTTAAAAAGTAGAGCATTTATAAACGAATTATACAAAAATGATCTGTTTTTAATTAGACTTTGGTGATAGTTATTTTTCAAAGTTATGTGAAAACACTTTCTGACTCATAGAAGGCATAGTAAATAAGCGTTTAACTTTTTTTAGATTTTTACAGATTAATTTTTTTTACCACTAGTAGGCCTATCAATATGTGATCACTGACTGGGTCCATATCATAGAAATATGAAATTGGTTGCGTAAATAAAGTTTAAAAAAATCAGTTAGGATTTAAAATTAAAATATTTTATGTATGGTACATATATGATTGTTTTTTTTTTTTTTGCTTTTTTTATTATTGCCAAAAAGTGCAACATTATAAACCACGATACTGTTGCAAATAATTCAATACATTTGCGCAATTATCAGACGAACAAGAAATGATTTTAAAGGTTCTAATGATATAAGATTTTTTAATAAAGTTGAAAAAATTGATAAAACTCTATTTTATTATATATTATAGGAAGTGATAAAACGTTTTTTATTATAAGGTATTTTAAATATAAAGTATTTTAATAATTTACATTTAATCTTTAGGTACTTTAATTATTTAAAAAAAAGCTTTCATTTATATATTGGACAAAAATCAAATTTAAAGGGGTATGCATTTGTGAAGGTTATCTTAAGACGGAATTATTTTTAAATATAAAAATGTTCTCAAGTTGAAAATGCTTGAAACAGCATTTTCAACGCGTCTGCTGGGGACGATAGACTGGTGGGTACCTACCGTTGTCGCGCTGGGTAGTCGCGGCGTGGTGGTACAGCCCCGGGTACTGGTAGGGCTGGTAGGCGGTGCAGGCCGTCACCCAGGTCAACACGACTACAACCACTGATACTGAAGCCCTCATCTCTGCCAATGTCACGGCCGCACACGCGTGCTTGCTATATAACATATGCCGCACCCCCCACCACCGGTCATCCGCCGGCCGGCAAACCCACCTATTGCCAATTAATCGAATTCGGTTTAAAACTTATAATTAGCTATACATCTTATTGATGGTATTCAATTACGTTGAATTTTTAATATCCACCCACAGGTTGATAAAATTATTCTTTGAAATCATTTTCATTAAACGTTTTGACTTATGTTATTTGTGTTGCGAAGTGAATTTAAGTACGTGGGTTTTTATTGTACGGCACGAATTCACATTAGTTGTTACTGTCCATCGGCTTTAAGGCTACACCCTTCACAAGTGGAACCTACCCACCGTCCCATCCTGGGCTTCTCAATAACAGATCACCCACAAGATTCAATAAAAATGAAAAAAAAAGAAACGATTCTATTGATGCAAGATAAACATAATTATGACTACTATTAACTATACGGTAAACAGTGTCATACACAGTAGTTAATCCCACCCTGACTCAAAAGATAGAGATTTTGATCTATAGCGGTTTCTTATAATTATTGATATACTATAAGACGAAATCAAACTACAGTGTCAATAAATTTTTATTGAACATTGATTATATAGAATATACAGCATCCTTTTTTATGTTAAATAATTTCACTCGCAAATTCACATGAGCCTGCAGGCCTGTGCGTGAATGTTATTCAACGAGTGAAGTACCGACCGTTAACTCAGTTGGAGATTCGAACCTGGGAATTTGTACTCCTAACTCAAAATTACTGCCTCCGTTTCGCTTTTAACATATGGAGAGATGAGCATATAACTCCATACTATATCCAGTCTAAAATTTTGAAACTATCTGATCAGAGGTCTATCAAAATTCTCTCTTTTACTCATTCTTTCATTACCAAAAAATCACCAAAATATTTTTTTAAAGATTTTGAGTACGTGGCGGAAAGAATTTTAAGTGGATCAAGATCGGGATCTTCACTTTTGCGCATTCCCCATCACAGAACAGCTGCATACGACAAATCTTTCACAATAACGGCGTGTCGCTTATGGAACTCCCTCCCGACAAATATTACCAATCCCTAGCCTTTCCTGGTTTGTGGTGTCTTTAAAACAACACTTCATGGAGCGGATGATTTCGGCCGGTTCGTCTTAGGGCTTGGGCTCTGCTGGGGTGGAGTTGGTAGTGAGCGGTATGAATGAGAGGATGTATCAATGGAAAAACATATTTAAAAATTGTTGCAATGCTCTGTTTTACTAAAATTATTATTTTTGTACAGTATGTTCATGTGAAGTGTAATAATGTAAAATGTATGTTTTTAAAACTTTTTTTTAAGTTCATGCTAAGTTAAGTAGTAAGCTTTTTTTCTTTAAATGACTTATAGCTATTTAATATGGTATTTTCATTTCTTTATTTAGTTATTGTACTTCATTATTGTTTTACTTAAGGTTAAGTGTAAGAAAGGGCCATGTGGCCCTAACTTCACCTTTTTTTGTAAATTAATTGTATAATTAATTTTCAAAATAAAGAAATGTCTATTTCTAAAATTTCTAACCTTAGCTACTCACCCTCCACGCCGACATTACTGAGCATTTTTTTTAAATTGTCATAATTTAAGAGTATTTTACAGAACTTTTTCTGCATCAACAGTGCCTCTTGTTAAATTAAATTTCAGGTGTTTTTGACATTTTCTGTTTTTGGAATAATAGATTAACATACGATCAATATGTTATCATTGCGATATCACTGTATAGACGACACTTGTTAAACGATACCAATTTAACATCGAAATGTCACTAACGATGAAGTGTAGTTAGTTAACGGAAACAAGGTGACCACATTTAAACTAGTTTGTATATTTTTATAAATTTAAGTGGTAGAGTTTTAAGAATTTATTTTCAACTATACAGGTTAGTTTCGAATAAAAAAGTTACGATTTTCTGAAAATGATTTCTAGATGCCACTAATTTACGAATTAGAATTGCAGAATGCAGACTAAAAGTAGTTTTTCAAGATATGGAAAAACCTATTAGTAAATTATTGTGATCATAGAACTTCAAATTAGGTTTTTTGAAGTCAGAACGATTATAGCAGCATCAGGTTATTTAACAGATTTGTAATGCTGTAACTACTTATTTGTAATGCTGTAACCACTTATTTGTAATGCTGTAACCACTTATTTGTAATGCTGTAACCACTTATTTGTAATGCTGTAACCACTTATTTTTAATGCTGTAACCACTTATTTGTAATGCTGTAACCACTTATTTGTAATGCTGTAACTACTTATTTGTAATGCTGTAACCACTTATTTTTAATGCTGTAACCACTTATTTGTAATGCTGTAACCACTTATTTGTAATGCTGTAACCACTTATTTGTAATGCTGTAACCACTTATTTGTAATGCTGTAACCACTTATTTTTAATGCTGTAACCACTTATTTTTAATGCTGTAACCACTTATTTGTAATGCTGTAACCACTTATTTGTAATGCTGTAACCACTTATTCAAACTGGTAAGAACAACTTTCGGTGCATCGATGAGGATGCCATCTAGAACCTCAGTCGTTTATATAATGTATCATATTTCCAACTCATATTCACACTTAGACTCCGTTACCACTTTTTGTGTGTTACGAGAATAAATTGTTACATGAAGGTAGGGTAAGTAGGGATGGACCACAGAGAAGAAGGAAACTGAGGGTGCCTTCAATAGTGATTGTGTGTTGAGACAAGTCTCCAGTTTTCCATGCGATGGCAGGGCCAACCCCTTGTCACTCCCTCCCTTATTCCCCTCCGAACCCTCTGAGATAAATGCGGTAATTATATTACAGTTGCACATTGGTTGATATCTATTTATAACTGCCACTGAGGAGTCCACTACGGACATAAGAAAGCGCCACCTACAGATATAAATATTACTCTTTGCATAGATTTATCCTGAAAAAATAATATTTATTAATACATAACTATTCAGGGCAACTTAAAAATCTTCAGCTTAAGGGGTCTTTCACTTCACGAAAAACACCAACACCATGGACATCTTAGTGCTTAATAATGAATGAATCGCTACCCTTGAAGTGAGGGTGACATTTGGTAGGTTTTAGCACTATTATAGAGTACCATAAGTTAGTTTAAGTAAAATAGTTGAGTATTTTTTTATATTATTTACAGTCAAATATGTGACACTTTAAATTCAATTCTTTGCGAATTTTACTAATAGAATCATAATACCAACTAATGATCATAAAGACTGGATTTTTAATAATAATATAGTGTTAAGTATAACGCGCTGTAATAATTACATGACCAAACAATTAAAACATAAAAAAAAATTCCTGCTGAGGGTAAGATGTGTGTCCACTTTATGGCTGTTCACTTATCAGTGGTGGCTGGGTATTTGGGGGACGGCCAACTTAACGTGAAATCTGAAGTGATATTGGTCTGATTTTTTGCTAAAATATAAGTCTGATAACTCAGTGTTGTCTCCTGAACGAAATCCGGACGCTCCAAAACGGGCAACACCGACTTTTATATTAGTGTCCACTCCGACAGAACCACTGAGTGGACGCCTAAGTTGGAAGTAAGAGTAAAGAATACATAGCCTATCGACTAAAATGTCCAAATAGCTTTTCCCTCAAAAACGTATGGTACAAAATTACTTCACATAATCTTAATGAATAACAGTTATTCTATTTAAAAATATTTATATTTTTTTCATCTAAATTGATATTGTGCACTTGCTTAAGCTGAGTCTTATAGTAATATAATGTAAAATACAATTTAACAATATTACATTTATTTTACAAAATTAATTGTTCAGACTGTGATAAATTCTACATTGGACAAACTGGAAGACCATTCAAAACACGCTTTCAAGAACACATACAAGCTCTCAGAATCCATAACACAACTACATGAAATCCACATTCGCAGAACACTTGTTCTCTACAGACCACACGTACACAAAAATTGAAGAAAACATGAAAATGTCAAATTTTATAAAAAAGGGCAAGAAAATGAATGCAACAGAAAGATTACATATATATTTAGCACAACAAGAAAATCAAGTGAACATATTGAACAAACAAATCAATTATACAAACCCAATTTCTGATAAGATTCGAAAAATTCAAAATTATTATTAAAAAAATCACCAACTTATCCATATTCATCAATATTTATAAACACCACATGTTTTACAATTTTATTTAAATAATTATTATATACCTAATTTAATTATTTAATTTACACTTGAAAATGACCAATAAGTTGAAACATGTTGTGTGAAATAATTTTAATAAAAAATTTTAAGGGTACTCAGTTTGAATTTTACTACATCCTAAAAATACGTAAGTAGCCCTAATTTTTAACTTTATATTAATTTAACAATAGTTTCGATAAGATGAATTACTGTCATCATTACAATAAAAAACTTAAATTCAATGTAATTTTGAAAATTAATCAAACAAAATATTGTCATAATCCATTTTACTTTGTAGACAAACCACAAACCAAACACTTTATCTTGATAGTCTTAGATACACGATTGTGTGAAAGGAAGGTGTATTATTCGTTGTTTGGCATTTTATATAATCTTCTTAGTCCATCTAATATTGACATAAACCATGTCTTTAGTGATGTTCCTTCAGAGAGAACGTTTTCTTAACAAATTTTAATAATAATTATTTCATGAAATATCTACGAATATTAAAACTGTTGTGTCTTGGTATGTAACGTTTTATCTTCATAGTATTAAATCAAAATAGTGGCTATTATTTTTGATAGGTAAGTCTTCACTGGTACATGCTTACACCTACTCTTATTTTGATAAACGGTTGGTCAGGATCTTGTTAAACCCGTCTTGTTTGAACTTGGCATATTCACCGATCCTGGTTGGAGACGGTATAGTGGATAAAGCTCTGCTATCCATGGAAGAGGAATTATCTTGGGTCAAAATTATATTTATGAGTTAGTACTGGTTATAAATAGTCTGAACATGGCAGCCACTTAGTGTTGTACTGAAAAACCTATGAAGCAACTTATTCCAAATTCCGATGTGTAATGCTATTAAGCCAGGGATGATGTGGGCAGACAAGAAATCATATTAATTAACATGACTATTAATCATATATAAGTGATCCGTCTTATACTAAATTATAAGACCTATATTTCCTGTATATAATATTGATAATAATACGTAGTTTATTTTATTTCAACTACTTTATGTTTTTGATCCCATAATATTATTCTGTTGACATATTAAGAATCCTGACCTTTTTTCAAACATTTTGAGAATAAGGGTTGAAAGTGAGAAGTTAAAGTGACAATTATGTTTACAACACAGCTACACGGGAACACACACAAGTTAAAATAAATTCTTAAACATTTTGAATTTGCATGTAATTATATTTATTATATATAAATGAAGTGAGTTATTAAATAAAATACTTTATAATTACTAACTTTATTTGTCCAAAATATGTGGTTAAACGCCTTATCAAATGCCAGAAAAATAGTTATTTGAGTTTTTTATTTTTAATTTAAACATATTTCATGAAAATGTGTTCTAATATAAAATAGATAAATAGTATCAACTTAAAGATTTTTGATGAATGATGGCCAATCCAGTCAACTTAAGAGCAAATTCAATTACCGGTGACATGTGAACACGTTTGACCCTCTCACCCATCCATAAATGCACGGTGGTATTGGGGTGTATTTGAACCCAGGCGACATACGAACACATTAGACTGCTGTTGGAGAACCCAGTCGACCTACGAACACATTCGACTGATGATGGAGACCATAGTCGACCAAAGAACACATTAGACTGCTGATGGAGAACCCAGTTAACAAAAGAACACATTTTACTGATGATGGAGACCCCAGTCGACCAAAGAACACAATAACAGCTCAACAAATCAAGACTTAAAGAAGATCAAATTTATAAACGTATATGTATATATATATATATATATATATATATATATATATATATATATATATATATATAATAATAAAAAGGGAACATTCACTTCCTCTTTTTAGAAAATTCATCATGCTTCCGTTAAATATTTATTTGTCTTTAAAGTTAAAAAAATTATTAAAAATGGTGGTTAGTTAGGGGGTGAAAACAGATATCACCATGATTATTAACTAGTTACTCAAAATCGAGATCATTTCGCATACCGAAAGTTAATAAAACTTGCTATAGAAAGTGTTTTGTATATACAGGACTGAAATATTTCATTGATCAGCCTAACAACATTAAAATATAAATAACTATGAAAACGTCACTTTAACGTTAAGGGACTGGCTTTTATCAAATCATAAGATTAAAAAAAATTTAAACGTCTTAAATTAAGAATAGTAGACAATCAGATCAAGTAAAATTAAGGTTTAGTTTTGTGTGTACCATAGGTATTTGAGTGTTGCAAAAGAAAGTGTTTATATAAATCAATTTATCAGAGTACTATTGGAGCCTCTGCTAGTATTCAGGAATGTCAGGAACAAATGCCATAAATATTATCAACGGTTGTCTGATCCTGATAATAATGTTTTGTGCCATGCACCTGTCATCAATTATTGATAAAATAGCATGTAGTTCTTACAGTTTGTTATAATTATGGAAAATTAAATGTATAATTAAGTCTAAAAATAAAGGCTTCTACTATTATAAATGGGGAAATATTTTTATTAAGCTACCCACTATTCATTTGTTGTAATAGTTTACTAACCTGTTTCGGCTCTTGCACTATCTCCAGAGTGTAGAAATATAGAAATTATAAGAAATCACATTTTCTTATAATTAGGCTATAATATGACACCCGGAAGATGACACAAGAGACAAAAATGGTTAGTAAATAAATATAAAAAAATTGAATAAAGGTTCTTAAACAAAAATATTGCTTCGTTTATATTTTCATTTTGTGAACAAGACTAACAAAGAGTCACTTTTCATAAAAAGTTGTGACAGCCATAAAAACCCAATTTACAATCTCTTGGTACTCACTAAAGATGCCATGTGTGCGAAAGTGGGTGGGTCATCAAGAGCCGTGCGTGGAGAGGGTAGTAAAACATCACATATAAGTAGAACGGATGAGGGGGTTCCAAGCTAGGGACAGGTGGTTAGGTGACACCAGTGTACCTATAGTGGGACCTGGTCACATTAGTTAGGTGTACTTGTAAGCTACGTCAAGTCTGATTGATTATACATGCTAGATTCGATGTGTAGGAGGAAAGGTGGCGATTAATCAAATACGAGTATGCGATTAATTCAAATCACCGTTAAAATAAACTTTTATGGAATTTTGGTATATTACGTTATTTAAGAAACTTTATTAATCGAACAGAAATATCAAATGTATTTTGAAAATCATAATTACACTAATAATAAATAATGTATCGGCTATATATTTTAATAATGTTCAGGACAAAAATACAGTTATTCTGCTGAGATGAATTTCTTAATAGAGTTACATTCAGCATATTTTTAGACATCTATCATTCGTAGGGATTCTCAATATTTTCTAATCTATAAAATTATTTCCGATATAAAACAAGTAGAGAATGGTATGAAACAATTAATCCTCATTATTACTATAAGTGTTTTGAAAATTCCTAATCAAAACGAACCTACAGTATACAGTCTGATAAAATATATAAAATATAGATTTTAATTTTCTTCTTTAATATATTATAGGTAGAGTGAACAAGAAGTGAATTATAGCAATGATCTATAAACATAACTCTGAATAAAAATGTGTGTTTAATAATGGTTAAAATAAAACATGTGGAATTATTAAATTTGTATTCTAACTTATATAGACTTGAATGTTATTATATTGTGTATACTTCTTAAAATAATAACGTAAAAACATAAAACTTCTTAAATAAAATAAAATTAATCTCTATTAGCTAGTTTCATTCCGTTATATAGAATACGGGATTCTCATTTAATATGGAGTCACAAGAACAAGTAATGAGTTTGTTTGAAATTCATAATATCGTTAGAAAAATAATTATTCAAAATTTTGTTGGTCTTTTCCTACGATTCAGTTTTTTTTTAACAACACAAAGTTTCGAGGGGCGAGTAACTCCCTTCGTTTTCAAGTGGCTTAAGTTAACTTAAGTTTGTTATACAAACAAAAGAAGAAAGTAATGTAAAACAGGCCTTGACACAATTACCTTTTACAAACTTACAACCTACTTTACGTCTCTAACTTACAAATTACAAAACAAAAACGAATTTTAAATACGTGTAATAAACGTAATTTAATTTAAGCAGCTTGATAAGAAGAAGTGTTTCTTACCTCTCGAAACGACTAGTAGTTGAAAAAAACACAGCCTCGTTAGAAATGTCCAACTAAGTTTAGGATCGTAAAATGACGTTCATCTTTAGACACACAGTGTCGAACTAAATTAAGCAGTGCCACCTAAACTATGTCATAGTGAAAAAGGATTCCGAAATGGTAGTGTTTAGTGAAAAACATTTCTAAGAATAAGTTCTCTTGTACAAACATTAATGCTGAACTATCCAAACATAACTGAAAGGCACTTAATTTCAATAGAGTTCATTATGTCACAGTTATAGAATATTATATATTTTATTTCCTCCAAACAATTACAAATGACGCTAAAAGCACCAAATTGATAAATTCCACGATTCACGGGTGTCATTTATGTCCGGCGTAAAGTCACAGAGCCTATAAACCCAAGGGTTTATGGCACTTCAGCAAACACGCCATGGACTTCGTCGTAGGAGACCGGAATCTGCCCACGGTAAGTCAAAATTTATAGCTGCCATAAAGTATTTGAAAGGCAATTTCTTTTCAAACCTTTGTCCTGAGCCTTTTGAGTTATAAAACTGATAAAAGCGCATCACCCGCGCGTGAGCCGTGCCAATCCGCGCTTTTACAAAGCTTTGTTGAAGCTCCAAGGTCAGACGCTGTGCAAAACTAATAAAACAGATCGTAGAAAGTAAAAAATACTATTGGTCGTGTTGATTTAGGGCTTCATACTGGCAAAATTATATTGGCAAGGATAAAGTATGTTCGTGGAGGACTACGCTGACAACCGGGCATTAAGTGCTATCTGCGGCCCCGGGCAAGGACGCTCTATCTCATCCCTTACACCTGCCCATTGCCCAATGCCCAGCCTTTTCAGCTCTCAATTATTTACCGCTTTGCCAGTATCTTCCGCACCAGTTAATAATGGACCAATTAGTAAAGACTTCAGACAAATCTCCTAAATTTTATTTAAGTGATGAATGCCGAACCATTTTGAATCGATGCCTAACAAATTTGAATTGAGGTCAGTGAACTGAATATTGATGTTGAAGTTGTTATTTATTTGGGGGCAAGTTTATGCGAGGTAATTTACCTATGGTATTGTTACACAAGTCAATCACCTCGGAAATGGGTGATGTATATTGATATTTTTAAAAACAATTGGTAGTAATTTGGATCAATTTAGCCTAAAAAGTGGTGAATTCCAACATTATTTCATATACTACGACATTATTATTACTATTCCCATTCTATGTATAAGCAATGACTAAAAAATATCGAAATTACAGACAATTAGAACTTCAGTATTTGTCAGTTATATTAAAACTATGACTTTTATTTGTGATCAAGAGGCATGTAGTTTGAGTGTTTCGGTGTATGTTTATTAAGACGGTGTATATTGAATGGGTGAGTGATTTATCGTAAGATCATCGATTATAATGAGACAGTGTGAACTAAAGGTATGTACTTTGAGTAAGTGCGATAATTGTCAAGAATCATTTGTTTATTGGGGTTGGAGGAGGGGGGTATCCTCACGGAAATTCATGTTTTAACTTAATATGAAAAAAGTCAAAAAATAAAATGAAGCAAAATATACTTAAATTTTTTAAGGGCTTTTTATATAAATATATGTCTTCTTTTTTAACTCCACTCACCAGATCACATGGGCCTGCAAGCCTGTGCGTGAAATTAATTCAACGAGTGAAATACTGACCGTTGGCTCAGTTGGGGATTCGAACTCTGGAAATTGCCCTCCGTGGTCCGAGCCACTGAGCCAACACGCCGGCGTAAAACCAATACTATTTGAACTTCAGACAATAACTCATCTCGTGAAGGACATTCTTAGGATAGTTTGTGGGCTGTGGTTTACTGAGTTGTAGGCGGCACGAGACCAATTTTGGCGCATAAATTTATAGTTGCCCTTGTACAAAGACCACATAACATTTAACAGCCCATTATTTCTCTCCCCCTCTTGTTGTGTTTTGGAAATGAATAAACCACGACAGGGGTTCAGCAGGGGTTACATTTTGTATGAAGTCTGCAAACACAAAAACGGTTCCGTCTCGAGCAATGCATCACTCCCTGCTAAGATCTCGGCCATCAGTTATACTACAATGCCATATGCTGGAGCTGGAGCGGTCTGGCGGTTCTCCAGCAGATAGCTGACTGGAATACTCTATCAGGACTGTTGTTGGAATTCCAGTTGGGTCCTAGCCGAAATTTACGTCATCAAGGGTTATGCGATATTTGAAATTTTAAAAAATATCAAGGGCTTACTTTTTTAAAATTTAACTGTTGGTTTCTGTATGTTTGATGATTTTTAGAACACATTTTTCATTGGAGTCATACTTCATGATGTAATATCCTGCCACCGTTAGAACACAACAGTCTAAGGGGGGAATTGGGACACCCTTTATTTAAAGAATATCGTAAAGATCTAAAAGAATGTTTATCTGTCCAAGAACTGATTGAAGAAAAGAAAACTAAGTAAGATGATCACTTCTAAATTTCGATATTAACAATAATTTATTTGTTGGGCTTTGATATCTTGACTAGTTTTGTTATCAAAATGATTCTTTCATATGTTATATTATGTTAATGAGTAGAAGAGCACAATTACTAGTTTACAAATAATCTTAGTATTCGTGATGGTTAAAGTAAACATTTAACTATAAAATATTCAATTGTATGTTTCAATACTATTAAAATATGACAAAAACACAGTTTTAAGAACACTAAAAATCCGACGAAAATTAACTAGATAAACATATACTTTCCTTCTACTGTTTTACTTTAGTATATAAATAACATGCGGAGTATTTGTAAAATAAAATATTGTAAAACAAAGGAACAGAATAATATAGACGTTACTTATATTAAATATCAAAAGACTTGTTGTGTTTTATTTAGTGCCATATCCAATATTGTGTAATAATCTATAACTTTATGGTATTAAAAATAAGGATGCCTGGAACTATTTGATTATACATTAGTCATAGACAACGAACTAAGTATAAATAACTGCTCCTATAATGGCTTTAATGTGGTTGCAGGGGTTCCTCAAGGCTCAGTTCTTGGGCCCTTTTTATTTTTCTGTTTACAAATCTTTTCATTAATCATGTAACTACAACGCTGAAGACTCAACAATGATAACCTCCGATATTAATGTTACATGCGTACATTTTCGAGTCTCAATTTATTTTAAACTTTAATGTATCAGTAAACTTCACTTGTCATGACAAATTATGAATAAAAGTGTCATTTTGGTGCGCTGCTGAAGTACAAAGTAACCTGACATTGACTCCAGGAGAAGAGGCACGTTTATTCACCAGAGAACAATATGCTCTGAGTAAAGCTATTAACTAATCTCCCTCCAGAATGTAAAGTAAGTTTGCTTTTTACAATTCCCCATGGTTGTCACGACACACATATTTTAGACATGTGTTTGAACCTGTAGCGAATCTTTGTGCATAATCACGTGAATAATTTTGGAATAATATTTCCACAACATCACGTGAGGTTTTAAGGTAAAGTAGGAGTCCTACCTTACGTTGGGATATCGCACTGAGGGCTTATGTTACTGGACGGAAGTATAATCACAGTACGTCCTGAATAAATTGCCAATCTATGTCCACGTCCGAGAGGAATGCGAGCCTGACTGATGGAGAGCGGAAACACTAGGTGGCTACTCCTGTCCAAGGTCCAAGGCCGCGGGTGGTGACGGGAGTTGTTGGCCGTCGCTGCCGTTGACTCACCCAAGGAGTCAATGAACCACACCTCCGCCGTCAATTTAAAATGTATAAAAGTAATTGGACGAAGATGGATGTGAGATAATTAAATTTATTACTTCGTTCTGTGATTAAATTGTTACTTTTTTAATTTTATCTTTACAAAGCTTTGTGAGAAGACAAGAAGTAGCCTATTTTAGTTTCGAAAGAGTGTTATCATTGCATAAAAAACAAAACGTGTTTGTTTACTTAAAATGCAATTAAGTGGTAAATAATGTCAATTACGATGGTGTAAACAAGTACTCAAAGATACATAAAAAAATGTTGCCTTAATGTGTTACTGAATTAATATGTTTTTACTATCATATTTACTCTTATTAAATTATTATATATTACGTTAAAATAATGAAAACGTATTTGAGAATCTATTTAAGTACTTTCTCTTTAATTAAGCTTAGCCACCTACTCAAAATACAAATATAATTAGGGGACACCCCTGCACGCTTCACGTGCAAACCTCGTCAACCGCTCACAGGACACCTTTCCTCTTCAGCCTCGACATGTGACTTTTGACAACAAATATTAGTGGCTTAACTGTATTAAGTAAAATCATATTATGTAAATTCTACTCTAGCAGCTTAGTCATTGCACATGAGTTGCAAACTATCTACAGTTTAAATATAAACACACAATGTTATTAAGAATAAAGAAAGATCTGTAACCCTCTCAATATTATAAACTAATTTAAATCTCTCTGTATGTTCCTCTATTAACTAAAATACGTACTTCGAGGGTTTACATTTCCATTCAGAGTAAAATTATAAAAAAATGAACACCTTACGTCACAACTACAATAAGGGGCAACTTTTTTGATGATTAAATCGTTAAAATTGAGAAAGAATTACGAGAGTAATTAATTGCGATGACATAAAATGGCTTTACGTAATATATTTAAAGATAACCGTAACACCATTGAATTAAAACAAAATATTTGACCGTTTATGTCTAATTTAACTCATATATTGGTAACTTTTATATCATTAATAAAACGGTACATTAGCACTAAGGCATAAATGAAGGTGGTCACAAGCATGTTACATTAGAAAGAATGCAAGCGCAGTATTAGGTAGTTGATATTTTTCTTCAAGTTATACGGTATATTTCTGAAAAGAGGTTAAAACAAAAATCAGAGTTGAGGATTCTAAGTAAGGTTTTTAGCTAGGTTTAGTAAATTGTGCTTTCAGTTCACTTTAACGTTGATAGTCAATTACGTGATAATGTTGACTGAATCAATTAACAATCAATATATTTGTGAAAACTGTAAATTAGTAAATTTGGTTTTTCACCAATTCGTCTGTTTCGTAATATGAGTTTTATTACTATCGCTTGGATTTTTAGATGGTTAAACTGTTAGTGTTTTACATTTCTGTGTGAACATTTACCTAATTTTAAGACTCTTTAATATTTTGTTATAGGTAATATTAGAAGTACAGAACCATACCTAAGTGAACCTAAATACGACTGGTACGGGTAAGGAGACTAAGCTCATACCAGCACTTAAATTTAAGGATTAATCACGTTTCTTAATCTATATATATATATATATATATATATATATATATATATATATATATATATATATATATATATATATATATATATATATATATATATATATATATATATATATATATATATATATAAAAGCTAAATACCACTCACTCACGGACTGACTGATCTCAAAAACCACCGGACGGATTTCCACGAAATATTAAAGGAAGTTAGCTTTAATATCGAATGGACCCACTAAGAAAGGGTTTTTCGAAACTCGATTCCTACGAGGTACAAACAGCCCCTCAACATATCCTTTTTTCCATAAGAATAACATTGGGTTGATTTTAGTAAATTAATAACAGCTGTTTTGTAAATAAATAAACATGTTCATTTTATATATTTGACATCACCCTATGGATGCATTAAGAGTTTAATCTTCAGCTGTTAAAAATAAAACACAAATGAAATAAACACGTTTGAAATAGGCTAAGTGATACTTTATACTAATAAATAGGTAGCAACGCAAGTAGTTTGAGTGAAATACTGTAAATAAGTTTAATACTGTGATTTTATGTTATACAGATAATCTACTATTATTTGTAGTCTAAATCGCATGCCGAGGCTAAGGCCGAGGTGTACCGAGCGCAGCGAGAGTCAGGGTTTGCACGCGAAGCGTGCAGGGGTGTCCCCTAGTCCAATATAAGCCAACAAAAAAACTAAATGCATCGTTACTATCATAACTAAAGGTCCCAAATAATAAAATCATCGTACTAGTACAGAGCCAATAAGAAACGTTCCTTTGCGAATTCTATTTTAAAGATGTATGAAATAAGTGGCATATATTGGTAACTAAGTCATGTCCGAGTTTAAGCCTTGCAAGTGGTTAGCACAATAACATTTCGTCTGATTGCCAAACAATTTGTTCTCTCGGAACTGCAGTTTAATATTATTTGCTATAATCGATTGTTGTTGAGGACACTTAATCTTAACTGTTCATACACAGTATAATTGCCTTTTTAACTAAACAATTTACGTTATTTATTTAAATAATTCACGATAGGCATGTGTGCCTCATGCATGTATATCTTGTTCCACTTACAATGCTGCAATAATGAGTGGTTTTACCATAAACACATGATCGTTTATGGTTATTAGCCAGGTCTACATAAGGTCTTATTACACATGGCACAGACTGATAATAAGGCAGTTTGCACGATTTAAGGCGTGTCCTTAAGTGATTAGGGTACAATTCTGAAGAAATCTCTTGATGGGACTTGTTGTACTTGCGTTGGACTAATATGCATTTGTAATCGTTGCACTAAAAAACTTGCTAGACAAAGAAGCGGAAGATGCAGTGTCTAGGCTTGTACGTAATGTCTAATTATGTTAGTAATATCAATATCGAGTTATGGGAATATTTCATGGGGAGATTTACATTTAAAACTATTCATCAACTCGTGGCGTAAGTATGTGAATTTTTTAGTGAAAGGCAATTTTGTCTGGACAGTTGGGGACAACTGTTAGATTAGAACTCTCGCGTTAGTACATGTCCGCTCAATGGTTATCATCAGCAATACTTGTAGCACTGTGAAGGAGTGGTCAGATGTCAATTTGGATATTATACGGACGTTAAGGGTTGTCATACATACATAGGGGTTGTCATTCATAAATAGGGGTTGTTATACATACAAAGGGTTGTCATTTATACATATAGGTTGTCATTCATACATAGGGGTTGTCATACATACATAGGGGTTGTCATTCATAAATAGGAGTTGTCAATTATACATAGGGGTTGTCAATTATACATAGTGGTTGTCATACATACATAAGGGTTGTCATTCATAAATAGGGGTTGCCATACATGCATAGGGATTGTCATTCATACATAGGGGTTGTCATATGGGTTGCTATTCATACATAGGTGTTGTCATTTATACACTGGGGTTGTCATTCATATATAGGAATTGTAACACACCCAGGGCTTTAGGTTATTGGTAAAAAAACTGATTTTTAAATAAAATGAATATATTTTGATAGTACTCCTACGTGCAACTTATCTGACTCAATCATTTCAATGTTTTTTTTATCTTTTTCAATAGAACAGTTCTACCTTCAGTGTGCATCCCTGTTTTTTACTTCGTCATTCTGATCATACCTTTCTTCATTCATCCTTTCTACCCTGATCTCTGTACCATTGTTCCATCCCTAGTTACTATCCTTGAAAAGGCTTTATAATTATAGTTTTCCTCATTCATAATTTACTGTTTTGTCTGAATCCCCAAAGTTATCATTCTTCGATAATTGTTGTTTTTAATCATCATTGAATTTGTTCACTAAGGGCGATTACCCCTCCTTAATATATCAAACTATCAAGTTTGAATAGAACGCAACACAAAGTTTGGTTCTTTATGATCTAATATTTCCCTAAAACAAGAAATGAAAAACAACAGGCTTGTCCAATTTTACCTTAACTATGCTGAGGCGTTTTAAATAAACAGCCCCGAGTTTCCATAGACATATATTATTTATCAAGCAGTTTTTAACAGCTAAGTAACATCAAACTGCATACGTATTATGAATATGAATATGAACATCAGTTGATTATCCCTTACTTATATTAAATTGACGCAGTCCTTCAGGTTGCAAGCGCTAAGGGATACATAATATAGACTCTACACTTCTAAACATTGTGTAGTTTACATTAATATTCTTGTAAATTCAAAATCCTAGTTATTTAGACTCAGTAGATACTTGTAAACAGTATACTTAAGCAAGAGAGTGCAGTGCTACATAACATTGTGTTAGCCCACCTCACTATCCATAAAAGTAGAATGGTATTGACCTACCCACTCATCCATATACTACGGTGCTATTGACCTACTCACCCACCCATTCATGTGTAGTGGTACAGTAACATTTTTATATACTCGCTCTAACTTCACCTGGTAAAATACGACCAGGTAAAGACGAACTTTAACTTTTAACTTTTTAACGTTACATCTGAAGTAATCAACGGTTACAAACTATAACAATTTTAGCAATTTTTAGGTAAAACAGTTTTAGGTTTCTTACCTTTTTGTAGCATATTTTTAATTGCTCATTTATTCAGAATTTTTCAAGCGTTCATTTATATATGCAGGGTGTTAAAAAATTATGGAACCACCTTCATTTCTCTTAAATGGGTCCAGATAAATAATTGAGATTTATGTATAAATCTGTAGAAATTTTTGTCTATCTTTTGATGAAGTTTGTAAATTCTTTCAACCTAGAGAGGAGGAGGGCCCGTGGAGGATATCGTAAATAGTTTAAATGAAAGGCTATGACGAGTTGGACATAATTTTTTTCTGAATAAGACACCACAAGTTTCAAGTCAAAAGAACCACCCTATCAGAAATGGCGACTGGTTAACCTTTCTTAGCACTGGTATTCGAATGGAAATAGACATGTTGTAAAAGCCAGATGTGAAGCTAGGTATTTGAACAAATAAATATAAAATTAACTTTAAATTATATTATTGACATATGGTACAAATAACTTAGAACAGAACTGGCGTTTACAACATATCGAATTTCCATGCAATTATCATTTCTAACAAAGATTTCCCGGTCACTATTTCTGATGGGTGGTTCTTTTGAAAACTTGTGGCGTCCTATTCAGAAAAAAATAGGCTTTAACATGCTGGGCAACTCATCATATCCTTTCATTTAAACTTTGTACGAAATCCTCCACAGGCCCTCCTTCCCCTCTAGGTTGAAAGAAATTACAAACTTCGTCAAAATATAGAAACAAACTTTCTACAGAGTTATACTCTCTCCATTATTTATCTGGACCCATTTAAGAGAAATGAAGATGGTTCATCAACACCATGTATATACAGAAAAAATTTATATCTCTCACATATATGCTCATTAATAGTGAAAATGACAATCTGTAAAGACTAACACACAGTTCATTAAACATTTGAAATGCCAGCATTGTTGGCGTTTATTAACTAGCAAATACTTTACTGAGAAACATTCCTCATAGACTCAGAAGCCAGTAAATCCGTCTGTAAGATACATAGCCCCTGGTCTGTGGAGGTCGTCTAGACTTTGTCGAGACTGCTCCACCAACTGAGTCATGTTACAATTATACGCAATTTCAGATAATATAAACTTACAGTAGCAAGAATTATCTTTTACATTGGCATCAGAAAATATGGGATTTTTGTACCAGAGTGACATTCTAATATAAAATACTTGTTACATGCATTATTTACTGAATAAATCACGTGTCGTGTGTTAAACTAACAGAAAGTGTATATTTATTAAGTACAATATTTATTTACTTGAACAGATTAAACAAGTAATATATTTTGTCACAAATGAGCTTGTTGTACTGTATATAATTTTATTTATTTGTTTATTTGTATAGTATTTTAACTAATAAAAAATTTTATATATATATATATAAATATATAAAACACACAACTCATCTCTCATTATATGTATACATATTTATTTTGTTATTTTGAAATAAAGTTTCACATTTTGGTATGTAAAATTCTATGTTTTTGGATTATTGTAATACAGTTTGACGAATAAAATAGATAACTATTTAAACTAAAGGATGTGCAAACATGAGAAATATGTAAAGTATAATTGAATGTACTTACATTTACACACAATTCATACAAATAATTGTTCCTCTACCAAGAACGTAAGTTATTCTGTTTCTGTACCAAACAATTGCAGTAGAATTTTAAAGTGTTTATCGTAGAGAGGATTAGAATTGAATTTGTTAAGCTTGCTTATGAAAATAAGAAACCCTCCGTTTCTAACTTAAGTTTACCTTTAAAACATCTAAATTTAAAATTCTACCAAGTGAAATTTAATTTTGAAATTGTTGGGTAATAGTTTGTGGCAGGAACTAATTTGAATTGTAACGCCATTCAAATTTCCTCCATACATTTTATGTGCATAAATGTAGTCAGTATTTGGTTTTATGGATGTGATCAGCCAACAAATGATCGTAAAGTTGCCCAGGAAGATGTAAAAAGATAAGCCACATTCCAGGAAAACCCGGGCGTTGTCGTTCCCCTGTAACAGCCCCAGTTGACACGGACCTCGTTACCTTGGGTGTGGAGTGTGATTCATTGGAAGTCCTTGCAACTTTCATGTACACAAATAATATAACATTCGGTAAATATAACTGAGATTATCAGGTCACTAGCTACGTAGGCCTACAACAACTTTGCGTCTATGAAACAAGGAAGTTGTAGATAAATAGTTTAGAAACTTATCAAACATGAAATTTAGAATCATTTATATATGATCCAAAGACGGTGTACTCACTCATCACTAGATTTCCTGAAAGGAAGTTAGCTTTTGTGTTATAGAGACCCACTACTGTCCGCGCAGAAATTATGGATACTCGAGTTCACAATACCATATCTCCAAAACAGTCCGTTCGATTTTAACGAAAGACCTATCAAATTAAAGGAAATATTATCAATTTTTATACTACGAAGTTTTGAATTTTTACGTAGCTTTTTACAATTTATAAGACGGAAAAAGTGGAAAATATCGGCATTTTTCACAATCTTTTTGGAAATCTCAACTTAAGGCAATTATTACAAAATATATATTAAACGTATCAGCTTAAAATTTTAATAGCTTATATGAAGGTTACTTACAAACACTTTTGTAGAGTTTCATAATTTTAACGTTATTATGTTTTATGTTCTTGTAAATTTTGTAAACCTTTGTTAACTTTGTTATCTTGGGTTTAAAATTCCCGCTCAAAACAGTGTTTTGACTATCAATTGATTGTATGAACGAAAAATATAGTGTCTACAGAATATGATGTAATAGTGATTTGTGATGAATTTATATTTGTTAAACGTTTTTATTCCCGCGCGAGGGGCTGGTACGTGGGGAAACGCGCCGGGGATGGCTCGGGTTCTCCCACAAAACGAGTGCGATGTTGCCGGAATGCTATAGAACGGGTTGGTGACTCAGACCAACCTTCCCTTAAACATTCCTCTACCACCTGATGCAACTGAATTCGAAAAACTCACAAAATCAGTATTAATAAACCACGCCCGACCATACTTCAGGACCCCAGAAAAAATACTAGAACAACTATTTAAAAAAAGTAACTGAGAGGATGTAGAGTTAATTTGGTTGCCTGTCGCACATTGTGAACTCAATGCAATAGAACTGATTTGGACTTATGTAAAAAATAAAATTGCAAAAATAAACAGATCCAATGCCGAAGAGAAAGGAAACAGTGTAAATGTCACTCGGGATTTGTGTGAAGAATCATTAAAGTCTGTGACACCTGAACTGTGGGCAAAATGTGTGAAACACGCTATTAAAGTAGAGGACCACTACTGGGAAAAGGACCATATTTGTGACGAAATTCCACTTGTTCAACCCATCATTGTCGACCTACTGACCTACAATGCTCAGACTGCGAAAGTGAAGATGATAACGTTGAACTTGACCATGACTTCTCCGA
This sequence comes from Stictocephala bisonia, assembly GCA_035578905.1. NCBI lineage: Eukaryota > Metazoa > Arthropoda > Insecta > Hemiptera > Membracidae > Stictocephala > Stictocephala bisonia. Next base: position 273,909 of record JAQJVL010000191.1, on the reverse strand, counting down.
TTATGACGAATGAGTTAAATTGCTAAGAGAAAACATAAAATATTTAAAACTACAAAAAAATATAAAACTACAAAAGTATTAAAAATATATAAACATTTTTAAAGCTGCCATTGGAGGTCCAAAGCCCTCATGAGAAAAGCTGATGGGAAATGTACGTAAATGAGTGTTTTTGTGCACCGAACGGCAACATCGCACTCGTTTAGTGGGAGAACCCGAGCCATCCCCGTCGTGTTTCCCCGTGTACCAGCCCCTCGCGCGGGAATAAAAACGTTTAACAAATATAAATTCATCATAAATCACTATTACATCATATTCTGTAGACACTATATTTTTCGTTCATACAATCAATTGATAGTCAAAACACTGTTTTGAGCGGGAATTTTAAACCCAAGATAACAAAGTTAACAAAGGTTTACAAAATTTACAAGAACATAAAACATAATAACGTTAAAATTATGAAACTCTACAAAAGTGTTTGTAAGTAACCTTCATATAAGCTATTAAAATTTTAAGCTGATACGTTTAATATATATTTTGTAATAATTGCCTTAAGTTGAGATTTCCAAAAAGATTGTGAAAAATGCCGATATTTTCCACTTTTTCCGTCTTATAAATTGTAAAAAGCTACGTAAAAATTCGAAACTTAGTAGTATAAAAATTTACAATATTTCCTTTAATTTGATAGGTATTTCGTTAAAATCGAACGGACCGTTTTGGAGATATGGTATCGTGAACTCGAGTATCCATAATTTCTGCGCGGACAGTAAGAACAGGATTTTCGAAATTCAATTCATAAGGGATAGAAACAACCAATCGCTGTTTCTTTTTTTCATAATAGGAAACTTGGCTTTAATCTAATTTAATTTAAAACAGTTGGTAAAAAACACAGCCACATGAACCAAAAGCTTGGCTAGTTTGGTTTTCATTGTGTAACGTTTAAGATTGTAACTACGATAATATTGCACTACTTTGCAACCCCCTAAAGTAGAATTGGGAGTTTAGAAAATCAATTAATTTATTCGTAAAGCTCCGATCTTGACGATAGGGGCGAATATGATTTCTAATAAGTGTAGAAAAGCGAATTCAGTCATTGTTACAAACTAAGGCTGACCATTCCTTATAAAGTGTCATTAATTAATAGTCCAATGACAAATGAATATCAGCTGGTGGTTATCAGCTGATCCATTTCAACATTTTTTATGTCTCTGAAACTGAACTGAGAACCTTTAGCTTATGAAGCCATAAACCAATTTAAACCAAAGAGCTAAGTAGCCTACACCATTGTTCAATCTATGGAATGAGAAATTTGTTGATCAATAGTTAAGTAATCCATCAAACATGAAATTTAGAATAAAGTTACGTAACATATCTTTTATTTATTTTTTTTTTTATTTATTCGTAAGACGCCGATCGTCAAGATATGGGCGAATATGGATTTCGAATGAGTGTGATGAGTGTAGATGAGCGAATGTAGTCATTGTTACAAACTAAGGCCGACTATTCCTTAGAAAGTGTCATTAATTAATAGCCCAATGACAAATGAACAGCCGGTGATTATCAGCTGATCCTTCTCAAAATGTATTGACTCTGATTGAGATCGAACTGAGAACCTTTAGCACATGAAGCTGGGATTGAACCAACTACGCTACCGACCAATTTATATATGAAAAAACATTGTACACGTTAGGGGAAGTTAGATTCAGCATCATGGACACCCACTAAGAAACGATATTTCTAAATTCTATACCTAATTGGTAGAAACCCATAAACGTTTATTTTTTACCCATAAGAGTAATATCGGCATTAATTTAATTTAATAATTTATGTTTCAAATAGATTATGAAAAATAATTAAATAAAGTAAACATTACACAAAATATTGGCTAATTTAATTTTTTTTTTTTGAAATGGTTAAGATAATTCGACATGATTGCTGCACTATTTTGCATCCCTCTAAAGTAGAACTGTGGGCTTTTTAGAAAATAAAACTTTGTCATCTTGGACAACGACCGTAGGATGAGCTTTTATATTGACATGAATGTTCAGAGAAAACCATATAGGGAAGGGAATGGTGAGAAAACCAAGATTAAACACCGCGTAGTGATGTCGGTTAGTCGTTAAATACTTCAAATCGGTTTTATTCTTTTTTAGATTGTTTTTAAGATAATTACAACAAAACTGCTTAACAGTTCTGATTATGATGCACGATAAAACAGTTGCTCCTTAATTAATAATTAGTTATTTAAAAAACACACCGCTCATAAAATGTAATAAAAATGGGTATTTTTATTAATAACGATTTAAATTACTTTATAAAAAGTTGAAATTAATGACAAATGATTTGAACTATTATCTTCTAATTCCGCTATTTTGAACAGCATTTTAACGTGATTGGTACAAAATTATTGGATATTTCCAATGTTTAAGCGTTTTAAGGAACAAACACAACACTTCACACTCCTGTCATCTTCAGATGTTATTTACTACCTTAGTCTACATTAAATTTTTTTTTAAAACTCATTCTTTAACTTTTTTTACAATTTAAAACCCTATAAATGAGAATTTTAAGTTAAACCTTTCCCCCTTGCCAGTAAGCCTCACTTATTTGGTAATTTCCTTCAAACCAGGTTAAAGATAACTGTACACATGCTTGTGTAGGTGTTAGTGTCCTGCTGGAGAAGACCTGCAGAGGCGGACCCTGTAGAGAGGCTAACCACAATTTGTGGTGGGCGAGGCTACGGTGCTGGAAACACCAGTGCGTTCACACCAAGTCTATCGTTGTTGTTGTTTTCAACAGAGGTTGAATGGATCTGATAGGAAAGTCTTCTCATGAAATAATGTACAAGCCCCCGGCAACGAAGGATGATTGATGGTAGGTGAGCAAAGGACCTTCAGAGAACACTTAAGACGAATTTAATAATTTTTTTTATGTTCATGAGTAAACAAAGAACCAGGTCTAATAAACTAAGAGGTATCATTTACTAGTGAGTGAAATGAACATATAAATTGAAAAGTGCTTACCGTGTTCGATGTAACAGGAGAGTGAATTTATCTTTTAAAGTTAGTTGTGTTCTAATACAAACTGAAACACATTTAGGCAAAATCTTTCGATTTAAAAGCTCAACAGAGAGTGATAGAAAAAAGAACTGGAACAACCTGATCTAGTGAAAGAAAGAGATCTCATTTTGGAAGAATGAAACAAGTTTGAGCACAAAGAAAAACAAACTTTTCAATTCAGGGCGTTGACCTTACTTCACGTGGTCCAATACTATACGTGAACAATGAAAATCAATACATCGTAAATTGTTAGATTTTCGTTCGTGTTAAATACAATTTATGTACTTCTCTACTATATATTATGGTAATGTAGATAAGGTCTTAAAAGTAAACATAAAGTTTGCAATTTAATAGACCTCCTCCATCTACGTCAAAAGCAACAAATTTCAAACCACTAACTCCTAATCGAATTGCCAATTTTAAGGCTTGTCTTCTTTTTTCGCAAGCTGTCAGTAATAGGAGTTTAAATCCTTCCCACCCGTTTTATCTTCCAGAAACTTCCGGTTTCGGATCAGTTGTAAGCCGACCAGCAACATTAGGAGATCCATGACCCAGGCCAAAGATCCTTCTGAATCATGGGGATTAGTTCTGAGAATCTGACAGCGCGCTAAAATATCATCGCCCATCAGAACAGACTTAAAACCGCAAGTCACGTCAAATTTTTTGTCTATTATAGCTTTCTTAGTCGCTACGGAATTAATAGGATTTGCATTTACAACGTTTTAATTAAGTATTTGATATTCTTATAATTCTGTTGTAAACTGAAATTCCTTGAACTTAAATGAAATGGGAAACACAGTTCTAAGGCTAAAATACATGCAGATTTATTTATTCAAAAGACGCCGATCGTCAAGATATGGGCGAATATGGATTTCGAATGAGTGTGATGAGTGTAGATGAGCGAATGTAGTCATTGTTACAAACTAAGGCCGACTATTCCTTAGAAACTGACATTAATTAATAGCCCAATGACAAATGAACAGCCGGTGGTTATCAGCTGATCCTCTCAAAATGTATTGACTCTGATTGGGATCGAACTGAGAACCTTTAGCACATGAAGCTGGGATTGAACCAACTCCGCTACCGACCAAATTTACAGTATATAAATAATGTACTATATACTGGAAATCGTGCTTAGAATTAAGGATTATGGTTAAAACTCTGGTAAATTGAAGACTCAGTATAGCCTAAATCAAACATAGTTTGTTAAAAGTGATCGACAATTGTGCCAGAGATGAGATCAAACGATGAAAAAGAAGACAACAAGAAGAAATATCATATTTTAATGTATTAACGCTGTGAAACGAAAAATGACAATTACATGTTTGCATCAATATTAATTAAACACGGTTTGTACTCATATATATGTTTATTTAATATGTATAGATAAAGCAAAGTCTTTCTATCTATATTGCTTAGAATCTTGAATAATTTGCATATATTCAAGGTTCGTAGATCCGAGAATCAAAATGAACATTATCATAATTTCTGGCTGTATGTCAGAAATGATCATGCTGAACAAAAAAATGTTTCACGAGTAAAAAATGGGCTAATAAAGTATATTTCGTTATTTAGAATTCACCCTAAGTCACTGGTCCTTCAGTATTCAGAGATAATAAGTTGTTCTTATGGATAATATTTTGTTTTGATGTTGATCTGAACTATTAACTCTCAATACAAGCAACATTTTGAACAGTTCAAATTCAGGAAAATAAATTATATTTTAATTCAGAATCTCCTGCATATGTTATAGAACTGTTCCACCATTGATTTTATACAAACACATATGAGTTGTGTGTAAAATTATCAGCTGTTTTTGTGGTCCATTGTGGAGCGCTAGTGTAGTCCCATGTAGATGTAATGCAGTTTAAACCAGCTGTAGCAACAGACCTCACTAACTAACAACATTACAGGCATAATTTATTCCTATTAAATCAGATATAAATTAATTGTAAGTGTATATAATCAACTGATGGAAAGATATAGAATGCTTTTAATACCCATTTTGGTGCATGAATAGTAATTTTTATCTTCACTAAGAATAACATGTGATCAGAAAATAATATTTCTTTTAACTGTGATAGTTGGAAAAATTACACTATAATGTAAAATGTCAGTACTTAGTTAAAAACACTTATGTTTTAGTAGATTGAAAATAAAATTTTGATTTAGATTAACTAAATCAACCTTAGTATTATAAATTTGTTTAAACAATTATACCCAACTTTTAATTGAGTCAAGTATTGCTGAATATTTCTCTTGAGTCAATTTAAAACATCGATCAGCTGTTATATGCTTTCGATAAAGTCAAGTCAGTAAATATTTTTAGGTTAACCATATTGATTGGTGATTTCACCATGACCAATCATGAGGTCACACCATTGATTTTGCACACAAATGATTCCCATCCAATGTTAAATTTTGAGTCTCAAAATATCAGCTGTTTTTGTGGTCCATTGTGGAGCGCTAGTGTAGTCCCATGTAAATGTAATGCATTTTAAACCAGCTGTGGTTGCAGACAGCACTAAATAACAAAATTATTGGCACAAATATTCCTGATAGTGTAGGCGTGTATAATCAAGGGGCACACGCACAACATCAATAATGAAATAGTTGTTCATTTATAGATAATGTAGATTCATCTATACTGTTTAAAGAATGATAATCTATTTCAGATTCATACCTTCTAAAAAACAAATTGTTATTCTTACAAACGTATTTAAAATTTACTGAAAAAATAACGTTACTATCAACAATATTTTATAATTTAGAACAACAATTTTTAAATTGTTATTGGTTATTTTGTTTATTTCATTTTTACTTAACCACAAATAAACCTTAACAATTGATTTGAAAATGAATATGGTCCTGTTAACGTTTTAATTTACACTGTTGATTATTTGTTAGATTTGTTTAAAAAAAAGGTTTAAATGTTTTAAGTATGTCTGTTTTATTTATAGAACCGCTGTTGTATATTCATACTGTATTTGCACGTTTGCCAAGTTCAAAAATCTTCACAGGATTAGAATAACATAAATATTTCATACCGGATTGAATTCGCACACAGATGATAGATGTCGCTACGCTGAATGGAGTCCAGCTACAATGAGGACATTAGTCACGTGATCTCGGGCTAGAGGAGTGGCCTTGACAGGTGATAAACACACAGCGCGTGGGTACCCGCTAAAGTCTTATCACAAGCATACTCTTGTAGTAGCAGTTATAGGACAAGGCAGGCTTCGTTAGTGGGGCCGTTCACAGACGCTAACTCAGCCAGGCAAGTTGTTGGGGCAGGTTCACTGTCGCCGTGCTGCTCTTTATTCCTGCAGTAAAATCACAGCGTTAAGCTGAATTTACGACTTTTCTAACCTAATTTGCAGAACTCCCTCTGTTTAATTCTGAAATGTGGGAGAGGGCGAAATTTTAAAGACCATTTGCACATTCACAACTGTTTTGAATTTCGATACAATTTACCTTCATTTTGGTTTTTTACCTTTATAATTAACAGCAGAACTATTGGTATCAACTAATTTACACATAAATATGAGTTTTTGTAGTGCCAATGAATACATTAATTAAAACATAGTTATTTGTAGGATTATTTTCAAAAATTGATTAAATAAAATTATAGACGTACGTAATGTATAAAATCTTTTGTCTTAGTCTATATCTCTGAAAAAAGAGAACTGACCAAACTATCTTAACTAAATACTTCTGAACTACTGTATATGGGCCCATATTGTAAAATCATATCGAGTATCATATGCATAGAATGAATATGTTTGGGTTTAGTTTTTCTTTTTCTAAGTTTTATCAATTTGAAAAGTTACACAGGGCATTATGTTATCTACTCAACTGAAAATTGACTAAACAATGAATTTAGTAGGAGAAACTAGTGAAGTAAATGATATTTAAATGCAGCTAAAGTCAGATCTGAAGAATCACTCTTACACCTGACCTGTGACCAATGGTGTCCCCGCTTCCCTCCACGAAAGGGTAAAACACATGGGTTTCTTATTTAAGGATAAGGTCCATAATAATACCCGTTGTAACATTTGTGTAATTTGATGGGTCAAGGCCTGTAATAGTGGACCATACGTTGGTTTTTGTTAAATGTTGAGCATATTTATGGTTTTTCACAGTAGAATATGTGAAACTTTAAATGTCATTATTGACAATCTCACATTTAAAAACTCATAATATAAACTACAACGGGCCTTTAAAAATCTTACAACATTCTCTATAACGCATTGTAATAATAAACACAACCCGTACAGTTGACATAGAAAAGCACGTTTTTCGATGTCAACTTACGTTAAAATTGAATAGCTACTATAATACTGTTTGGGTCTGTCGACTTCCTAGTGATGGCTTGACAGTATGGGTCTGCCGATTTCCTAGTGATGGCTTGGCAGTATGGGTCTGTCGACTTCCTAGTGATGGCTTGACAGTTTGGGTCTGTCGACTTCCTAGTGATGACTTGGCAATTTGGGTCTGTCGACTTTCCTAGTGATGCCTTGGCAGTATGGGCCTGTCAACTTCCTAGTGATGGCTTGGCAATTTGGGTCTGTCGACTTCCTAGTGATAGCTTGGCAGTTTGGGAAACGGCCCCCTTAAGACTACTTCAAAGCATGGAATCATGCAGAAGGACAGTACATGGTAACTCTCTACGGGAATTGAACGTGTGTCAATTTCTTGCCCGGCTTCGGACACACTCTATCATCCTTAAATGGGTACATTAACCAGTTTATGGACATCACCATAACTGGCCTTTCTGCCTCTTGGCAGGTCTTCGTGATACATTGATTTTTCTCCAGTCCTCTCTGTTTTGTGCTTCCTTTTTTATTTACCAGTATGTCTTCCTCATTTTCAGGTCGACCATCATTTGGAATAATTTCCTCCCTCTTCCCCTTATATAAAGAAATTAAGAATTTCTTTATATCCTTAATTATTTGTCTAAGTTTATACTAAATTCTCCCAAAACGTTACTTCATCCTAGAATACTAGCCACATGTTTATTTGTAGAGCGCATTCTCAGTGAATTAAAAAATACAAAATTAAGACTCTAGGATTATGATCTTACAGAAGTATTGGAGGATAGTAGAATCATAAGATGTCATGCGTTATTGAACAGTTCGGAGATGTTGGTTTTTCTAGAATGAAATAAAACAATTCTTGAGTCATAACGTGTTATCAAATACTATTTCAATGATGTTAAAAGGAGGGGGGTTGAGAAAAACCAAATTGCGTATCACATTTCCTTTTTTATTCCTGCACAATTGACTAAATCTAATATGGCTCTATTAAATGAAAATTTCAGCACACCAAAATTCCGTTGTCAAATTTTGGAAGATATTACCTTAGGAGGAAATCTGCACAATACGTGTACTGAGTCCATGACGTAATTGGGTTATCTATATGGATGATGGTTGGTCTTGATAGAGGGTCGAAGTCGGCCATTTGTACGATTGGCACTGCTGTTCGAGGCTTGTTGGCGAAACGTCGTTGGGATGGGAAGGTACGACAGTCTCACGCCTGACGAGAATACGAACAAGCCAAACTTCTTGCCCGGAGCTCGGCTAACATGAAAGATACAGGTTCAGACGGTTTGTATTAACATAATATAGTTTATTTTAATTATTTTGTATATTTTCAAATTTAAAACTTTTTTTAATATTCATTTATTTATTTTAGGCTTTATAACAAAAGATATTTAGAAATGTTTTATAAATTATCAGAATTTCAAAGCAAATCTTATTTCCAAATTATTTAAATTCTAGTCGCTGCATAGTATTGGTTGAAACATCACGTATGTATAGATTGCTTGGATATACTTGCTACTTTAGATAATGAGTTATTTATTAGAGAACATTTTAGTATTTTGTAAACATTTTACAAATAAAGTTCAAACTTTTCACACCAATACATGGTGAAAATTAAAATTAGATTCTTTCCAGAAAAAAAGAATAGAAATATAATACACAAGCACTCGTAAACAACTAACAATACAAAAGTATAACAACAACTTTAAAGAAAGAAAAAATGACATTTAAAATATCCAAGGAATTGAATAAATAGCACACAATAAAAAACAACCCTTGATGAAATGAGTAGTGCAATCAAGAGTTGTAGAGATATATAAAGCATGGGTGAAGAATCAAAATAACAAAACAGATGACTCAACACAGAAATAATGAACCAAAGAAACGAAACACAATATTAAATAGAGTAAAAAAGTAAATTCCTAAATCGTACATATTAAGGAGGACCAAATGATGATTGAGCAATGAAGTAAAATAAAATAATAATGAAAAAAACAAAAACAAGAACATGTGTAAATATGTGAGTGACATTTAAAGAGTATTTAACAAGTACATTTAATATATCATCAGTGAGAATGTTTGTATTTCATGTTTTCTTTGTTGGCAAACAGCGGAACTACTACAGATTTATATAGAAGCCCAAATAAAAAAACAACGTACTAAAATAGAACCGCCAACATTGGCAGTAGTAAGAGAAATATTACAAGAACAACAAAAATGATAAATTGCAAAGCAAGCAGAGATGATATGAAAATGAGCTGTAGAGGCAATACAGGACAAAATTATAATAAATGCTAAAAATTCACTTTGGGAGAGAATTTAATTGAATTTCTTTATTTTAACTACCCCAGTTTAGACCATAGGTCCACTCTTCCACTTGAACAGGCACTAATAAAAGTGGGGAGAGGGAGGGAGGGAGAGAGAGGGGGGGGAGGAGAGAGAGGGGGGGGGGAGAGAGAGAGATTATTACACTCATAGATGGCGTCAGTAGTAAGTGATCAATATAAAACGTTGATGAGTTGGCTAACAAAATTAAAACCTATAAAAATAAATAGATTATTTAATAAAGAGTTGCAGATTACTACCGGGAACATCTGGACAAATGTGGAGGGGGATTCGGACCATTGGGGAGTAGGAGGAATGGATATAACTAACAAATTTACATAGAATAGGATGACATCTTCGACAAGCTAAATATTCAAGAAACCCGGACACGGCTTCTACCAGTTGGAAAAATGGCACCAATTGTTACTTCAAACCTTGTAAGGAAGATAGTATCTACCCTTCAGACTGTATAGGTCTTTAAGATACACACGCACATCGAACTAGAATGTTGTTCATTTTAATATTAAAGCCAAGGACGGAACGTAATCCAAAATGTATGATTCAAGGGACAACAGGCAGCATTTATATCGAGCATAAAAATAATGTTAGAACATATGTTGGTACGTAATTTACTGTCATGTATCTAAAGCTTAAAATTATTAATTTTTAGTTCCAAATTCAGAGAATACTAAAAACAGTATTGAAATTGTCCATTAAGATACAGTGGGGCGTAGCAGAATAGACTATATGAACATTTGCCGGCGTGGTGGCGTAGTGGCTAAGGCTTCGGACTGTGGAGGGCATTTCCAAGTTTCGAATCTTCACTGAGCCAACGTTACTTCACTTGTTGAATAAAGTTCACGCACAGGCTTACAGCCCATGTGAACTGGTGAGTGAAGTTAAATATATATATTTAAAATATGTGCTAATGTAATAAACATAGGACATTTCAAACTGCTCGAATCAAGGAATGCTAGTGTAGTAAAACATATCCTAAAAATCCGTATCTAAATTAGATATTGGTTAGAATATTATTTTTTAAGGTACGTTTTTTGAGGCTGGGCGAAAGGGGGACTTTTTTCGAAACTATAATTTTTATTTTCAGTTTTATTGGTTGATCATATTCCAAATAAAAAATAATATTTGTTGATATCTATTTAGAATTATTGTACTCCATTAGGTTATTCACATAAATACTTATTGTTCTCTGATAGGTTATAAAGTCTGATAGGATTTGCTGGTACACTAGCATACAGTTGGTCTGATTCATTTGTGTTTCACCACAAATTTCTACTGTGCTTGTTAATTGTATATTTACAAGCATGGCTTGAATGATTTATTTTATAACCTCTATCGTCATTTTTAATAATATACCACACAGTATATGATATGCTGTTGTATTTTAAATCTTTTCTGCTGCTCTTGCACAGTAAAAATTTGTTTCATCACCGGTACAATATAAAGGAGTTACTCTTAAAATGTTTTTATTTGCAACAATTGATATACATATACATCAATTTAATAATGATAAATAATGTTAGTTTCTACGATTAGTTAATTCCATAAGCATTATAAATAGAATAATTATTTTCATGATATTTTATGTTATTGATTTATCTTTATTGTAAGCAAGAGTTGTCAGATTTGGAATTGTCAGATTTAACACATTTAAAAAGCACAATAAGAATTTAAACGCCATAAAGTTATCAAATAATTAATACACTTCAGAATACATTTTTGTGTATAAACGAACTCTACTGGGAATACAAAATACATATTCAGCAATTAGTTTATGAATGGTAGTGCTTTAAATACAGTAACTTACTTGGTTAATATTCTAATTAACTTAATATTTTTGTATTGTAAAGAAAAGATAATTTAATAAAAGAAGAAACTAGGAAGAAATAATTTATTATTTGGGGAAGAAAAGTGTATAGGAGTGAGTAAAATAAAGTTTTCCATAAGAGAGAATAGTTCGAAGGTGTAGAGGTTGGGAGTAGGGAAGGATTCATATCAAAATAATGTCAAAAAAAGAAAAATAAGATTTAAATGGAAGGAAGGAAATGTATATATCATTTATCTTAGGCTCTTTTCTTAGTAAACAAATCATGACATAACTAAACAATTTTATTTAGAATATACAATTTATTACCATTTTAAATTTATTTACTCATAAATTGTCAATCTAAATTTTCAATTATTATCATTCGTTACTGAGCTTATATGATGTGCATCCCACTGTGATATATATTATTTTAAGAAGCAAAGCCACACTCATAAATCAGTTTTGAAGTTTACTTTAGTGCTTTAGTACTTTAGTGCACTTTAGTGCTCTGCATTCTAAACAATTTTGGTTATATGTGCAATTGTGCATATATTCAGATGTATTATCTTTCAATGTCGAGGCAACAAATCACTTCAGTCAAGTGGCCCAGTAACACGAGATGATATGTAGATTGTATCTTTACGAGAAAGTGGCCCAAAATAACCAGTAAGTTATGTTTTCATGTGACAACATTAAAAGCGAACACGAGGTCAGTGGCTCCAAATTCGAGTTCGCCGGCGCGGGAGTACCAGTTCCACCGTTACGGCCTTTGTAAGGATCAGGACACCTTTTAAGGATCGGGCCACCATTTTCTGCCTGGGGTGCAGCGGACGCCAACTCAAGAGCGAAAATACATCTTAATACTTCACGCAATAAACAAAACTTTTCGCAGCACAAATTTCAAAGACGAATGATTCCGTGATAAACGCTGATGGACTGTTTCTTTTCGTCTCGCTCGTTCTTCCCGTAAGATTTATATTCCCAAGCTATTGATGAACTTGAATGTACGGTTTCATTTATCTCAGGGTGTCTCAGGTTTTCAGGGTTCAAGAACCGAGTTATAGTTTTGCCTCCACAAGCACAGAGACGGTATCTGATTACGAGATGCAGATGGGTTCACCATACCTTTCGGATCGATCTCTCCGGACAGCTAAACGTCAACAAGACACATTTGTGAATTCCTTAGGCGTTTGTTGACAAGCCCAAAGTCCTGTGGAAGCACAGGGGAATGTAACGGGAAATATACTTTGCAAAACCAGGATTTTTTTACATTAGTTGGTATTTATTGTAACAGTTATATAGGTAAACGAAGTAATGTTAGTTTATGATTTATTCAATTTCTTAGCAGCTGAAACAACGAAAGATATATTTTCACCAAACAATATTTTAGGTATTTTATGTTACAGAATCATTTATAGGATCCTGTATAGTTTCATATAATGCCAATAATATATTGAATTTAATAATTAAATAGTTTATATACGTTTATAAAAAATAAATTAAAGTTATTTAAATTGAATCAATACAATTGAATTGAAAGAAAGTGATCATTATATTCCGTTTTCTAAAGAAAACCCAACCTGAAATGATAAAAATGTACTTTAAGTTAGTGACTATAATTAACACTATTAAATAATCATATACCGATACCACCTCACTCACACAATCCCTAGTGTAAGTTTTCCCGTTGTGCTCTACACTGGAATTATTGCGGTTGGCCAGTGGGTGGGGAATTATACGTGAGTGGATGGGTGAATACTACCGTAAGTGTTATGGGTGGATGGGTAGTACCCTCACTACCCTCTATATCAATATATACTGTACTGTATCAATTCCAGTGTATGAGTGGTTGGGTGGGTCAATTTCACTGTTCGTATATGGGTGGGAGGGTGGGTCAATATACAGTAACTGTAAGTGAATGGGTAGGTCATTATCATCGTGCGAACATCGATCAGTAAGTCTTTAGAATCGACATTGAAACATTTTCAATATTTCATAATATTTCAACTTCGGGGTGAATTTTGTCAGTTTCCTTTGCCTTCAGTCTGAAAGTCTGTAAATATTAATACGGTTTATTTTAAAATCTGTGAATTGAGAAAAAGGTTATTTAGTCCATTTTGCATTTTTAACTATGCACATTTTTATTTACAAGTAGTTAAGTAATTTTTACGAAGGAACTTTAAAGCAGAGAGACTGAGTGCACCGAACACGTATCCTTTGCAGGTAAATACATTGATGTTATTTTTAATATAATAGCACACAAAAAAATTACACCGTACATATCTACATAACGTTAATACAACTGGAGTAAACAAAAAAATTACTATTAACTCATTCTCTTCACACCCAACGACCATCCTGTGCAAAGTTAATATAGAAAGAAAGCCATCCTGACTCTTGAAAGATATTGCAGAATAGTTACTGTACCGGGTCTTTAGACCGGTACATTTCGTTTTTTCATCGTAGTCTGCCGGGCTGCCTGAGATTCGCTTGTGCCCAGCGTTTTGCGTACTTTGGTGGCCGTTGGACTCGGTCGTTCCGTGTTCCAGCTTGAGTCGGTCCGGTTGGCCAGTTTTTCTAGTCGTTTCCTTGCAGCTTTCGTCAAGTCATGGTTGCCGGCTGAGAGACACTAAAACGTAAGTGTTCATTTGTAATTCCTAATATCTAATCACCCTTTTGGTGAGAATATTTTGTTTCAATAATATTAATCGGGCTTAGTTGTGTTTTCAGGGTTTTGTTAAATTTGTATTTTCTTTGTCTAGTTTTGTTAACCTAGGTTTGAGCCATGTGCTCCATGTTACTTTTTACCGTTAATTACCGTTAATGCTTTTTATATCTGCCTTTATTGTCAATAGTAGTTCTGTATAATGTTTTGTTGAGCCTTTTTACAGTTGGAGTTACCGATATATTATATTTTTGTTCATTGACAATAACCTAGCCTATCTTTAGTTTGATTTTCATGTATAACATTTTGCCCCTGTATCCATTGCCTAGTTTCAGTTTGTCATTTTAAGTCCATATACGTAATTACGTCTTTTATAATTTGTTAAATTTGTAAATTGGTTTAAATTATTCATAGCCTAAAGGTAATCTGTCATTGTCTTGTTTGCTCCACTCATGTTCTTGTTTGTCTCTTCATGTTCAGTTTGGCAAAATCATGCAACCTTATATTTTTAGTTGTTATGTGTAATATTTTTGTTGTTGTGGCTGGACTGTTTTTAATGTGCTGTGGTTGCCTTGCAGTCCAGGGTCCTTGAGTGGGACGTTCAGCCCTCGGCCTGCCGTCCGGGGATTGTCTACCATCTGCACTGCTAGCCTGGCCTGAGGACCATGTTGGAGCCTGGAGTCGCCCGTTACCCGCTCTACATCTCTGTGGTATAAGTCTTCTGTCCTCAGGTCAGTGCGTTCCAGCTTATTTTCCCGGCGGCTGAGCTGGGGGGGGGGGTTTAATTTAAAAAGAAAAAAAAGGTGCAAAATGAAAGAAGAAAAAAACATGTTTGTGGAACTTTATGTGGCCTAGGCCTAAACTTGAACAGTGATATGCAACACAGCCATTGGGGACTTATATATTTTTTTTTTATTAAGGGGAAAAGACAACTTGAAATACAAAAAAGAACTTTTTGGATGTTAATATTTACTTATATTTCTTGTTATTAATTAATTAGTTTTATTTGTTGTTATATTTTTTAGATTTTATAGTTGTTAGGTCCCCATTGTTAAATCATGTTATTATTTATGGTTATGTTTAGGCCTAGTGATTGTTATTTATATTTTTTGTTAAGTGTATTAGGGGTGTTCGGAAGTGAATTTTTACTCGAACGGTACCGTGTTATATTTTCTTTTAAATTATTTAATTTTTAAACTTTCATCAAAAGGGGATTATTGTGCTTTGATTTAACGTCTAATTCGGAGCTGCCCAGGGATTCCGGCTTACTCCCTGGCCCGGTGGAATTATGGGATTTGGGCTAAATTGCCGGTTTAATTGTTGTTTGCCAGAAGTTTTCTAAATTTTCACTTTTATTTGGGGCTTAAAAATTGTCTTACGTTTTGGGAGTCTCTGGCTGGGCTGCAGATAGGCCATACACCATGTAGTTGTTAATTGGTAATTTTGGTATTTGTTGAGTTTGTTGTTTTGTAGCTTTTGTGTCTTATCTTGTTAATTTTAGTGTTTATTGTTATTTATTGAAGTGCAAATTTATATTGGGGCCTTCTGCCCATTAATTTTGTGGCCTTCTGCCGTTTTTATTGATTAATATTTGCTTTCTTGATAATAAAATTTAGTTTTGCTCAGCTGCCGAGTCTTATTTTGACCCTCCCACTGCCACCCGTGATCCCATCGCTCGACTTGTTTTGAGCCATCCCCCAGTTGGCACGCTTTCCAGCTTTGATGGGGGGGGGATGGGTCTCATTACATAATCTCATCTGTTTCATGTTGCAAATTCGTCATTCGAAGATGGGACGCTCACATCTGCATTTAAGCTAGCTGTAGTTAAACCTCTTCTTAAGAAAGCAGACCACTCAGATATTTACAATTATAGGCCAATTTCTATTGTATCCACATTCTGTAAGATGCTTCAGAAGTTGTTTCCCAGTAGGTTGTTGGCGTCTTTGGCTTCAGGAAAAAATTCATAACAATGGATGCAATGTTTTATTTGATTTCCTATATAATTAATACCTTGGATAAACAAAGTCATGAATTTAGGTCTTTTTAGACCTCAGAAAAGCGTTTGACGTTGTCAATCACGACATTCTTTTTGGTAACACTCAACGAATTTGTATGGGAAGCAATGCTTTTAGGTGGTGTTCTTCATTTTTGAGTAGTCTTAGTCAGGTTTGTGATATACAGTACTATTTGTGATGGGTCAGACTGTCTCTGTCATCAATTTTCGCCCGAAGCTGTTGTGAAGTCAGGTGTGCCTCAAGGTTCTATCCTTGGTCCTGTCTTGTTCGTGATTTTTATAAATGACTCTCTGGTAGCATAGCTGATAGTAATATTTATCAATGGCGGACGACACTTGTTTAATGTTTTTGGTAATAACTGAGTTCGTCTTGAAATCGATATGTTAGTTCAAGGAAATTCCCACCTCAAATAGCTACCGTAATGTCAATTATATCGACAAAATCAAATATATCGAATTTACCATGAAAAGTCGAATCATATTAAATATGACGATTCCCACATAGTTTTAGGCGACTCGATAGTTTAATCATCTGAATATACTGATTTATCGGCGTTGACTATTGATTTAAACTTGAAATATCACCGACACATGGATAAGGCCTTTACAAAAACAAGTAGTGGCATATTTGTGTTGCGCAGGCTCTGATATTTTAAAAATACAAATAAACTTTTTGCCACTTACTTTGTTTGTATGTTTTCCTATATCATATATGGTTTTCCAAATTGGGGAGCAGAAACAACTAGAACTCAGTATTTCTTAAAATATAAATCTGTAAGAATTGTGTTTGGCTTCAATAAGTGAGACATCATGAAGAGGTCATTTTCACTCATACTCGTTATTGACCTTTCCCAGTCTATGTATTTTAAGATGACATTCTTATTAAAGACATGTCTTAAGCTCTCACTTCCTTCTAATAACTCTGACTATATCTTAAGAAATGCTAACCACATTCCAATTAATTACTAAGCAACGCAATACGTTCCTTAAAAATCGAGTGTATTGTTCAGAAATTACACTATTTAACCATCTTCCACCACGTCTGAAGGATGAGCCTAGTATAACCAAGTTTAAAACACGTGAATGCCCTTTTAGTTTATAAGGAAATTTACTTTTTAAGTAGCTTTTGACATTTGTCATGCAATTTATTTATTGTTATTCGACAAAAATAAACTATTCAATAACTGAGTTATAAACTTAATGAACGCTCCCTATAATTATATGTGCATTACTATCGCAGTATTTTTTAAGTCGGCTTTAAGATAATCTGTTTTTAAGGAATTATTTTGTAAGTTTTATAGGAATAATATTTTTTAGTTTATATAAAATTGACGATGATTGTATGACACTAAATGATCAACTTTAAAATAGCTTAAAACTATTATAGTGTCAGTTGTTCAGAATTGCCGAGGAAATAACAGTGAGTAGCAATCAGGAATTCCCACTTGTACACCACGACATTCCTGTGGTTTTTACACGAATTCCCTATATAGCCATCCCTTTAAAAAAAGTGCAAAGAGTGCAGGGGATTCCCGAGACTTCCAGGTGGTTGCTGCTCGGTGTTCAGGTCCTGAGTTGTGGAACAAGGCACCAATTATCCTTGCAGGAGATCTACTCCTGTAATTGGAAGAGAGGTGATGTGGATCTGGCTGGCTGGTGATGGAGAGGAATTCTTAAAGAGGAACAGAGATTATTTATTTCATTGGGTTCATTTCATCATATGGATTCACTCAATTTATGTTAGACTAAAAAAAATTGGGTTTTATTTAATTTTTTATTTAATGTATCTAATTTATTTGTTGACTATGATTCACTAGGAGGAGGCTTATCCAAATTATTAGGAGGAGGTCCTAGAAAATTATTTGATCAAATCAGCTTCATATTAGTCCTAATGTAGTTTTTTAAAGAATTTATATATATATATATATATATATATATATATATATATATATATATATATATATATAAAATCCAATGTATGTTTGTTTGTCTGTCTATCCTTTATGCGCTACCAAACCGTTCAGCCGATCGCCATGAAACTTGGGGAAGTTGTTCTATATACCCCAGGGAAGGTTTCTGTCCTATTACCGTTTCTTAAATCCCTCAGGGCTCCATCCCTTGGACTTCTAAAGTTTCGATGTTAATCAAATAGCAGGATGCATGAAGGTATAATAAGTCAAATATAAAAAGAATATCAGCTGTGGGTTTTAAATATGTCAAAATTATACTGTTTATATTTTTATGTTTTGATTTCTTGTGAAGCTATATTAATTGATTGATTTATTTGATTAACAGCTGTTAAATAAAAACAAATAGAATAAAATTGTGGTAGGCAAAACTTTCAAAATTAAAAATAATTGAGTACAGTAGTAAACTACACAAAACATCAGCTGTTGTAAATTGGATACTGTGTAAACTGAAATGTTGCTGCACATTTCAATGATACAATCAAAACTCAATATTATGACCGGCGAAGCGGGCGGGTACAGCTAGTAAATAAATAAAATTCATTAAATTTTTTAAAGAATATACTAGACAATCATTACTGTCTGACAATCCAAAACAGTAACTTACAGCGTAGATCGAACACACATCAGACTGATAAAAATTTGATACTCGCCAAAGAGATTCATTTCCAGGTAAAAGCATTTCCTTTGTCGGGTCTGAGATAGAATCTAAATTAACCGAATTGGAGACATTGGACATTTCCGTCACCAAGAGACCGTTACACGATCCTGTCCTGCCCACGGGAACTCCTCTTGAGGTGGGTGTCTTCGGCAGGTCGATAACTGGACTTGTCGTCCACAAAACATTTATCTCAGCTGGCGTGTCTACCGTCTTGATAGGGCGTTACTTTTTTATGCTAAATATATCGAACAGGTTGTCGAAATTATGCAATGAATCTTCCCGGTTCGGAGAAAACCAATTTCATTGGATGTGTTTATATCACAACAACACCGAATGCAATAAATCTGGCATCCATAATAACTGATTTTGTAAAAACTATGGATGTTAAGATATGTATGTTATGTGGAACCAAAAATTGACCAGAATATAATTGGATATTTCCAATGTTTCTTTAAAACACTTGAATCAATGAAAATCTGCAACCATTTCCTACCAGTTTCAAACTTAAGTATAATGATAAAAAAGTTTATTTAATCTATATTAAAATATGTTTTTCTTTAACTAATGCAAACACATTTACATATTAATTCATAATGTGTTAATTGTAATTAATTATGTTGGCACTGGTGGCGCAGTGCTATAATCAAGCTACTTGGGGACAAAGTGTTTGGGAGATTGTAGGCGATAGGTTCCATGCTCAGTCCTCAATACCCACACGGCGTCCGCTCAATGGTTGCCATCGACATGGACACTACTAGATAAGTCTGGAGTGTTCATGTTGGATGGTAGTCAAGGTTCTGATGTTGTGTAGGGAAGAGACTTATCAGTTAGCTGAAAATCCGACCAACACTACGTGGTTCGGATTCCACGTAAATCTGTAGGTCCCATAGTTGCCTTGGATATTGAGCTATTAATAAATAGTCCCTTCTGAGCTAAGTCGAACTCAGATAGTAACAATGACTACACTCGTTCATCTATAGGCTACTCATCACACTCTTTCGAAATCCATATCTACGATCGGCGTCTTAAGAAAAAAAAAATTATCATCAGACTACATTTACAATAAGGGTTGTTACCTGATTTATCAAAAGTATGTGCTAATGGGTGTTTTTTTTAGGGGCAAGATAAAAGAATTTGAACAAATATTATATCATAAAATAAATAAATATATAGTATTACCATTAGAAATAATCTTCACTGTTACGGACAATAAAAGAGAAGTTGATCAGTAAAATTGAAATAATACTTTTTTTTAAGTACAGTATAAAGATATCCTTTGTATACTTCTAAATACGTATCACAGCGATACCCATCTATGTCAGGGTCACAGTGCGCACGTCCCCTAGTGCGCATGCGCGATGCATACGGACTGCGGCTGCGCAGTGCCGGTTCTAGCGTTACAGCTGCGCGCCACAACGTGCGCTCTCGATTTATTATGTGACTTACCAGCAGATATGCGCCTTTGATAAGAGAAGCGGTATTCAAAAGAGATTATCTGACTGGGCGAGTTTCCATCTGATCGTTCCTCCGGGATTTAGACAGATATAATTGCTAAATTTATTTATTTATTCTTAATTACTAAGACACTGATTGTGAAAATAGAGGTGAATATGGATTTTGAATGAATGTGACGAGTGAGTGAAGTGATTGTTTCAAACTTAGGCTGACTATTCCTAAGAAAAGGCCATTGATTATCAGCTGATCCCATCGGCAAACACATTTGATATTTGTTATACTTTTTAATAAGTATGTGCAATTTAAAATCTACAGTAAAAAAAAAAATATTAACAAGTATTACTAGTCATACGTCATACGTAAAAATTAAGTTTGAAACTTTTTGACTTTTTCAGAACATTTATTTTGATCCTATTCATTTTTAATACAAACATATTTGTCTATATGTCACATTAGTATGTATGTGCTCACTAAAAACAAATGACTTATTGCCCCATCCGGGATTCTATGTGCACTTAATAATTTTTGGTAGCAAAGGGTTTTTACTAATTTAACTACATCGCACAGAATAAATGTAAAATAACAATACAAATGATTTAATAAAGCTACAAAACAGTAAAAACAGAGGCCGCTTTCTTATGGCCGCAACGAACGGCTTAGTGGTATTTATATGTGATCAATGGCAATAAAAATAGATTAAAACTATATTAATGTTTATGTTTATACATTTTTAGTAATAATTACTTCGTTTATATACTTGAGGATGGGGGGTGGGGTTACAGGAGGGACTGACATGGTACTGGCTCTGGCAACGCATGACAAACTGGAGAAATAACTAATCGAACCAAATTGATCGCATTATTGGAATCGACCTCTGTTTCTTTCCTATCTGTGGATTAGAAAAAATTCGTGAGTATTTTATTTAAAGCATACATTATGGAAATGACTCATACTAAAGTCGTTACACTAGAATGACGGCTAAATTTTACTAGCGTAACTGTAAAGTTTGTTTAACATAAAATTATAGGCAATCATGCCATAAAGATGTTGGAGAAGAACAATATTATTATAAAAAAATTCATTAAATTATATTTCAGCTCATAATTTGGGGTCGTTATACCATCGTTTACTTATTTGTCACGAGAGGTGGCTTTAGGTATTATTTCCGTTACTTTGATCTGAATTAAATTTTTTGGTAGTTTTTTTACTGATGAAACAATTCAATCAAATAATATAGACACTTTTGAGTTAAAATCACTGCATTATATGATCTTTAAACTAAATAATCCGAATTTTCAAACGTGCTGTATGAAAAAGTGTGACATCGAGTTTTAGAAAGACATGTCATCTGTACAGCATAAGATTTGGTGAGGAATCCAAACCACGAGAAAAGTGTGAAAATTTATTACTCTTCGCGAATGGAACTCCACATTTCACTTAAGACGAGTTGTAAACATTGACCTTCCAATGATTCCGGTTACCTTAGACTTATCTAGCAGTGTTTAGGACGACTTCTATAAATGGAAGGTCATCGAGTCACATCAACAACATGTGTATAGTGAATATTATCTTATTTATTTATTCATGGTTACACTATTTTTACAATTGTAACAACTATTCAAGTAAGTACCAAGTGGCCATACAATAGACAAAACAATAACAATTAAAGGTATCCTTAACAATAGACATTAATTTACTTACAAAAAAAAAAAAAAAAAAAAAAAAAAAAAAAAAAAAAACAACAACAACAACAAGGGCTAACACTATAGATCAACAATTCATGAAAGTATAAGCAACGCAATAGCAACTTAGTAACAGTAATAACAATAGCATCTTAATAACATAACAACAATAGATATTTAATTATGTAATATTAACAACAATAGATATTTAATTATATAACATTAACAACAACGATATATTATATTAAAACAATATTACTTATTGTTTTAAGTACAAAAAATATCTTACTATTTACTACAGTGTGTTAAAATACATACATTTAAACCAACTTAAGAGATATTAATATTTGTAGACATAAACAGTTTGCCGATACATTTGCTCTACTGTTTTTATTCTTATACCTTTTTATTCCATTCCTTCTATTTTAGTTAAACTGTTTATAAACTTCCTTTTTCAGTATATGAGATATTTTTATTAGTTTTATAATGATCGTACTAATAATAATATTAAGGTGCCACATGTATTCTCTCACTACACCGGGTTCACGGTTAGCCGTATTTATGCCTTATGAGTTGTACACAAATACAGTTAGTATGGGCTTATTATTATTTTTTTTCATCAAGACTTTCCTTGCCAGCTGACATGGGCTTGAATCTATTCAACGTGTGAGGGTCCAACCGTCAGTTCAATCCAAACTTTGGACTTCTCAGTCTGACGCCTTAGTCACAGATCCGCCACGCCGACAACCTAATGTGTGGTGTATGTGGTCGATTCACTAAATGGAAGGGATAATTTCAAGGTTAAACGTATAATATCCACAACATGCGACCATTGAAGGAACCGATAATAAAGATAACCGTTCGCATTAAGAAGCCGTTTTGAGCAGGGAGCTCTGTTTCATGCGGGCGCCAATCTGCATTGTTGAAACCCAGCCAGACCAGGAGTGGGTGAACCGGCCACACACAACAATGTCGGACTGGCGAATAACATTGGGTGTAGAAAGGTTCTTGCGCTCCATCGTCATAAATTACAACTAACTGCGTCAGGATTTAATTTAGAATCAGTTCTTGTTAACAAGTTTTAGTTTATTACTGAAATAAAAATGAGCTTTCTAGTTAAAATTTAACATTTGAGAAGTTTATATTAGAAGTCATGTGCTAGAAAAATGTATTTACATTTACCATTTATACTTACAGATAAATTTATTGTTGTGTTTCTAATTATCAGATAGATTCTGAGGCTACGAAGTAGATTGCTATTGTAATCCATTATTAATGAAATATAGTTTAAACCAGCTGTAGTAGCTGACCTTAACAACTAATCAAATTTAAAAAAATTATGTATATTCCCATTCCATGAGAAATTAATTGTAAGAAATATACATACTTACTGTATACTAGACTTTTTATTTGAATATTTATATTATTAATTTTTCATAACGTTCCAAATAATTTTGGATTTCACTACTAAGAGAGTCACAATTATTGACAAAAATGTATTCTCTTTTTTGCACCTAACAATTTATGAAGAAAACAGATATTTTATTCCAAAGATAAAGATAATTGAAATGGTGTAATGTATTAAAATAAAAATCAAGTATTTCTAAAAAGTCCTAAAACACAAATTCAATACAGTTAAAATTAAAAAAAAAAAATACAAATATAATGAAGATAGTTTTTTGTTAACCAGTTTGATAACATTACGTTTTTTAAAGAAATCCATCATTTGACAACATTACTTTCTGAATCCCTCTGGTCTGAGGATGGTAACTTGATTTACAGAAATCGATCACCATAATATTTGTACGTTTTGTATTGATATTATAATAAACTTCTGTTGTGTGACGTTCACTTGTTTATAATAAGTAGGAACAATTTTAAAACCTCTAAAATCAGCTTTATTAAATTTATAAAATGCCAAGATACGATTGAGAAAACAACTCCGGGACGTCTAAAATTGACGAACTTTAGTAGAGAATTTGGGTGTGTCCATCTACGCGCTGTGTGATTCACTGGATTGGAAGCGAGGTTAATGATTGAAAACGTATTATTGTTATCAGTGGTTTTCCTCGACTACGTCAAAGTCGTTACCAATAATTAGGGAACCAGTCTAATTCAGCTTGGGGGATGAATCAGCCAGACTTCAGCTAATTCAGACAAACTTGTTCAGAATTGAGTGGTTTTTACTTCACTGAAAATGAATTTTCTTCGTCAGATAAGAAATACTATGTCCCGATAAATTAATATCCATGTTTATTTATTAACACAGACTATCTAATTTTGTGAAGAGAAGACCTCTGTCATTACTAATGAAAATTGGAGGCTACTTATTTTTTTTTCTAGAATTTTGATATAAATGAATTAACCTCTTCGACCTGAGTTGTGCAAATATATATAAAACTTGTATTTAGTAAAATGTGATCTTAAATTGAGTAATAACATTAATTTGTTACATAAACAAAAACAATATAAAATTTATGATAATTCTAAAAATATGAGAACAAACCAAAAGTTGAGATTAGGATCATTTTTTATTCTCAGGAGTAAGAAACGTTTATAAATATGCAAGATGTATACTATTCTAAGCAATATAGAGCTCTTATTTTATTTATATGTATAAATAAAAAAAATTAAATAAAAACCGATTTTGATAAATAGAAGGTTCATCAACGACAGAGTGAATGTGTTCTTGTTACCATCTAACGAGAGAACAATATATAAAGAACTTCCATTTTTGGAAAAACAATGAGAAAGAAAGCGTACAAACTAAGTATACCAAAAGAGATAATATTAATTAAAAACAAAAGTTGGAAACATATTACAGAAAGATATGATGAGAGTATGTTATTAAATAAGGTATATAGTTATGTATAGTTATTTATTCATTCTTAACACGCCGATTCATCGATATGAGCGAAAATGGATTTAGATTTAATGTGATGAGTGTATATGAGCGAATGTAGTCATTGTTACAAACTAAGGATATTCCCTAGAAACTGACATTAATTGATTGATTGTCCAATGATAAATGAACAGCCGGTCGTTATCAACTGATCTATTTCAACACTTAACTCTGATTGGGATTGAACTGAGTACCTAAATCTTATTGTACATGGGCCGCTTAGAAAAAAGACATTTTAACGCACTTGTGCGAGTGAGATGCAAATAGTGGTGCAAATGAGACAGAGAACTACCCTTCTCCCACTGTGTAATTACATTTTAAAATTTTCATTGCAACCAGAGTGGTAGTCCTCGTGCTGACGGCGCAATAGCAATTAGGAGTTGGCCAATTATTAAGATTTAAAGTGCCGTGTTATTTAATTGGATGATGGTGTCGTTATCAGAATAGTGGTTTTAATTGCCTTCCTGGCCATTTGTGTTAACCTTCAAGACCTATTTACGAGAGCTTGTGGACACTTGAATGTGCCGTTTAGAGATCAGGCATGAGCTTTGATGTTCCGAACTGGTCAGGTAGGCCAGTTACTTACTAGATGCCGCAATCACTCTCGCCAACTTGTGAGGCTTCTACGTTGTGGTCCCACAAGTTGCGATATTAGATAGATTAAGCCTACTTATAGTTTCCTTTTCAATTATAAGATCCTTTTTTCGTATTTTATACAACACTTATATAATTTTTTTATTGTATATATTCATAATTCATTAGCAAGACGCCGATCGTAGAGAAATGGGCGAATACGAGGGGCAAATGAGTGTGATGAGTGTAGATGCACTAGTGTAGTCATTGTTAATAATAGTATCTAAGATAAAGTGTATCATCAGAAAGAGCAATTTATTAATAGCTAGGAAACTAATTCGCCCATAGTGTTACTTGGAATCCGAACCACGTAGTGTTGGTGTGATTTTCAGCTTATAGGCAAGAATGACACTTAGTTTATCTTCCCTAAAGAACTTCTAAACTTTGACTGTCACCCAACATGAATACCTCAGACTTCTACAGTAGAGTTTACGTCGATGGCAACTATTCAGCTGACGCCATGTCGGTACCGAGCATAGAAACTATCGCCTACAATCTCCACAACACTTTGTCACCAACTACATGTGATTTTCTTAGTCATTATGTTCACACTAGATTTGCATGTTTTAGGTGTATATGTTTGAACAAATAATTTTTATTCAGCTATTTAAATAAGCAAACATTGAATTTACAGATTTAAGTTTAAAAGCATGTACTTTGAGGAATACAAAATACGTGCCTTTACGAGTCTGGATTAGAGTGAGATCGTGCAGGCTGGAATCTTGGCAGTATTTATTAGTAATATTCAATTTGTATAGTATTGATTCTCCATCTTACTACGTCTAAACAGTTCACCACACAGATCTATAGTCTGTAGAGAATGTGCTGAGTAATTTTAAAATTAAGACCATTCTTTCCTTGAAAAAATGAAATAAAATAAGACAGAAATTAATATATTATATATATATTTTATAAAGATTTTACAACATAAATTTTGTGCAATATAAATAAGAGATAGAATATATTTTATATTGATAATTAATTTTGTACATAATTTACGTCATAATTAGATGAAAGATAAGAAAATAAAAAGTTTACAAAGTAATCATTTTTCCAATTTATAAATGTATGAAATAAGTTACTTACATACTGAAATAGTCGGTGTTTGAAGAATAAATAAATAAATAATAGTGTTTATATTTCTCTCCCAATAATTAATTGTGTTTTAAAACTTTCTTTCTTAGTTCTATAAATATAACTGAACAATCGTTACTCGTAAGTGGGAGGTTGTTTAAAACAGAGCCCTCGTTTACGAATAACTCATGTTCTAACATTGATTTTGATTACACTTAGAGAGATTTCTCATTGCATTCTAAACTTGTTTATTAAATAATGAAACGTTTTGAGGTACAGTTGTGGATCGCTTGTGTAGTCCCACGTAAATGTAAAGTCTTTTGAACCAATCCATGAGCAGACGACACTATCTAACCAAATTACCATAAGATCTTACAAATTGAAATATTCATTTATAAGTAATATATAATCAAGGGGTGTGCCTACACAACACATAAAATATGACCAGCAAAGAAAAATAAATGACTAAATTGTTTATTTATTTTGCTAACTACAAACCAAACGCAGCAAAGTGCGGCACACAACTGCGTTGAGGTTAGATGGTCGTGAAATGTAGGCACTTTTCTATATAGCATACACCATCATCAAAGTGCTTTAATTTTACTGTTGTTGTTAGCGTTGTAGAATTTAAAGAACTCTAGTTGTTAGAGTAATTTATGTTTTAAGATAAGGACATATTTGTCGTACACAATGTCTACGTAATAAGATACATGTCCCAATAATGTCACAAATCTTGCTAAAAAATGTTCATAAGCTTAAAATTGGCATTGTTGTCACTCATAAATAATAATTGGTCCCAAAGAATTGCTACAAACTTTCCCCCATACTAAACGCTAAAAAGTAAAAACTTTGAAAATTACCAGTTTGATTCCCAAATATGTTTTTTGCCATAACTAAAAAACTAGTCAAGTTAGAGAGACTTAAATTGTAATGTACATAATTCCTGAAAATTTAATTAAAATTGTTAGAGAAGTTTTTCAGAAAATTCCATTGTTGTATATTTTTTGGTCTTAAAAAGTGAAAAAGTGGTCAGGAGATATTGGCTAAATATATCTACATAAAAAGTTCCATAAAAATCTATTCATCCGTTTAGTCACCAGCGAACTACATATACACACAAACAGACACACATACGAATAGACACCAAATTTATTTTTCGATAAACCTACTTATTTCGGGGTTTTTGGACCCTAAGAAGCAACTTGTAAGACATTTGTAAAATCTTTAAAATACTTTCTCTATGCTTACACATGTGCGAGAAAGTAAAAACTAACAATAAATCTAAACGTTCCCGACATTTTTCAAAATATTTGTAACATTTGAAACAACTTACTCAATAAAAGAAATTCCCAGTTTAATATTTTCATGTGAGATAGTGTAGATAATTAAATAATCGATTAATTAATAATGTCGTACGATATGAGTGGCATTATTTAAATTTTAGTGCACTTAATTTACTTGTACTTTATTTTGAATTTAAAATATGGCGCAAGTTAGTTTTCAGTTTGATAAGTCTTCTATATTTTCAAAACAAGTTTATTTTATCAATTCAGCTCATTTATTTGGCATTATAATTGTCATAGGTGCAAAAATATGTCAGTTAACTGAGCTATAAATACAAGATCTATAAATAAACACAATCAAATACATATTTAGCTATTGTTATTTTTGGTATCGTTTGACCAAAAACCGCAGACGTACCTCTTGGATGTAACAATTTGTATCTAAGGAAATAATAAAACTATAAATTTAAGGATTTTCTGTATTTTCCATTTATCAAGATTCCAGCTGTTTTGAAAGCTCGAAAAGTTTGGAGAAGGGATGGTATCGGCCAAGGAGCAGGAAGGCGCGAGCTCTAGGGTTGAAGGGGATGGCGTAGCGGGTCGCTGCCGCCAGGTGAACGTCAAGGAAGTACTGGACATCCTGAAGGTGCCTACGTTGGGGACACGATGTGGTCACTGGAACGAAGAACTTATCCAGATTGTCCAGCAGGATCTCTTCGGACATAGTTTTGAGGTGAACGTCTGAATGGCTGAAACGTCAATATTATACCGTTAATAATCAAATAAAATATCCTTTATTTTGACTGAATGATTGCGTCAATGGACAATGTGTTACTGTGATCAATTCTAAGAAAATTACTTGCCAACAAATGTTAATAATGAAATTAACATTAATAAAAATATAGTAAATTTTTATTATCAAATGAAAAAGAATTACAACTGAACATTATGAAACTAACTGCAGCGTCAGGATTCCTCGATACTACAAAAACAATAAAACAGCAAATACGTTTGATTGTAACAATAACAGCAAATAGAAAATGCATTCGTTTTACATTCAGCTCCGAGTGAAGCTAACAAACCTAGCAGTAGACAAAGCTATATTAGATAGAGGTAATATATTTATTGAATACATTTATTGCTATGTCTATAAACTTTTCCTATAAATTTACTTTGAGTTTAGTTTGACTATCTCATTAAAATATTTTAACCCCTTCAATCAAACTAGCTGGGATCATGTTTATTCGTTTTAAATAATACGGTAGTTGCTTTTGAAATGTCATTGGTTCTAAGTTATACAATTATCCCAATCATCTATAAATTGTTATAGATGTCCAAATCCTCTATAAATCTACAAATCGTTATAAATTTCATTTGGAACGACTTAATTATTTGTTGACACAGAATTTAAAGTTAACAGTCTAACGCAGCTACTTGTGGAAAAAGTGTTGTGAAGATTGTAAGCGCTAGGTTCTATGCTCGGTTCTCTTAATAACGTTACGGCGTCCGATCAACGGTTGCCATCGACGTGGACACTAATATAGAAGTGTCTATGTCTATGGTGTACAATACCACTGCACATGTATGGGTGGGTGGGTCACCATTACACATATATGGGTTGGTGGTTTATAGCTGTATGCATGTGGTTGGGTGGGTGGGTTATCACTGTATGCATGTGGTTGGGTGGGTGGGTTATCACTGTATGCATGTGGTTGGGTGGGTGGGTCACCATTACACATATATGGGTGGGTGGGTTATCGCTGTATGCATGTGGTTGGGTGTGTGGGTCAATACCACTGCACGTGTTTAGGTATTTTAACATAATGTAAGAAAACGTAGATAGATTTACTCCAACCTACCCACAAAGAAATGACCCTGAAGTCTTATCGGGGTCCATGTTGGGTGATAGTCAAGGACCTGATGTTATGTAGGGAAGATACATCAGCACAAGCCTTGTCAGCTAGCTGAAAACCAGACTAATACTACGTGATTCGGATTCCACGTAAAGCTTTAGGCCCCTTAGTTGCCCTGGAATTTGGTTAATAATAAATTATCTTTCTAAGACACAGTTGTTCACATATGTTACTCACACTTATTTACCCCTCATATTCGCCCATATATCTAAGATCGTTGTATCGGCACTGAATGATGAATAATATTGAATAAATACTGGCTAAACGTTTTTAAAAAATGTGTAAAATTCCCTGCAGCATATTTTTATGTATTCCCACGCCACTGGAATGTTGTTGATGAATCACCAGTTGACCCGTGATATGTATTACAATCTGGTATGTTGTCCTATTTACAGCGTGCTTGCTGGAGAGGTTCAGAATAATTTAATAGATGATCCAGAATAATATGGTTGGCCACTGGATTTTACACATGTTGAACAAATTTGAATTTTTCAAGTGGAAATGCTGCTTGTTTTGGTATGAAATCGTTGGATAAAAAGTTCTGTTGGAAAAACAAAATATTAGTTATCCAGGCTATACTAATATTATTAGCTATAACGCTTTGCCATCACCCTGGAGGCTAAGCGTTGCGAAAACTGTAAGCGATAGACTTTGTTCGATGTCCTTTTAGGCCTATTACCAACATGCCATGGTTACCTTAGCATTGGCACTTCTAAAGCAGTTTGGGGTGTCCGAGTGTAATGGTTGCCAGGATTCGGGTGCTGTACAAGGGAGAATAATCAGAACCAGGTTTGTCAATATTCCGAAAACCAGACCACTATTCGTGGTTCGTATTCCACCTAAAGCTATAGGGTCTTCAGTTGCCCTGGCTATTATGCTGTCAATAAACTGTCCTTTCTTAGGAACAGTTGAACTTAGTTATTAATAATGACTGTCTACACTCAGAACCATATCTTGATAATCAGCAACTTGCGAATAAATAAATAATTTATAAAACGTTACACTAAACATGTGCTAGATAATTTAGCTCCAGGAGGTCACGGGTGGTAACAATTAACATATTGGTTCTGCGTCTGGAACCCCACAATAACTTCGATTGTAAATTAATGATTTGCAAAATGCCGTGGGTGGGAGCCCGCATGAAACTGTCATTGATTTACTGAAAGACCAAAATGACCTATCCTCTTTGTCGAAACAGTTTCTACCATTCTGAACACCCACGAGAATAGGGTGTCTCCCAGTAAATTATTTAGGCGCTGTCGCCTTATTTATGGAGGGTACGTTAGCAGTGCCATTGGTCAAGCAGCTACAAGGTAAAACGTGGCCTTCGGCTGGAGGTGACAGTTGGGACTACGGGTCACCTACAAACTACAGCTTTGTAAGTGTAAGCACAGAGAACAGGAAAACAGTGGTCGCTTTATTAAGGCAACACCGTACGCCTGGGAGGCAGATGTAAACGATAAATCTGAAGTAAAATCCTTTAGTATTTGGAGTAAATAAGGAAGTGACTGACAAGGTGCTGGTCCTTCCATATGCCCGGAAAACTGGCGAAATATACTACTCGAAACACTAACTCGATAAACATTTAGCGTACGATTGGACGCGATCTCTGTTTCCTTCTTCTCTGTGGTTTAAGTTCCTAGAATTGATGGAGGGTGAGTTAATCTATCTGATCTACAGGTGAAACATTTAACTGTCTTATGTATGAAAAGAGAACAATCTTATAGGTTATTTGGGGTGTAGTTAGTTGTTTCTTCTATTTAATGGAACGTTGCTTTCTCTTTTTTAATCCTGAGGTTAAGATTCAGACCTCCCGACTCCCTGCACAGAGAAAGTTGAAGGCAGAGATCGCCCTGACCACCCGACTCCCTGCACAGAGAAAGATGAAGGCAGCGATCGCCCTGACCTCCCGACTCTCTGCACAGAGAAAGATGAAGGCAGCGATCGCCCTGACCTACCGACTCCCTGCGCAGAGAAAGATGAGGCAGAGATCGCCCTGCCCTCTGGACTCCCAGCACAGAGAAAGATGTAGCAACGATCACCCTGACCTCCCCACTCCCTGCACAGAGAAAGATGAAGGCAGAGATCGCACTGACCTCCCGACTCCCAGCACAGAGAAAGATGAAGGCAGAGATTGCCCTGACCTCCCGACTCCCTGCACAGAGAAAGATTAAGGCAGAGATCGCCCTGGCCTCCCGACTCCCTGCACAGAGAAAGATGAAGGCAGAGATCACCCTGACCTCCACACTCCCTGCACAGAGAAAGATGAAGGCAGAGATCGCCCTGACCTCCCGACTCCCTGCACAGAGAAAGATGTAGCAACGATCACCCTGACCTCCCCACTCCCTGCACAGAGAAAGATGAAGGCAGAGATCGCACTGACCTCCCGACTCCCAGCACAGAGAAAGATGAGGCAGAGATCGCCCTGACCTCCCGACTCCCTGCACAGAGACAGATGAAGGCAGAGATCGCCCTGACCTCCCGACTCCCTGCACAGAGAAAGATGAAGGCAGAGATCACCCTGACCTCCACACTCCCTGCACAGAGAAAGATGAAGGCAGAGATTGCCCTGACCTCCCGACTCACTGCACAGAGAAAGATGAGGCAGAGATCGCCCTGACCTCCACACTCCCTGCACAGAGAAAGATGAAGGCAGAGATCGCCCTGACCTCCCGACTCCCTGCACAGAGAAAGATGAGGCAGAGATCACCCTGACCTCCACACTCCCTGCACAGAGAAAGATGAAGGCAGAGATAGTAATTATTACTACAGATGCATTAAGATGAACATTCCTTGAAATGTATTTACAATTGCCTCTGAAGAGTCCGCTGTGGCTATAAGAAAGCGACATCTATTTTTTTCTTCTCTGTGCTTCCTACCGATTCCTCTTTCCCTCTAAACAATAATTTCACAAAATGAAGTCTCTGTCTTTTAATTTAGTAAAAAATATTCATTTGTAATGTCCCTGGACAGTATGAGATCACGTAGTCCGGTTATTCTTAAGTGAGTTAATATATTTGCTATTGTGATGGGCCTACATACTCTGGATTTAAAAAAAATCTAGAATAAAATATTACGCTCTTGTTATTTCGGGTTGTGTTTGTTAACATTTAAATAGTATGGACTTTAATTGCATGGATTTCATATTACCCTGATTTATTAAAATCAATGTCTCACTTTCACCTGAGCGTGTTCAATACTCTGAGGTTTATCCTTTGTGATTGAAACCATTTGTTTATTTGAGGTGATAAATGATACATTTAATATACAAACAAACTTACATTTACATTCAAACAATAAATTAATCAGGCTTCTATAAAAGCATTGTGTTTAATTTTCCTGACTTCAATTCAGGAGTCACTACTTCGAATCTCGAGAGGTTCAACTTAATTTAGCTTGATATGTTGAACCATTACCTTGCAAAAAAAAAAAAATAAATAAAAAAAATAAAAAAAACACTGGAAAATAATTATTTTACATGAAATTGTTTTTGTTGTCTTACAGCAGGTAAAAATTCAAAATAAAAGTTACTTAATCAAAATAACATATGAAAATATTTCGAAGTTGTTGTTAATTAGATTAGACTTAAATCTCAAATTCACGTAAGTATCAAAATTAAACATTTTTAAATTCCAGCACCTACCTTAAAACGTAGATTTTCTTAAAAAACGAATCAATATAACAATTTAAGCTACCACTCATTTCCAAGCATTCCATAATTGAATGAATTTATTAATATGTATTTATAGTTCATGAATATTCTTCGTAAATATATGAATGAATAAAAAGTACACTCACTGACAATGACAAATAAAACCAACTCCTTACTAGGTGATTATAATTGGCATTGCTTTAGTCGAGTCGCGGCTAATAAATTGAATCTCCAGACAGTGAGTAATTGGTATGAACCACAATTTGTGCCATTTTTAAACTCAATATGTAGATTGATTAATTGATTTTGCTGAAGAATGTAATATGAAAACCTCGTGTTATGCGTTATGCTATTCTACAGTTATCATCTTTAAGCCTAGACCATACTTGGAAAAAGTTTGCAAACAGTTTGGAATCAGTTTGAAGTTTCTTCTACATGTTGACACAATGTCTCTCTCATTCATTTGTGTCGCAACTAGCTGGGCAGTGTTTCCCGATAGTGGACTGACAAAGACTTTTGTACTAGCTTGTACTAGTTTTATTCTCTCTGAGGATAGCTCTGATTTCCGAAACTTTACTATTGTGACCATGACCACTCAGAGATTCTGTTGACCCTAGTATGCACGACAGTTAAAAAATATGTTAACATAATTCAAGACCCCTGTTTCAGCCGCTTTTCGACTCGCTGTCATTTTAAGACATTTAGCAACTGGTGATTCATTACGAGTTTATTTATACAGACAATTTCAAAACTAATTCCAGAAGTATGTAAAGCCATCATTTCAGCAGTAAAAGATTTTTTAAAGAACTAGACATGTACTTGACGCGTACAAGCACACCAACTAACTCGTTCTAGCTCCCCCTCGCGCCTCAATGTTGTCTTCAAAACAAAATCACGTTCGCATGTTTTCTATTCGGTTTTGAAAAAAGAAATCACTGTTTCTTGTTTTATTAAAGTACGCTAACTGTTTTCCTGTTTGTAAACATTCGGAAAACGACACAAAAACGTACAACGTTTGTGAAAGAGCGAGTTTGCAAGATGTGTTTCTGGATATATGTTTGTAAGTATAAACTAGGCTTAAACGAGAATGTGTGCTCAAACAAATGAAACAATATCTATTGCACTAAATATAGGAACACATATAAATTTAAGCATTGGGAAGAAAAACGTTCAAAGGAACGAGTAAAAGATAATAAAAATATAACAATCACTATTACCACAGAAAATTATCAGCTAATATTGAAGCCTATCTGACTAAAACGATGTTTTCGAGGTTATGTTTGCTTCCAAAAAGAAATGTCAGTGCGTATTCTGCGGGAAGCACAATTCGACTACTAGCTACCCACCAGAAATTGGCGTCAGGCAGTGATCTCTGGGAGGTTAGGGAACGTGTAGGGAAGATACTGAGAATGGACAGGAACCTGCCCAGGGACTGCGACGACTGAGAGCTTTTCCGAGGGTGTAGTAAACATTCCGTTGAACAACCTGCAATAAAAAAAATATCTTTTAAACACTCCTCAGCAAAGATATTCTTTACAAATAGACATATCGTTAAACAACAAGATATCGAATACCTACTTACTTACTCATTTAAGTTCTTCAGTATTAAATTAGGTGATGTCAATGAAGAATACTAGGACTTAGGCCTCAGCTTTTTATGTAGAAAAAATAACATTGTAATTTATAATCTGTTCATGGGGAAAAGTGTCATCGAATCGTATAAACACCACAAACAATAGTGTAAAAGAGCTATTGCTACATATTCGAATTTCTGAAGGAGCTGTAAGTCATGATAGAGGAGTTGCAATGATAGTATATCTTCACTGCCCTACTTCTATTTAGTTGAACATCGACCTATCGTACAAGCGCCACACGGAAGCTCAATATCCACAAAAACAAAGCTGATGTACATAGGACTTGTGCGTTGGCTCAACAAGATCAACCACTATAACTATGAATCGCAAAGTTTAAGATTGCCATTGCAGTCTTTTCTCTTTTCTTTATTATTGCTATCACTTTACTATTACACTCCAATCCCGTTTCCCTTATAAAGAAACCACATTGATATTTGCAGTTATTTACTTCTCATCAAAGGTGTATAGAATTTGTGGTACCTGTGGTGAAAAGTGATGAGGTGGAGCTCCTGGGTAGTTCTGGCAGGTGATCTAACAACACCGCCACCAATAGCTCGGCACATGTCATGTACGGAGGGGTCCTACTGATGCTGTCGTACGTACGTTGGTATAAGGGCAACCTAGGGTCTAAGTATCTTCTGCTGAGATCTTCAAACCACCTTAAAAAATATACAGAAATTCTAAATTATTTAATATTAAGATAAGCTTTATACATTCGAAAGCATTTTACACAAACTATTAAAGATCAATGGATATATTTGTTGAAACTCATCGAAAAGAAACAGCTGATAGTTAAAATTTGATATAGAAATTTTAACTAGATTTCTATAGGAGTTACATTGTATAAAATAACCTTAAATTTGTAATTTAACTCTATGAAAGTTTCACAATTAATGTAATGCAATATCACATTAAGTTCATGTTCAAATGAACAAATAATGTAAACATGTTGGATTAAAGATATATAATTGATAACATGACTCAGTACTATACAACATACTGCACTGCATCAGTTTAAACTATAGAAATAATTTACGATTGTACTTGACTTGTCTAACCTGTATTTTGAGGCATGGTGTTTGCGTACGTAAGCCCAGCTGAGCTGCAGGCGGTACACAGCTGGACACTGAAGCCCCCTCAGAACACTTATTGCTGTCTGCAGGCTATGCAGCATGTGGCACTTGTACGCCACGCCCACAAACTTCACTATGAGCACTGCTCTCTCCTGAACAATATTGTTGAAGCAATTTATTGGGATTTTATTTAGTGAAAAAAAAGGAAAAAAACTGGTCTTAGTATGGTAATTTCTTATATTTAAAGCTCACATTATCTAAAAGTGACGAGAATCAGTGTTTTTAAAGAAATCGTCGATGAAGATTGACGTATCTAAATTTTATTTTGGTAAAGATCAACGTATCTCTTTAAATACATCGATAGTATGTTTGATATGATGTCGATAAAGATTAACATAAGAGTATAGAAATATGATGTTGATAAAGATCGATGAATCTAAAAAAATCAATAAAATTGATCTACCTAAAATTGTTGATCACGTTTTACGCATCTAAGATGGCATAAATAAATTTATCCAAAGATGAGGAGTAGTGATAAAGATTGATATATATGAAAACGATGCCAATCAAGATTGACATGAATAAATATGAAGTCGATAAAGATTAACATATATATAAATATGATGTCGATAGACTGATGTATATAAATATGATACCGATAAAGATCGTCGTATATAAATGTGATGTCGATATAGATTGCCATATATAAATATGATGTCGATAAATATTGACGTATATAAATATGATGCCGATAAAGATTGACATATATAAATATGATGTCGATAAAGATATGACATATATAAATATGATGCCGATAAAGATCAATGTATCTAAATATGATGTCGATAATGATCGGATGTATCTAAATATGATGTCGATAAAGATCGACGTATCTAAATATGATGTCGATAAAGATCGACGTATCCAGAGTTGACATCGACAACGTTTGACGTACATAAAGATTATATTAATAAAAAATTAACATCTAAAAATGACGTCGATAAACATAAAGGGATCAAAAGATGACAGTGATAATGATCAATACATCCATATATGATGTCGTTAAAGATATAAATTAAACAAATTTAAATCGATATAAGTAATCAAACATTCCAATAAATTTTAAAGTTAAATCGTGAATCCTTTCGATTTCGAAGTAATCAATTTTAAACACTCACAAACAATTAAAGTTAATGCTAATAAAAATGACGTATCTAAACAAATTATCGATAAAGATCGATTTATCTCCAGACCTTGTCTGTAAAGCTTTGCGTGTCTAAAGATGACGACGATAAACATTGAATTGTCTAAATGCAACGCCAATAGGCTAAACATAAACGATGTTTATAAAATAAAAACACCTCTAGAGGTGATGACAATCGAATACATGAAAAGAAACCTTGCATTTATTCATTTCTTCTTAATTGGTTGGTTTAGGCTTTAGCAATTTCCGCTAAAGGGTCTTTGTGTACTATCTCAGTGTCGGTCCTTTAGTTACTACGCTACACTGCACTACGTAGTACATAGTAAACTGTGGTGAGGTTACCTTTACACTGTGGCCAGATATGATTTGTGAGGCCACAAGGGAAGAAGTCCTGTAAGAGAAGGACACCAACGCCCTCAAACAGGGAGCCCGCCAACTATTCATGTCCTTCCTCAGTCTACTAAGTTCCAGGGTGGTTAACTGAAAAAAAGTTAAAATAAATATTCAGGACTCTATCAATTAGAAACAATAGAAATTTCTTGACCATTTTACATCATTACAATAGAAAAAAAACCACATCCCCGCTTGATGCTTGTTCTAATACTTTAAACAGGATAGTACTCTTATTTTATACGGGCGTAAACTTCTTCATTAAATGATATTACTGTACCTAAATTATATATTATTTTTTTATATACATTGACAAAGTATTGTCTACCATGTTCTGCACATCTATAGCACTTATGAGTTCATCTGCTTTGTGTTTATACCCGACATATATGTAACTATCAACGTAAACATACTGGGTTTGGATTAAATTCATGCATATCCAAACTAAAACAAGAAACAAATTACAAGATTCTATTTTAACTAAATAAAGGTTTTAGGGTATGATTACGATTTCTTATATTGTTAATGTTGTTACTAAAGTAATAAAATTAAAAATAATGTATAATATATTTAGTAAATATATTTAGGTAGTTTATCTGGCTAATATAAACTATGAAGTATTTGCCTTACGTTTTCAATTTGCTAAACTTATACAACGCCCAACTAAAATGATGTCTGCAACACACTACTTGAGTGACTTGCAGTTTGCCGCATGCACTGTTGAAGGAAAAACAATGTCTGAAAACTTCATAAAATAGACTATAAACGTTATAAAGTAACTAATCGATAATCATAATTTTTAAGCCCACTCTTTCAAGGTTATACTATTATATAAGGGTTCCAAAATAATAATTGGTTTATTTAAAACATTTAACTATGTTTGAAAACGATACCTGAAGAAATAGAAGTTTGTCAATCATGGTCAGTTGGTGGGCTAAACAGGAGGATGAAAATTGCCTGGCACAAGTCCCAGAGCCTCTCCAACCTGAAATGCATTTTGGAGGGAGTTTAGACTGAAGGCAAAGAGACGAATTGTTCATAGTTTTACTTATTCTGTTGTTATATGATGGATAATCTATAATAATAGTTTATCATCTCTTTAAAACCTTCCTAGAATTTTCAGTAATTGTAATGACTAATTTGGATATGAGTAAAATACTGTTTAATTACTTACTCCTTTTCTTCACCCAAGAGTAACATCGACATTTTTTAATATTAGACATTTTATATTTACTATTTATGGTTGTTTTAATGTTGGTCGGGAACTGAACTCAAGACGTGTCTTTATGTATACACCCTCAATGGCATTTGCCTACCTAGCTAGGTTCAAGCCTCCACTTATTTACGTGGGCAATGTCTCTGAAAAGCGCCACCCCTACCCTTTACCTACTCCTGATTCCGAAATTCACTTTGCTTAAGTTGGCAATATAAACAAGGGCAAAAACTCTCTCATTCGCATATCTGAGCCTACGACATCCGCCTCGTTTAGCTAGCAACCTACGCAGAGGGCAAATACGACTCTTATTTGCTTACCAATGAACATGCAAGAGCCTCTTTCAAGTACTTGCCTCAACTTGTGCTCCATTCATTTAAGTGTATAACTGATGCTAGGCTCTGAAAATAACTTTAGCACTTGCTATTAGGATAGCTAGTAATATTGGATAAATCTACTAATTGGTCGGTAACGTTGTTGGTTAAAGCCTATCTTCATAAGCTCAAGGTTCTCAGTTCGGTCCAAATCAGAGTAATAACATATTTTTAAATGGATCAGCTGATAGCCACCAGCTGTTCCTTTGTCATTGGCCTGTTAATTAATTAATGAACTTCTCTAAGGAATAGTCGGCCTTAGTTTGTAACAGTGACTACGTTTGATAATATACGCACATCACAAGCATTCGAAAACCATATTCGCCCATAAATTGAAGATCAGCGTCTCAAGAATAATAATAATAATAAAAGAAAAACTAATCTTTATCACCAAATACCCGGGGTAGGAAAAAATAAGTGAAGTACCATACTTCTTTCGGTGAGCAATAGGATAACCAATGTTGCGAATCAAGCAAGAATTCAGCTCTTTCTCTTTGCAACGTTCTCTTTGGGCAATTGAAAATCCACATGCTATTTCAGAGAACCGTCACCAATATCAGTTTTCTATAAACGTATGGGCTGCTATTCTGGGTGATAAAATTTTTATTCGTTTTTTACCTGATAGGCTCAATGGTGAAAATTATTTACATTTCTTGACGACTGATCTGAATGAGTTACTCGAAGATGTGCCACTATACACATGCAACAAAATGTGGTTCATGCAGGATGGAGCTCCAGATCATTACACATTACAAGTAAGAGAATTTTTAAATGAAGCATATCCAAACAGATGGATTGGTCGAGGGCCCCAGTAGCATGGCCTGCAAGGTCACCTGACCTCAATCCTCTTGACTTTTTCTTATGGGGACATTTAAAGTCGCTTGTCTACGACTCGCCTGTGGATACCATAGAAGAGTTGCGCACAAGGATTATTAATGGGATTCAAAGGATACGTGAGACACCTGGGATCTTCGAAAGAGTTCGGCAGTCTATGAGAAGACGGCTGGATGCTTGTATTTTGAATGAGGGGAAACATTTTGAAAATCTACTGTGACGTGGTTAGTTTTTAGGACAAGTGTAACTTTTTTGTTGAATGATAATTCAGATAACTTTTTTATGTATGATAATTTATGATTGTTAAAAATGTTTACTTGATAAAAAATATTAGTAACTCATTAATTTGTTTTATTACAACAGCTATTTTAATTTCAATATTACATTTGTAGAGAGCTTAACAGATTTTGTCTATTTTTCATGCGTTTTGTATGTAGGCTAATTAAGGATTATTTTTTAAAGGTTGCGTTTGTCTATTATAGACTTAGTTTACATCTTTCTCTTCGAAATTAAATTTTCTAAAAGTTCTGTAAAAAAATTTGGGTTTATTGTACATTTAACATAGTAAATCTGCTTCAAACCTAAAAGGAACTTGTTTTTCGGGACCAAGTTTCGCGTATTTCGTCACATATCTTAAAATCTACTGCAGCTACAGGTCTGGAAACGGTTTTATTCAATTTTTCAGTTCATTTTACATAAAGAACGCTAAATTGTACATCTTAATTAACAGCCAACAAATACCCGTAGGGCTTCGTTTCAGCAGGGGAACTGAAATTCAGGCGAAATCTTTCGCTAGCCGTAACTCGCTAACGAAGCATTTTCGGACCTATGTTAATTAGAACTTTTTTTCTTCTTTTGATGTGAGGAATCACGCCCTGCCTTATGGGCACCTTTTTGTATATGTATAAATATATGTTTCACATATAATTGTAACACTAATAATTGTAAAGAAAATATTTTGTATTTCTCTCAATTAGCCTTGAGCTAGAGAAACAAATATAAACTGCGCGTATGAATTGTATTTTTTCGCAAGTAATACAAATATTTGAATAATCCTTAAATCTGGCCTGTCTGGGGTAATGCGAGCTATGTTTCTTTTGTTAAAAGAGCCACACTTATTTTTGTGAACAATACTAATTTTCGTGAGTATCGAACACGATATAGAGAGCTCACATATGTGCCTAAACATAATATCAGTGCATTAGAGAGTGGTCAATACCGTTTAGGTGCAAAAGATTTTAACAAATTGCCACAGGAAATAAAATAAAGAAATTAAAAAACGTACTTTCTCAGGATTTATTAGTTTAAGATCTAGCTTTAATTACTTGACTTGTGATTTAAATATGTATTTTTACAAATACGAATACATATTTTGAACCTTTATTCACAACTAAATTTACTAATAGTCTATTTTAGAATAAATTTTGATCCATTTTAGATGTTCAAAGTTACTTACCAATTTTAGCGCGTCAAAAGTAAAAATGCTGTTACCTTGTAATTATCAACTCTGAAATGAGATAAATTACTTCTATAGCTTTATTATCAAGTGTGCCTATATTAAAAATATAAATTTCTTTGGTTAATTAAAAACTATAAAGCTAAAACTAAGTTAGCCAACACACCTGTTCGCTTATTCCGCTGCCAACTGACACTCCAAGGCGATTGATTCGTGACCATGTCACCACTGACTAGAGGGTTGCTCATATCTCGACTGATACTAAAACAGATAATTCGAACCAGTGCAATGGAAAAATAAAAACTGGTTAATGTATTAAAACATGTTATGAATATTCAATTTCAATCAACTAATTTGCTGCGAATATTCAGGGGTAAAAAGAGAGTGGTAGTTACCACTTATTTAAATTTTTAGAATTTAGTCACAGTTACTACATTATCTTTCAGAATTTGAAGGGGAATAAAGTAGGGGGACTGAAGTATGTGCAGGCTCTGTCATCTACAACTTGAGAACAAAAAAACAAACTATTCCACACTAAACACATTCAGATCAATATTGGATGTGACCTTTGTTTATATCTTCTCTCTAACACAACCATTTATATAAAATTAATAGAATTTTTTAAAACGAACAATAAGTTAAGTTAAATAAGTGTGGTCATACATAATTGGAATTGTTCAGCTTCATACTTAAAATTTGTTTGCGTTGTGCGTGTTATAATTCTGTTATAGATAATAATTATAAATATCAAGAAATAAAAAAAATAAAAAATAAAAAACACGTAACACAGAACATGTTGCAGAAAAGATAAAGTCACGTATAAAGTTGGAATGCATGTTGGCTGGTCTAAAGGTAGCTTTATATA
Source organism: Stictocephala bisonia (assembly GCA_035578905.1). Lineage (NCBI taxonomy): Eukaryota > Metazoa > Arthropoda > Insecta > Hemiptera > Membracidae > Stictocephala > Stictocephala bisonia. The sequence goes on along the minus strand of JAQJVL010000191.1, from coordinate 231,437 downwards.
AAGTCAAATACGTAGGACACACGTAAAAGATAATAAAACACAATATAAACTGAAAATAAAATAATAATAATAATATACCGGGCGTTTTTGGCTATACCACCATTAGTATATTGTAAAATTACAAAAGCTGAAAAACAACCTTAAAATAGCATACATTCCATTGTTTTTGGAGTTGATTAAAAATATGTAGATGACGTTCTTTTTTGCCACTATTTTCCATCTCAATATTTTCTAATAGAATACGTAATATTTTATTCTGGTTTCGAATAGTAATTAGAATTTTTAGACTGTTTTATACTTGGGTAATGTTTGATATACCTAACCATATACGTGTTGAATAGAATACAAGGTTTAATATAGTACAAGTAGGCCTAGGCCAATGTTAATTAATACCTAACCTAACCTAACAAGCTGAAACATAAACAATAATTACTAACCCATAATGTTTCAGTCTATCAACATTTAATGTTCACTGTGTCAATTATACCGTTACCTTCATATCTTTATTCCTTCACAAATACAAGGGAATATTACCAATTTAAACTTCACCATCAGCTTTAACAAGATCCCAACGGTGGTACATTTCAAAACCCCCCTGTATGTAGGCCTAAATATATAAAAAATATATACAATTATGTATAGTAATGAATCAAAATAGTAAAAGTAAAAAAGTATTTATTTCATCAATAAAACAGTTTATATTTTTCTAGACTCTGTCTTAGATTCCATTACAATTTGTCATAATTTATTATTCATCGCACAGCTTTGACTTTAAACCTTTTTGTATACTATAAATAACTAATTGAATACAAATTGTAAACTCACTAGTTTTGAGGTTATAAGACCACAAGCAAGAATATTACATTACACAGGTAAATAAAAGTTTCTCTCACCTAAAGTTGGAACGTTGCGTTGTTTTGCTTCTCCTGCATCTTTTCCTTTTAACTATCGACCGAGACTTGTCTGAAACTATAATACAGCCGGTGTTAGGGACATAACATTGTTATGTGAACGCGATATTGACGTAACGTAATGTACAAGCCAAAGTGTAAACTCGAGTTATGGTTCCAAACGTCTAGGCGAACCGTTATTGGCTCTAGGTGTTAATGATTATCATTAATTTCCACGTGTCTACTTTCTAACGTAAAACTTTCATACTTTCTCAGGTCTTGTGTAAATTTGATTCAAAAATCTTATGGTAGGATTTTTTTTCGATATACTATATAATACTGAAGAAGTTTCTATCAGCCAATTTTAAGATCGCGTAATTAATCTTAGAAAAAGGGAATCATTTGTTTAGTTTTTGTTCAGCTTATATTAAAATTGCGACATTGAAAGTAGCACATAGTTTATCAGCAAATTAAATACTGCGAAAGAACTATGTTTAAAATGGAACTTATGAAAAACAAAAGATTTTTGATCGTAAAATAAACAAGTTTTTTATTGGGTTAAGCTTAAATTATATATTTTTTAAAGACAGTACGTTGAACTTGGAAGACAGGTTACTTTATTGATAAATACCAATCACAGGTAGTAAAATAAAATTTGTAATAGTTTGAATACCTGCTGATTTAATTTATATTTAGATTCATTGAAATTAAATTGAACAACTCCAACAAGGGTTGTTTGTTAATCAATGGATGGCCTTCATTGATAGCAGAAAAACGAACTTTCTCTGTGGTATGAATGTTAAAGGAGGAATCTGATCATTTTTAGGTTAGTAATACTAGAGTAGTGGGGGGGGGGGGCGAGTGATGGGGTGAATTTTCTTGTTACAAGTTCATATTACTCAAATAATCTCACAATTAATTAGTTAATGATGACAATAATTATAATAAAACCCCATAAATAGGATGTTGAGAAAGGATTTACTAGTGGAGGCCGCATAGTACTACAAGTTGGCATTTTTTCAAAGAATATCACAAATATTAACAAAAACTCCTAAATGGGACGTTAAATGGGATTTACTGGTAGAGATTACACCATGAAGTATACTTCTAAACCAACAAGTAACAAAACACAGTACTGAATAGAACATAAGTAGGATATAAGAACTATGGAATACTATTTGAAATAAAAATTATCAAACAATCTCTGTGTGAAAATAGGATTGACGAAAGATAATATCGAAGTGCTTTTGTATAATGTCAAGTATTATTATAATAATATAAGTTAATTAATTAATTACCTTTTAAACTAAAAATATCTAATCAAGTTTATTCCCAACACATCTCAGAATTAATTAATATCCTAAAAATGTTTGATATTTTCAAAACTAGCAGATTTTACTATAAAATTTTGATTTTTTTCTTATTTGGGGTTTTAGTAAGACACATTAGCAAAAACTATTGTAATTATTATAACACGTTATGATTACGGGAGATAGGGTGGGTCAGTAACACTGTAAGTGTATGGGTGAGTTGGTGGATCAATGCCATGAGATGTGTATGGGTGGGTCAATACTGTTCGTGTATGGGAGGTTTGGTGGCTTTAAATCATATTCGAAATTTATAAAAAATTGCAAAATGTCTCAAATAACATTTGTTTATTAAAAAAAAAAAAACTTATTGTGACTTCTGTACGTTAAGAGTATATACAATGTACAATTTATCTATGTTTGTTTAATATTTTAAGCAACTAATATTACGGCAGTTGAAGCTAGTTTCATCATATCCATTTGGACAACATTTTTATTTTGGTCATCATGCGAGTGAAAATATTTACTGCGTGCATTTTTAACCTTACCTAACATAACCTAACCTAACATAACATAACCTAACTTAACCTTACCTAACATAACCTAACCTAACACAACATAACCTATAAAACGCAATAATAAGTTACATTAATAAAATAATACAAACAAAACTTCTGACCACTTGTATTCGAGTGTTTGTGTTGTATCCTGAAACCATGTCGTACGCAGTGGTCTCGTCTCCAGTCCAGAAGGTTGGAATCACCTTCGTCCGTCCAGAAGTCTAGTTTTTCACTGCATCATAAAAAAATTACGAAAAATGTGGAAAACTTACTATTTGAATTATGGAAAATTAGCTATTTATTAAATATTTTCGTATTATTAACAAAATCAGACTAAGGTTTACAACAGTTACAATAAATACAATTTTGTTAACTATTGAGATGAAGATATTAAAATAATCTATATACAAATAATAACTAATTTTTCATACAAATAATCAACGTATTAAAATGTATCATCAGTACTAACAAAAAACCAAAAAAATGTACTAATTATAAAAATATTTATTGCAAAAAAGGGAGGTATTACGTTGTTATAATATTAACGAAAATAAATTGCTTTAAAAATTAAAGTAAATTAAAGTCTTCAATTTTGTATAAACATTCTCCTTATAATGTATTTAAAATTTTTGGATATCTTTTATATATCCAAAAGATACTATTATAAAATAACGAGAAAATTATTTTATAATAGTACTCATAAAGTCACATTTTTTGTGTTGTTGAATTTTTAGTTGTTTTGTACATATTCCAGGGAATTATGTATATTATTTTTTTATATTAAGCTTTTATTAAATAAAAATAGTGAAAGGAGATTCATAACATTTAATTTCTTGAGTATACGTTGGTACACTTTTTTTGTACAAAAAAAAGTACTTCACAAATTAATTAATGTGCTCTTTTTGAACGTTAAAGAATTTAATTGAATGTGTTGATAAGGCCAAAAATATAATTCCATAACTTCCTAAGTAAGAGCGTGAAGGTGGGTTTTCCACATTTCAATTGTATTATTGGTTCTATAACGCCTTGGTGAAAAAAATCTGCACTATTACTGAAAAACTCCGAGTTGTTAAATAAAAATAGAAAAACATTAAAAATAGTCAAACAAAACATTTAGCTTTAGAGAGATATTGAAGCTCCTTCACCCAATAATCATTTTGCATTTATCTGGTTTTGCAGTTTTTGGAAAGAAAGTGCTTCAGAGTAGGTGTCACTCGTTTTTCAGTACAGAATTGGCCCGAAAGTCAATGAAAAAACTATCTGCAAACCCAAAATATATTTGCATGACAGTAAAATCAATATACCATTCGTTCATTAACTATGACACATTTACTTAACCAAAATAAATTAAATATAATATACAAAATACGATCATACACAACTGCTATAGCACCAGTCTAATGTGGATGTGAAATATAAATAGCTATAAAAAGGGTTTGAGTACAAACAACTAGTTTCTTCAACCGAAGGGAACATGACCTATACACTGCCTGACTGAGAACACAATGGATTAGTCCATCCACGTTTCTAATGTCACAGAACATATATGAACAATGCATGTCCTTTCCCATCTAAACACTGCTAATTACCAACTGTCCCACCCACCCACATGTCCATTTAACAATGCTGATCACCGTAACCCACCCACTAGCAGATGGTGTAGTGTCTATCAACTGAATGGAAGAGGAGAAATCGGAAATTGATCGGGTATAAATGTTGAAAAGTAATGGACCCAAATTAGACCCTTGTGGTATACCATATTTTACAATAACTGACTAGTGCAGTGTAAATTTAAGTAGGGTTTCACCATTATACTCAACAGTAATTTACTCATCACCAAATAGGCTTAATTGTACACTAAAAGCCACTTCAGTTAACAATAAATGAGTGTTTACTAAATTGTTAGAAAATTAGACAACGCGTAGTAGGATAGCGACACTACATATATGTTATGTCACTTTTAATAGTTGGATTTACAAACTGCACTTCCGTGATAATTCAAAAACGTTTACCGTGGTTGTATCTCAGATTCTGCAAGCTGGAAAAGTTTATCAGGACAAAGGGCGGGCACGGCTAAGGACTCTAATGACATTGTTCTAATCAGCTGAGCTCGAAGTGATGGGCTGCAAAGCAGCTCATCCTGCGGCAAATGGACCATCGATACACTCCTTTTCACCTGTATAGGAAAAACATGAACTAAATGTAAATTTATTTTAAATTCATGTTAAAGGCTCTATAAATTATATAAAGTTTCGTGCATCGCAGATCTATGAACTATAGAGTAGCAGTGTTCAGTGGTACCTAATAATATTTTAATACCAGCTATAACACAGCAATATTGTCTGAGGTTATCTGGAGAATGTTGGGAGCTATAATTGGTCTGGATATTGCTCTTTAGCTAATCTATGAATTTAAGTTTCTTAAGGGAAAGTTTATTACAGTTTTAGTAAATTACACAAGTCATCTATGTTTCATGTACATTCATCACTCATCATATGTGACTGTCAAACATAATTAGGTTGAGTTAGCGTCATATATCCTTAATATAGAAACCAATATTTGTCTCTGGGGATGAGAAGGGAGAAGATATTCTTTGTAGGTTGCTATATTTAAAGATTTAGAAAACAGAAATTTTATTTTTTCACAATCATAAAAACAAATATAAATAGTAAGAAAGAATAGCTGTACATATCATTTATGTGACATTAAAAAAAATGTAATAATATATAAGCCTTTTTAAGTCCTCACTTGTGCCAAGTAAAGAATACCTAATAATATTAAAATAGAAATCACTTGATTAGTAATTAAACATGTGTTGTTAAAACCCGACACTAAAACTAAATCCCACAAATACATATTTATACCTACATACATACGCAGTAAATATCATCTTACATACTTATGGTATGTAACATGATATTATAGGTATGTAACATGATATTTAACATAGCGTTCTAATACCTTCTACTATTATTACGTTTTTTACAGTCCCGTTACTAAAAAACACCTTATAACAACTGCAATCCTCTCAGGATAAAGCCAATGCAGGCTCGTATAAGCCGGCGATTGAAGTTTTAATCATATAAAGAAAAAATGTATATAGAAAAAAAATCACTCTTCAGCAAGTAGACCCACCACTACCTGCAATCTATGAAATTCTTTGAAGGGACAAACTAGAGATGCTGGAGAAAATGTTACAGACCTTGAAAGTCCATGTAGTGTCAACTTGGGTGGCAGGAAGATTAGAATCAAGGATAACGTGGGTAAATTAAGAATCAACCGACTTGGTACATAGATGGATTTTTAAAAGGCCTTGTTGGGGAAACAGGAATGGCGTTGGATTCAAGATTAGAGATTTTGTGTGCAAGCAGAGATGCATGCATTGAAATGTTTTTTGAATATAAACTCAATCAGGAGATATATGATTAATATAGTTTATGTGAGTTTAAACAATTTACAAGCAATAATAAAAATGTCTAGCCATTCGTATATTTAAGATATATTTTAGTCTCAGATGTGTTTAAAATATTGAAAATGATTGCCATAGAGTAATTGATTTTATCTCGTGTGAAACCAGAGTGTACCATCAAAGTGAGAGAGAACTTTTTTTTTTCCTATATTATTGTTACTTTTTGTATCAATAAAGTCATTTTTCATTCCATTTAATTTCGTTCTCTTGGAATAGGTTAGGTTCTTTGGAATAATCCAAAGAGTATTAAAATTGTGAATGTCCGTTGTTGTTTATTACCAGACAGGACATATTATAAACTGATAATTGATTTATATAAACAGGCTGATTTAGCCACTATGGAATAAAGACGTATCGTGTGCAAAAATATAGCAAGTCAAAATACATGATTTGTCTTTAAAACATTTACTATTTCACTCTTCACACAAAACGTTCAAACTCACATAAAAGTCTTTTGAAAAATAAGCTAGTGTAGAAACAGAATAGAACTGTAAGACGTACTTCTCTGTTATAGTATCAAAATACTGACTGAGATACGACCAGCAAAAAAACCAGCAACTGAGACTTGCAATATGTCACAGAGAAAAGAAAGGAAAAAACAGAGGCTGCATCCAGTAGTGCCCTAAAAGTGTATTCGAGTTAATTATCCTGTTTACCATGTGATGGTAGAACCAGCAGATTGCCAGTCTTTACCTTATTGGCCGAAATCCTCAAGGATAAATGTTGTAGTGTTTACTAAAGATGTATAAAGTGTACTCTTATTCATTTCTAAGACGAATGAGTGTGATGAGTTTAGATGAACGAGTGTAGTCATTGTTACTATCTGAGTTCGAATTAGCTAAGAAAGGACTATTTCTTAATAGCCCAATACCCAGGGCAACTGTGGGACCTACAGCTTTACGTGGAATCCGAACTGCGTAGAAGTGTCTGATTTTCAGCTAACTGACAAGTCTGACACTCAGTTCTCTTCCCTACATAACATCTGAACCTTGATTACCATTCAACATGGACAACCCAGACTTCTCTAGTAGTATCCACGTCGATGGCAACCATTGAGCGGACGCCGTGTCGGTATTAAGAGGACCGAGCATCCAACCTATCGCCTACAATCTCCCAAACACTTTGTCCCCAAGTAGCTGGGTTACAGCACTGCGCCACCAGTGCCGACTATTACTCTAGTAGTAATCTATTTATAACTACCACTTGGATGTTCATTGTGGACATAAGAAAGCGACCTCTGTTTCCTTTTTATCTGTGACTACACCCAACAGCTAGAAGACATTTCAAAGGCCTATATGCTTGGCATTGTAGGGAGAATACATATGGCGTTAGACTTATCACATAATTTAACATCTCATTCACATTTTCATATTATTTAGTAACATAAATCAGTAAATTTGATATAATATTAATGATATATAAATGTATAATTAAAATATGCGAAACTCATATATAAATAAAACATTAACTTATTCTCAAATCAGTATAAACGCACCTGCAATGAGTATGCTTCCGTTTTCGGTAGATGCCAGAGTCCCAGACCACTTAAAAAGTGAGGAAATGCACAGAATCCATATCTTCTTGGGATTCTGGGGAGTTGTCCATACCGCGTTGTCTGCGACTCCCACAGTTCGACGGCCTCAGCTGCCAACAACTCGTGCTCAACCGATAGAAGTAAACTGTTCTGAAATAATGGGAAATTTATATAACTCCGAGAGATTGCATGTGTCTCTTCAAGTATAGGTATTTATAAATCAATCTATCGCAGGGGTGTCCACTAGTTTATATAATTATAAGCCAAGTGAACCGCTGACTGACTCACTCGCTCATAAAGCAATCTCAAAAACCACCGAACGGATTTACACGAAATGTTAAAGGAGGTTAGCTTTAGTATTGGTGGGGCCCACTAAGAAAGCATTTTTCGAAATTTCATTCCTAAGGAGTACAAACATTTTTTCCCTCTAATTTTCATTTTTTCCACAAGAATAACATTGGGTTGATATTAGTGAATTAATAACAGCTGTTTTGTAAATAAATAAATATATTTTTCTTTATATTTGACATTATCCTATTGAAGCGTTAAGAGTGCAATCTTCAGCTGTTAAACAAAAACAAACGAAACGAATACTTTTCAAATAGGCTAAGTAATACCAGCGAGCGATGGGGTTGGCACGCGAAGCGTGCAGGGGCATCCCCTAATACTGTCTAATCAATATTATGACCGTCGAATCGGACGGGTACAGCTAGTACATTATAACTCTCAAATAGTTGTGTTCAGTTTAAATTATTCACGTCTCTAAATGACTTTCTTGCTGTAAATGAAAATGCTTGTTCATAACTGCACTTTCTTAATAAATGATACATTCAATTTCTTCAATTTAGGAAGGGGATATGTTTAAGCGGGGGCACCCGAGGTGCGACATGGACTACCTGAGGGTCATAATTGGACACTCGAGGTGCGACATGCAGCGAAAGAGAACCCAAAACTAACACTCGAGGTGCGACATGGCGCTTCGGCTAGCAGTGTGGCCGTGTTGGTTAGGTTAGGTTAGGTCAAAATATTGAAATGGTGTGATTATCCTAGTAACGTAGGTCCTCTTTTGTATGTATGTATATATATATATATATATATATATATATATATATATATATATATATATATATATATATATATTTATGGACAGAGAGAGAGAGAGAGAGAGAGAGAGAGAGAGAGAGAGAGAGAGAGAGAGAGAGAGAGAGAGAGAGAGAGAGAGAGAGAGAGAGAGAGAGAGAGAGAGAGAGAGAGAGAGAGAGAGAGAGAGAGAGAGAGAGAGAGAGAGAGAGAGAGAGAGAGAGAGAGAGAGAGAGAGAGAGAGAGAGAGAGAGAGAGAGAGAGAGAGAGAGAGAGAGAGAGAGAGAGAGAGAGAGAGAGAGAGAGAGAGAGAGAGAGAGGAGAGAGAGAGAGAGAGAGAGAGAGAGAGAGAGAGAGAGAGAGAGAGAGAGAGAGAGAGAGAGAGAGAGAGAGAGAGAGAGAGAGAGAGAGAGAGAGAGAGAGAGAGAGAGAGAGAGAGAGAGAGAGAGAGAGAGAGAGAGAGAGAGAGAGAGAGAGAGAGAGAGAGAGAGAGAGAGAGAGAGAGAGAGAGAGAGAGAGAGAGAGAGAGAGAGAGAGAGAGAGAGAGAGAGAGAGAGAGAGAGAGAGAGAGAGAGAGAGAGAGAGAGAGAGAGAGAGAGAGAGAGAGAGAGAGAGAGAGAGAGAGAGAGAGAGAGAGAGAGAGAGAGAGAGAGAGAGAGAGAGAGAGAGAGAGAGAGAGAGAGAGAGAGAGAGAGAGAGAGAGAGAGAGAGAGAGAGAGAGAGAGAGAGAGAGAGAGAGAGAGAGAGAGAGAGAGAGAGAGAGAGAGAGAGAGAGAGAGAGAGAGAGAGAGAGAGAGAGAGAGAGAGAAGAGAGAGAGAGAGAGAGAGAGAGAGAGAGAGAGAGAGAGAGAGAGAGAGAGAGAGAGAGAGAGAGAGAGAGCGTCTACAACCCCGCAACCCTTCGCCGGGCTACCTGAGGTGGCATGTCGCACCTCGAGTGCCAGTTTTATGGCCCTTTGGGTCGCTGGGATTAACACAGGTAGTCCATGTCGCACCTTGAGTGCCACCGTTTAAGCTAGTATAAGTGCAATAAACGTTGACATAGTTTAAATGTTCTTTCATAAATAAAATATTTTACTATCAAATCGTGTTATAGATGGATCACTGTTTTTACTGTAATTATATAGGTCTCAAAGGTTCTATGTTTAAGACTATAATATTTCTGTGTTTTAATATTTACAACATGATTAGGCAAAGTCAGGATGTATCATCATCGCTTCGGAATATATGAAAATCCAAATTGTATTTTATGTAATTCATCTGATCTTATGGACAAGGACCACATTATGAATTGTTCAAAATTAACATAAAATAATATATATTGTAGATATTGGGAAGCCAGGTCACTAATGAGTTAATGACGTTTTGTCAAATACTTTACTATTTAATAAAAAAAATATATAAAATATTTAAAACGGACTATATGTTATGTCTTACTTTATGGTTCAGTGGTTAATGCTTACAGTTGTGGAGTGCAAGGTCTTTGATTTGAACTCCTTCTGAGCAAACAAGCGAGCCTACAGTAAAGTACAGTTCATTAAAAAGAGCTCAAGTTTGAGAGACAGGCCTAATTCAACAAAACCAATATTGATGGTTTTAAATTACATACTCCCACATATATTTATTAATTATTGGCATTAATACATTATTTTCTAAACATTTTCCATGCCCTTTAAAAAAAATCGGAAACAAAACACACTAAAGTAAATTGAAATACCGATAAATCTGTTTGTACAGGTTAAGTGTATAACCATGCAATTATTCCTATATATGTTATGTAAGGCAGGTGCTTCGATTGGTGTTTGAACATCATAAAAATCATGTAGACACCTTGAAACAAAGATCTATGTTTAACGCCATTTCAAATTGAATTCACGTCTCAAAGTACAGTTCCGTCTCCTGCCTTAACCACACATAAATTCGTCACTGTGGTAAAACTCTCAAATTCCGAGTAACATTATATAATTTTTTCACTTAGATTTAATGAAAATATTTTCAAGGGATTTTGCAGTTTTTTTACTAAATCACTTGCTTTAGAATGTAGGGGACACCCCTGCACACTTCTTGTGCTGTGCTCGTTACACCTCTGCCTGTCACCTTTGAGTACAATTAAGTTTTAACTGCGTATAACATTACAATATTACATTTATTTAGCACATTGATTCACCCAAATTTCCTTGCGTTACTACCTATTTATTGATATACATACCCAGCGATATTACTGTTCAAAGGTTTAATTTTATTTATTTATTTTATTTAATTGTTTTTGTTACACATAATGATTAATAACACAACTGCATTAGATTACCATTAAAACCATCAAGTCCAGTAGACAGGAAATCTACAATCGAATATTAATAAAATCGTGCTTAAAACACCCCTAATTTAACATTAAAAAATATCTAACATCCTCAACATTACAAACACCATTATTTAAATCCAACAGCTGTTAAAACCTTTTGGAAATCATTAGTTACATTTGAACAGCTGTTGCTTTTCGAATCATTTAAATCTCTCTCCACAACTACGAACCGTTAAAATTGGTTAAGAAATAAGGGGGGGAGTCATATTGACAAAAACCGGCGGCTTCACATATTATATATAAAAGGATTGTTGTTTCAGTTATCTATAATCATTGATTATCACTTATGAATTAAATTGTCAAACATTTTCTTCATTACGTTTAAAATTGTATTCAAGTTCCTTTTGTGGTAAAATACTGTCTTACTTCAAATCAAAAGAGTTATTTTATAATATCGATGGTCGTAAAGTTTGACTTTTAAATGCACTATATGTGAAATATATTAGGCTGTTTTAAGAAATTGCAAACAAACAACATGTGTTTGGTTACCTAAAACTGTACTTAAGGATTGCGAGTTAATTTTTAACTACTGAAATGTTCTAGGGACGCTACGAGATACTTTATTGAAAAAATATATCAACCACACAATTATGGGAAAAAACCCCATCACGATACATTGTATGTATGTATTGAAGACTAAGGTCAGCTAAACATTAATATATTTTTATATGATTCATTACTTTAGTTTAAGATGCAACATCTTTATTTTTAAAATTTATTTTGGTTACTCTTACCTTGCTAAGTCTTCTCTGACATTCTTCAATTTTAATAGGCCTGAAAATTTAAATTGATAATAATATTTTGCAAAGAGAAAACGGTAACAAACATTTTATGTTATTGTTAACAACATTATTGCAACTTCATGATACGGATATTTGCTTGTTTAGTTTTAAATTTTCAAAAGCATACGATGATTTGAGGATAACATTAGTAATATTTTCCATATTCTGTAGATATTCACATTAGTGTGAATAAAAAAATTATTAGATCAATATTTTTATATTTTTTCAATTACAATTGGAATTCCCAATTTAATAAAAATATATTATAAATGTTAGATAACTTAATATTGGTATACGTATATTTAATTTGTGAGGAAATGTTCCTATGTCAAAACACGAGCAAAAAATAATAAAGCAATTTATATTAATTTAAAAATAACGTTAACATATTAAATCAATATTTGCTGAAACAGTTTAATGTTTTATTCTGAATACATATAACACCTGTAAGATTTGTTTCTCTTGTAATTAATTATATAACATCAAACAATTAATTAACCTTTCATTTCATGTTTTGCAAAATGATCACGCACTCAAGAGTGCCAACCAGGCAGGCAATGAGGAAAATCAAGAGAAACTCCAGTGTGATTTGTGGTAGAACATTACTGTTCTTACGAAGCAAAATACTAAATATCGCATGAGAAACTCCTTCTCCAAAGTAAGGTAGGTGTCCTACATAATCGATAGCATGTTTCTGAAAAATATCATAAGACAAAATTGTTATTTGTTTATCCGTATTCGGTTAAGGGATCAAAATAAGGCTGATTACTGGTCCGTAAAGGCTGATATTAAGATTGCAAACTTAATAATAAATGGTGTCATGAAAATAAAGATTTGCCAATAGGAATAACTCAGTGTCTTTGAGACTATAAGTAATAAGCAATAAGCAATTTATTGATCCGTTAAACATGCAGTTACATGCAATTGGACAGGTCAATACATAATTAAAGTACATAAAAAATTGCAATCAAGTTTAAATAGTATATACTACAACGATTATCTCAATAAGTAATAAAACATTATGTCTAAATATAAATATCTACATGCAGAGATTGAGGCACACATGCTCAATTGTAGCAAAAAAATATAATAATTTAAGCTAATAATTTTGGTAAATATACTTAATACATGCAAGGGTTACAGCAATTCATTCACTGTTAAAACAAAAAGATTGATTTAGGTGGATGCTCAATTAAAAAAGCCACTGACAGTTTCAGTAGGAAGTGTAAAAAATTCATTCATAGAATAGAGAGCTTATTGCTTATTGCTTATTACTATAGATTTGGAGTCGTAAAGGTTAACTTCAAAGGCCCGGATAGCCTTAAATTATCACACATCCGTACAGGTACTAATCAGATTAGGCAATGTGTAAGTGGAGGACTATATAGAAGACGTGTATGGATTAATAGATGCATAGTAGAGGAAGTATATAGTTTTAAAGTAGATGACTGTATATTATACAAATTTAAATCATGCAATAATTAATATAATTCCTTCAATATAAAAAATATACAAACAATTCAATATACAAAACACATGAACCGATTAAAACTTTCCCCCCTTAAGAGGACAGGAGGGGGGAGGGGCAACTCAACATTTTGAAATACAGTAATAACCCCTAACGCGTGACCCCTCAGTAAAAGAGCTTGTTGAGAAAGTTAACATAAAGAAAATTGAAATCGGACCACCCGAAACAAAAAGGCAGCAAAAAAGATAAGTGGCTCAAATAAACTATATGTGACTTTTTAATATAAAAATATTTAATTTATGTCATAGGCAATGTGTGACCAAAACTACTTTTACTCAATAATTATGGATTTCAAGTCTATTTGAGGGAGTTGGGGTAGAGGCGTTCCACGGTACAGTAACAGTTTTACAAACACTATTATGCAATAACTTATGTTGAAGGTCAAGGTTATACAAAATAAAACACTCACTATGACTTTTTGGATACCCTTAGATAGATGGTATCCCACCCACCCACCCATACACCTACAGTGGTATTGACCCACCCGCCCACCCATAACGTACAGTAGAATTGATAAATAAATACGACTGTACTATGCATAAATACGAAGGTTTCATTAAACACTGTGTTCTTTTTTGCGTTTCCGATCTATTGGTGGAGAGCGGGTTTTGCATAGGCATTTAGTTTACAGGGTGGAGTATGCTTATCATTTAGTTCGTAACGTGTAGGGGGAGAGTGTATAGGGATTTGCTTTAGTGGCGGACATGGTTTATTACGCATAGGTAATTATTTTAGACGGTACATGTTGGAGAGTGCAGAAGTATTTACATTGGAGCATGCAGGGAGAGAGACCATAAATATTTATTTTTGAAGGTGCAGGGTGAATAATACATTAGCACTTTGGTGGATGCAGGAAGGAGAGTGCAGAAGTATTTACATTGGAGCATGCAGGGAGAGAGACCATAAATATTTATTTTTGAAGGTGCAGGGTGAATAATACATTAGCACTTTGGTGGATGCAGGGAGGAGAGTGCAGAAGTATTTACATTGGAGCATGCAGGGAGAGAGACCATAAATATTTATTGTTGAAGGTGTAGGGTGAATAATACATAAGCACTTTGGTGGATGCAGGGAGGAGAGTGGAGAAGTATTTACATTGGAGCATGCTGGGAGAGAGAGACCATAAATATTTATTTTTGAAGGTGCAGGGTGAATAATACATAAGCACTTTGGTAGATGCAGGGAGGAGAGTGGAGAAGTATTTACATTGGAGAATGCTGGGAGAGAGACCATAAATATTTATTTTTGAAGGTGCAGGGTGAATAATACATAAGCACTTTGGTGGATGCAGGGAGGAGAGTGCAGAAGTATTTACATTGGAGCATGTAGGGAGAGAGACCATAAATATTTATTTTTGAAGGTGCAGGGTGAATAATACATAAGCACTTTGGTGGATGCAGGGAGGAGAGTGCAGAAGTATTTACATTGGAGCATGTAGGGAGAGAGACCATAAATATTTATTTTTGAAGGTGCAGGGTGAATAATACATAAGCACTTTGGTGGACGCAGGGAGGAGAGTGCAGAAGTATTTACATTGGAGCATGCAGGGAGAAAGACTATAAATATTTATTTTTGAAGGTGTAAGGTGAATAATACATAAGCACTTTGGTGGATGCAGGGAGGAGAGTGCAGAAGTATTTACATTGGAGCATGCAGGGAGAGAGACCATAAATATTTATTTTTGAAGGTGTAGGGTGAATAATACATAAGCACTTTGGTGGATGCAGGGAGGAGAGTGGAGAAGTATTTACTATGGAGGTTATACGGTAAATAATACAAAAGTATTTATTTTGGAGAACGTAGGGGGAGAGACCATAAATATGTAATTTAGAAGGCGCGGGGTAGACAGAATATGAGTAATTTTTTTGGAAAGTGTAAAAGGTAAAAAGTGCATTAGCCTGTCAAAGCAGAAGTTAATATAACCATGTTAATCATTTGGTACTTTTAAATCTTGTGAGTTAGAGTAACGCGTGTCTAGGACTCAGGATAGTTTTCTGACGAAATCCTATATTATTGGCTGAACCAAAGTATGAAAAGATTATACAGCAAGTATGGACCATAAGGAAACAGAATAGTGTGCTTTAACCATGATAAATTTGTTGTTTTGAACAACAAATGAATAGAGTGCAATTCACATATATTTTTATCTCTCACATTTTGTAAAGAACAAAGAAACAAAACAAACAGTTTGCGCTATCCGTAGTTATAAAATTAATACAACTTAAAAGTAATTTAAGAAACTAACAATATAAGTGTAGTGATTTCATAAACTTACTGACGCCCTTGTCCTGAAGTCATCTGTGGCAGGGTCACGCTGTTCATCCCCTTCTCCATGTAAGCAGGACCAAGGTACAGATGGGGATCTGCCCACGTCTGCTTCTTATTCTTCATTTGAGGATAAAGATCAATCAATAATTTTATGATAAATTTTGAATTGCAATTTTAAATTTAACAGAAGCGAGTACTGAACCATTTTCCAAAATCAGGACTCAATAGCAAAGGTGCTTCAAACGTCACAAGGTGGTTATAACGCTTAATACAATACAATTAATAGTATACTATTTGAACACGTATACATAAAATTTACTCCCTCTACTGTTTATCTTATCAGCTGACATGTTTTGTTGTGTTTGATTCAGAAGTTTGAATCTATATTTATAAAAGAGGATGTTTGAACATATATATATATATATATATATATATATATATATATATATATATATATATATATATATATACACATATATATATATATATATATGTTTGAAGTTTATGCGCTGCCAAACCATCCAACCGATCGCCATGAAACTTTAGGATGTTGTCCTGTATACTCCCGAGATGGTTTCTGTGAAGTTTGATGCAGATCCGTCCACAGGGTCCTGCCCCACGGGCTCCTAAAGATCCCATGTTATTCAAATGGAGAATCTGAATTGTTTACAAAAAACATATGACTGTGTGGTTTAATGTAGTTTCACATGCCATAAGCAGATTGAAGTTCTCACAACAACAGTACTGTATATGTTTTGATTTATTTACCCTCTTGCACTCATTTAATAAATAATGTTTTTTTTTCTATAATTCTTTTTATTGCTTTATTTTGGTATGTCAATGAAAAATGAAAGGCGAGACAACGTCCGCCGGGTTCAGCTAGTTCTTCATAATAATTGGATACTTTTATAGTCAAACTAACTTAAATTTCTATTAATAAGTTGAACACTCAACATTTACAATTGATATAGTTCATGTTAGGCTTTCTACCTAAAATTCTTTTGATATGACTACAAACGCATTATTTTAGTTAACGATGACTGATTCCTGGGCCAAGAGTTAGAATAGTTAATTACACCAAATAATCAGACATATCCGTCTCGAGACTTACAGTTATAAGATAAATTATGTATTTTCTTTATGGAAATCAATATTATAAATTACATACATAATTTAATTCAACTAAGTAATTGTTACATAGTTATTTTAAAGTCACATACTTATTGATTCCTTTTCAATAGATGAGGCGACTATCGACATCTCTCCATTTATCTGTGACCACTCATCATCCTAAGCCTGCGTAAAAGAAGTAGAAGCAAATGTTTTAGCCTATTAACGACTGTTCATCGAGCAACGGACAAGTTGTTGATCAATCCTTGTTTTCAGTGTGGCCAAGTCCTTAAATATACTTGTATTAAAAAAAATTGTAAAAAAAGCCGTGTCTAAACTTAATTTACATGACCTTCGTAAAGTAAATGTCTACATATTATAGTTTTGACAATTTAAGAACCTCTTTAAAATTGATCAACTATTTTACCTCAGCAGTGGCATACTGGCACCACAGTGTGCGCTGTCCACCCTGAGACACAGACAGAGAGCTGCGCACGATGAACAGCGAGCTGCTGCTGGAACTGGTGGCCACGGAGGTCTCTGACGCCGAGGTCCTGGTGTCGTACGGCGATAAGAACTTGATACGCTCGCACCACACTGACCATAGCATCTGACACAAAACAAACTTAGTACAATGAACTTGGAGAGTCATGGAAGAAAAAAAAAGAGCTGCGCATTATTTTCAGCCAGTTGCGACTAGAACTTGTGGCAGTCTCCGATATTGAGGTATTTTTAAGGGAATTTTTCTTCTTTTCTATTAGGGCATTTTTTAAATTCACCTTAGGGCTCCATTCGCACAGTCTTAAGAACATATGTAATTATTATCTATGAACAAATTTCATTTTTACGTTGATATAATGTATTTTTTATTTCAACTCTTAATATGAACTAATACGAAACTTTACGAAAGTAACGGGTTTTCACAGTTCAGATTCTGGCGTGCTGAAGTCTTTCTGTCCCTAACGAAACACAGACATTCAGATATTATCACAGACAATTATAAACTTACCTTCCTTTCTTGCCAGCCACCCAGCTCAAAGTAGTTGACGTTACCGTTGCAGAACCTTGCCTTCAGAGTCTGTCGACGACGGTGTCGGAACACTGACAGGTTGACACTTTCCACCGGATACGCGGAGACCAGCTCGAAGCTCTCAATGTCCGGGTCCCGTCCACATTCTGCGGCACCCTTCGGTTCGTCCAACGCCTTTAAGCAGTAACACGCCAATATCAGTTTACTCGGGGTGAGACCTGAAAGAAAATTGGTTATGAGAGTGTTGACCTAATCTACAGATACCAACAGTGTTCAGAATCTCACCTAAAAACTACGTTGTACCTCCATACGACAATTATTTTGTTAGACTTAGAAAATAAGATTCAAAGTAGTGAAATCATCTCACAGTTAGAAGAAAGTACCTTAAACATTTCACAATGAAAACCAAATTCTAAAGATTCTGTGTCAAATTTTTTGAGTCAGTTGTTTTATGTAAATTATTAATGAAGTAAATTAATGCCAATGTTACTCTTACAGAAAAAAAGGAAATGTTTAGAGGCTGTTTCTACCTGTTAGGATTGGAATTTTGAGAATTCATTTCTCAG
The DNA here is from genome assembly GCA_035578905.1 of Stictocephala bisonia. NCBI lineage: Eukaryota > Metazoa > Arthropoda > Insecta > Hemiptera > Membracidae > Stictocephala > Stictocephala bisonia. The sequence goes on along the minus strand of JAQJVL010000191.1, from coordinate 212,951 downwards.
CGTTTCTCTGTGATTCAAAAGCTTACTTCCCTCAAAATTTAATTGAAATCTATTTTGTGGTTCCGGAGATTTCATGATTGGTGACTACATCGTTTTTTGATCATATATTGTGTTGATGTATAAAAGTGTAAAACAAGACTTCATTTGATAGTTTAAGTATACTCTACCATGTTTTATAGTTTTGTAATATGGCTTTTAATATTTCATCGCTACCATATTTGAATTTTCTGAGAATAATCTGGGTCAAACCAACGTAAATATCATGAACTACCCACTCACTTCAAAATGGCTTAAAATTATTTATCGTTGAAAATCTGTCAGCTGAGAGCAGCAGGTGATTAACGAGTTGAGTTTATGACTGACACTGGCTGAGTTGTCATTAAATAGATGCCTCCTTGTCTTCATCTAGTTTTATGAGAGAAAGTATGCGCGGTGCCAGTCATGTTAGATGCATTATTTTACAATGGGCTTGCTTTACATATTGGGGATTATGGTAGTAGCACTTTATTACAGATTACTGTACCTTCCGGAAGGCCTTGTGTAAGAGAACCTTCACCTCAACTATTTGTCGATCTTGGCCCAGCTTCAGCATAAATTTACTGGTCCTGAGGCCACATTATTCTCAAGATAAAAATAATGGTACGAGAATAAGGGAAATTATAATGAAATATAAATCTCATTTGTTCTACTTTTGTAATGTATACCTGATTTAATTCCTTCTTCAATTTTATAAACATACTAGCCGACAGCCCTTGTTTCGCTACGGGGTGGTTTTATACGCTTGTTTACCCTTCCCTCTGTCGTTCTCTTTAAAGTATCACATCAATATAACAGCTCAGACTACCACCGTTCTTCTACATAACAAAATTTTCCAAGCGATGCAAATTAGTGCAATCATACAATAGTTAATATAAATTACCATAAACATTTCACATTGGAAAAAAACTAGCCAACCTTTTGATTTATGTTTATATTTTTTGTATCGACTGTTTAAAATAAATGAATGCCAATTGTACCCTTATCGAAAAAGGAAATGTTGAAGAGCTGTTTCTACCTCTTGGGGATGAAATTTCAAGAAACACTGTCTTAGTGGGTCATGCAATAATGACACAAAAGCAGTTCAGTTCCCTTCAAATATCATCAAAATCAGTTCAGTGGTTCCGTATTTTTCGTGATTCTTATTCTTACATTTGAGACGCCGACACAACGTTGTTGGTATTTTAAGGCGAATATGAATGGTTATATGAGTATGAGTGTAGGATGAGTATGGATGAGTGTAGTGTGGTTACTATCTGAGTTCAACTGTTCCTCAGAAAGGACTATTTATTAATAGCCCAACAGCCAGGGCAACTAAGGGACCTACAGCTTTACGTGGAATTCGAACCACGTAGTGGTTGTGATGAGTGAGAACATCATTTTTGATTTTGTATATTAATATTTAGGGTCTATAAGAGGCATGAGCTTCGTGAAACATGAAGCATTTGTATGGGTTTATAATCCTCGTAATCAACGCAGGGGCCAAGTTGATAACTATAGTAATATTTTTAACAATCTTACTTTTTTTTAATTTGATGGTCTGTTAATGTTAAATCACCAAACGATATGTCTTCGTCTTGACGTTTGCCTTAATCGTATACACTCATTAGTTTATTACTAGTCTTCAATACGTCAGTAATATGTCATACTTACGTAAACATAGTTTGGGAAGAGAAGACGGAATGTGCAAGTACTCACCCATCTGGACCTGACGAATGCCCTTGCCATCACGACTGGTCTCTGCGAAAGGGCTCTCCACTAACACAATGTCCTCAAAGTCACTGTACTCGGAAAACAATAGCTTTTGGATGCGATTCGACGTCATTTGCTTTAATTTTAATTCAACTGAGTAAATAAATTTTAAGACTGTTTTTTTTATTTTGAGACACCGTCAACAATAATCAGCTGGTTTACTATGTAAACATCGTTATTGAGAAAGTAGGTATTTACAGATCTATATTTATAAAAGAGGATGTTTGTATATATATTTGAAGTTTATGCGCTGCCAAACCATCCAACCGATCACCATGAAACTTTAGGATGTTGTCCTGTATACTCCCGAGATGGTTTCTGTAAAGTTTGATGCAGATCCGTCCACAGGGTCCCGCCCCACAGGCTCCTAAAGATCCCATGTTATTCAAATAGAGAATCTGAATTGTTTACAAAAAACATATGACTGTGTGGTTTAATGTAGTTTCACATGCCATAAGCAGATTGAAGTTCTCACAACAACAGTACTGTATATGTTTTGATTTATTGTAGTTCTACATTTCACCTTGAGAGTGTAGCACACACTACGTTTACTTGATCGGGTGATCTGTATTTGGTGTTAACCTTTTTTCCTCGGTAATTAAAACATGTGGTGAAACGTGAAAATAAAAAATAAATAATTATTTGTTTTGCAGTTTACTTTTTATGACATGCCTCCTAAAAAATCTAATATTGGTAGAAGAAGCAAAAATGCTCGAATTCTTTCACCTATTAAGTTCTAAATCAGACTCAATATTATGACCGGCGAAGCGGGCGGGTACAGCTAGTATATTATACATTGATACAACTAGCGTATGTTTTAAGGTGAATATAAATGACCTATGCAGTCTGGTTACTGATCGAGTTTGACTTATGCTCAGGAAGAACTATTTACTAATATACCAATAGCCAGTACAACTAAGAGACCTCAGTTGGTCGTGGAATTAAAACGAAGTAGTATTGGTCTGATTTTCAGCTAACTAATAAGCCTGATACTAAATTATCTTCCCTAAACAACAATAAAACTCTGGCCATCATCCAACATGAATATCCAAATAGTTTTTAAGTCGATGGCAACCATAATACATACACAGTGGACACCTTGTTTGTATTAAGAGGGCCGAGGACAGAATCCATCACGTACAAGAATCTCCAAAACAACAAAACTTCGTACAAGAAAAATCATCTGCCATTTTGTCAAAACGTTACAATTGACGATTAAATAATATGAGCAAGAATTAGTATAAAGTATCTCAATTCTTATTAACTTAGTTCGAAGAAAAAGTTAGATGTGTCAGTTAGATGTACCAGACCCTACCATTTAAATAATAATTGGTCTGTAGCCTTAGGTGTAGATACAACCTACTTAGGTGTAGTAGGTTTTTGGATGTACCAGACCCTACCATCTAAATGATAATTGGTCTGTAGCCTAGCTTCATAATTAATTTAATGGTTCATAGTTTGATCCCACTTACCAAATTTCGAAATATATCAAGTGATAACCACACCATGTTCATCTGACATTATACTATTAATTATAGTTGGGCTATTTTTTTATAATTACATTTTTAAGGAATAGCCGGCCTTTGGTTGTAACAATGACTACATTCGCTTCTCTACACTTATCACACTTACTTGAATGATCAGGATATTCGCGATCATAGGACTTTTGTGATTATCAGGATATTCGTGATCATCAGGATATTCGTGATCATCAGGATACTCGCCCATATCCTGATGATCGGCTTCTTAAGAACAAATAAATAAGCCTGTATGTTTTGTAATACCTCATTTTATAGAAGCTTGATAGCTTACAATAACACAGATATGTTCATTAAATGTTTGAATACCATCCCCTTGGTTCCTAAATAAAGTGAATGTGCAAATATTGAATATAATATGAACTGATTGATAAAACAAGGCCATGTATAACTATCTCTTTATATAAAAAAGCAAAGCCACTCAAATTACTCACACACTCATTACTAATTCTCCAACTTTCCATGTAGGTAGAAAGCTGAAACTTTGTAGACTGTTTCTTTAGATCTTAAATAGGACAACTAAAGTATTTTCATCTTGATAAAATACTCCTAAGGGGTAGAAAACACCCCTAAAAGATTGTTCCATAAGGATAAAATTGGGTTGATATCAATTAATTAATAACAGCTGTGTTGTAAATAAATAAACAGGTTTATTTTGTATCATTGACATTTTATCCTCTTATTTTTATTAAGAGTTTACAATTAATTACAATTTGTATGTATATTTTTTCTCTTTACATTTACGTGTAAACATTTCTGGCTTGTTTGTTTAATATGTCTATTTAGTGGATCACTGTTGGTGAGAGAACTCTCCCCTGCCGTCTTATTTCTTTGCATAGTTATGGAGCCTGCCTTTTCCATTCATTGTCTTACATTTTGCATGGAAACACTCAGCATTCCTTAAAGCACGGGTACTGTGCAATATTGTTATATAGAAATACTGCAAACGAGCTTTTATATTTATGTAACGGGTTAGAGGGGGCCATGAGGGAAAGATACGCAATCATAGAGACTCACAGCGTAGCAAAGCAAGTCGGCTAGTCATAGATAAAAACCCCTTTTTCATAACGAAAATTGTTTAAAATATATTTGAAAAAGTATTTTTCTCGTTAAGGGTGTTTACTGGTAAACTTGCTGAGTTTAAAGTTTAGGGAAATGATGCTGAATTAATTATCAAGGAAGTGTGTAAGAAAATGCGGATGTTATAATACTGGAATGCGTGAAGACATTTGTGATTATACTGTATCTAGCAGTCTGGAGATGTGGCCGGATTGACCTTGGCATCTGTCCCGACAGGTGACCTTCACTTCTCTCCAGTGGTAAGTGATGGTTGGCGAAGCTGGATCTGACTACACCTTAGTCATTAAATTAATAATAGGAATCAATGAAATATCAACCTCTAATTCAACAACCGTTACTTGTTTAGCAAACTGCTCTTAAAAACTAAGAGGGGAACATCCCTAGGACGTTGATCACGTAACTGTCCTTGCGACAGGATTATGTATGTGCATCCATAAGGAATGTCCCTTGACTCCTGGCTTGATTTGCGTTGGCATGATGCACGATATCCTTGTCTGGCTACTCAACATTCATCACCAGTCTTGATCACGTAATTTGCACTTGGCTGTAAGATAAATTTAGCAGGCGGCGTTAAAGTGAGTAATACATTGTTTTAAGTCCTTTATATAAGCATAACCCTTCACCTACAGAAACACCCCTGCTGGACTACCGATCGTCCGAACTACTCTCTTGAATAAGTAACAAGTCAGGGGAAATGGCCTGTGACTAAGCGGTATGTGGCAAGAGGTTGGCATGTAGAGATGCAGCTGATTATTCAATAAGCGAGTAATGTCCCACCGCTGGAGAAAGTGAGTCTGGCTGGAGCTGAAACTGGAACCTCACTGGTCCCTCATTGGTTACCCCCTCCCCCCACCTCATGGCGGTAACGTTGAGTAACCTTCTTTTGTTTGTCTTTGGTTCATAGTTTAGAAGAGTAGTTTAACGTTCATTGTGATTAAAACTATTTTATGTGACGGGAAATATAGAGATTTTAGGGAAGTGTCTAGATATAATTTATCAGTTGGCAATACTGATTTGTAATCATCATACTAATCATCATTAGAAGTAAAGAAATCACACTTAACTTAGTCAAACGTTATGAAGATCATTGTCAGCACGGGACAGGTCTTGACAGAATAGGTTCAATGATTGTAGTGTCCTGTCCTGATATTGAATGCTAGTGGTAGATAATGGTTTATTTATTTATTGTTAAGATGCCGATCATCAAGAAATAGTTGAGTATAGATTTGTAATTAATGTGATGAGCGTAGATTATAAGAACGAGCGCAGTCTTTCTTACAAACTAATGCCGACTCTTCTTTAGAAAGTGGCATTAATTAATACCCCAATGACAAATGAAATCAGCTGATACCTTTCAAAATTTTTTACGGCTTTTGATTACTGAGAACTTCTAGCTTATATTTAAAAAATATGCTGGAGACAAAGATAATAAGCATGTAACATTTATATATTTTGACTACATTAAAAGGTTACAGTACATTGTGAATGCCTTTTCCATGAATAACGTAAAAAGTAAACAAAATATCTTAATTCGAAGTAAAATATCAAACTTAGTTAGAATTGGTTGAATTATTAAAAAAAATATCCTAACTGAATTTGCTGATGATAACTGAACACTTTTTGTGTCCAAATAAAAATGATTCACTTTTTAAACTACTGACAGTCCTGATTGATCTAAAATATTGATAAAATTGAGCAATTCTTCGTGGTTAGATGTGATTGGGAGTGTCTATTTTGAAGAAGCAGCTACTGTATTGATCTGTATCTGTATTATCTGTATACACCATAGATAACATTTATGAATTAGTTTAAAAAATCAAGCAATAATGAGAAAGTTAATGAAGATGAGACATCACAGGCATTACAATTTAAACTGTGCAATTAAAAAAAATATTGCACATCTGAGAGAAAAAAAGGAGGAAGTGTTTTGATTAATAAATAGCAGCATTTTTTTGTGAGGGCACTTTTGCACTTCTCTTTTAAGTGTTGCATGAGTGAACTTTCAGAGAAAGTAGTTAGATATATATTTATTCACTCTATAATGAAGGACAATTTTGATTTACTAAGCACTATTTTGACTTCAGCAAAAGCGTAATAGGATCGACTGAAAAAAGGTGAAAACTGGAAATCAAATTATTCATTTTCCAAGCAAATATTATATCTTTCTGACTCTCATTGTTTTGATAAGCATCGTTACTTCGCTTTTTAAGTGGATTCTATCAAGTGGATTGTTCACAGAATTTTAATAACTTCAAATTATTTTTTAGTTATTTTTTAGTTATTTTTTCTTGATAGTGAAATTTTTCCTTGAATCTTTGAAAGAATTTACAGTGGGCTTCGAGTCAATTTTTTTCCTGAGTGACCCTATTTTCAGTATGCGTCTTCTAAGTCCACGTATTTTTTTATCATTTCCATTAATGATGTTGTCGATTAATCTAGCTTTCAATATAGTTTGATATTTTATGTTACTGATTTATTTTAAATAGCTACACATCACATAGTTTTTTTTTTTTTTTTTATGTTATATTTCGGCTATACAGTCTGAAGCCATTTTCAAACATTTAACAACATAAATAGTTTTAAAAAAAATATAAATTAATTAATAGATTATATGTTTTTTAAAATATTTAACAGATGATTTGATCAATGAAAATAGTTGAATATATACTATATAAATTTTGATAAAAAATTGTTTAGTCACTTATTAATTTTGAATTTTGAATTTTATTTAATACTTAATATTTAATAATAGGCAGGTATATTGAGCATAAGGTGGAACTAGGTTGTGAAACGCAACTTTCTACAGCCATACATGCCGCTTCTTTTATTGTTCTTTCTTTACATTTACTTTCTTTATATACTATACTTGCTGCTGTCCATTGCACCTTATGCTCTTCCGCTAAAACATGATCTGAAAGTTTAGAATAGTTTTCCAATTGATTTTTTATGCTGTTTTTGTGTTCTTGTATTCTCTTTTTTAAAGTTCGAGATGTTTTTCCAAAATAATTCAAATTACATTGACAAGGAATTTTGTAAACAACATTTTTTGTTCCTTGATTTTGATTATATGGTTTAACTTTTCTTGGTAAATTTCCAATTTTTGATTTTGTAACAAATGAAGTTCATATATTAAATGTTTTGTTGATTTAATATTAGAATATATATATAATATAATATATAATATAATTAAATCAAAAGTATTAAATAAAATTCAAAATTAATAAGTGACTAAACAATTTTTTATCAAGTGGCTTCAGACTGTATAGCCGAAATATAACATAAAAAAATGTGATGTGTAGCTATTTAAAATAAATCAGTAATGAACACCATCACAAAAAATACATACCGTCAAGAATTGATATTTTATGTTGTTTATTTTATATATATTCAACAAAAAATGTACTTAGTGTGTGCGGTCAGGAGGGTTATCAACGGCGTAAATAAGTGAGTATGTATTTGTTCCATAAATGTCACAACTTATGACTTAACAAATCAGAGAAGAAATATCATATTCTCCAAATATGTTAATAGACCGGAACAGTTTAAACTGTATCCCTGAGACGTACAAAAAGAAAGTAGTTACATAACTACGACACTGTCCCATCAGAGGTGCAGATGACAAAGCCTATTGTTGTTGATTTCTTCCTTTTACGATCACGTCCCAACAGCTGTCCTTCTATTGTGCGATAGAATCAGATAAAATTAAACTCTATGCTCCAGAATGATCTTCTCAATTTTTTCCTTTTAATGAATTATGAAAGTTTAACAGCCAACAAACTGTTTATAATAACCAAATGCTTTTCTTTAACAGAGTTAACTTTGGAGGAATGCAATATTATTAAATCACTTTAATGTAAACATATAAAAGAGACACGATTCTCAATCGATATTTTATTTTCATATAGTATTGTTTCAAAAGGCCAATATTTACGAAAGTATTTGTAAATCAAAGCATTTAAATGCCGATTCTTAGTATGTCATTCAAACTTCATAATAATACTAAGATACTTGCATTTATTTCTTTAGTGTTACTTATAATTTGGAGTTAGAATTGAAGTGCAAGGTCACCCTTCCATTTATTATTCTAGTGTTAAAATCAATATAGACAACGAACTTACATGCCAGTCACCTCTCTCCATTCATTGGTCCAGTCTTAGTACTATTATGGTGTTTGAACTGACATACCAAGTGTCGGCATTTAAATGCTTTGTTTTTTAAATACTTTCTAATATACATAAACAACAACATTAGATCACAAGTTCCATGTAAAACCTTCCTTTGGAATACATACATATTCTTAGAAGACATAAGCCGACAGCCACCAAGAAGATACTTTAAAGTCTATATTTACTGGACGCGCAGAGATAGATACTTTTAAGTCTATATTTACTGGACGCGCAGAGAGAAGAAAGGGTAATTTTAGGATACAAGTTCCACGTAAAACCTTCATGTGGTACACAGACACACCCCTAGAAGGCATACGCCGACAGCTACCAAGAAGATACTTTTAGGCCTATATCTACTCTCGTACAGCGTAAAACTTGTTCAGTGTAATGGAGATTGGAAATTACATGGATACAGTAGATTTGCCTAGATCTGTGATATTCTGCGCATGAACATACTAAACACGTTGGCGGTTATAATGCCAAGGATTACAGATGTTGAACATCGAGGCAACTTGTGTGACAGACAAGATTGGATTGAAGGTGAATCTACTTGAGCATAAGCTTAGTACAATTTTGATTCGAGCACTTGTTGGGGTTGTAATCTCTGGAGCTAAGACTAATAAGACTTTACTATTGATTGTTCCATGACAATTTACTTAATATGGGGGTTCAGTTCTAAGATGTCCTGAATATGACAAGCATCTAAATATAATTAACAGCTTATTAAATGATATTGGACAGTTGGAAGTGGAAGTGTGGTAAGCTATCTTAGATTTTTAGAAATGCTACTTAGTGGATGCTGGCTGCACTTTAAGAAGGATACTAGAGTTATTAAAAGACACGTTGGATTATTTCCATTAAGTATTTTAATCAGAAAAATTGCATAAAGTGCTTAATTAAGGTTAAACATGTTGGTTTTCTTAAGTTTTCATAATATCAATCAATTCATCAATGATCAAGACGTCGATGAAAAGATTTGTCAACGAGTTTAAAAGAATGATTAAAGTATTTGTTACAATCTAAGGCCAACGTTACGTTAAAAAATATTGTTGATAAGTAGCTCAAAGACAAATTAATGATCTGTATTACCAGCTGTGATACCTTTCAAAAATTGATTAGATCATGCCTGGGCAATTAACCAGAGTTTGAATCCGCACTAATTTTCACAAGGAAGTTTAGCTCTACTAAACGCTGAACCAATTAAAATAATAAGAGAAAATAGAGAACATCAAAACCAAGAATTGATTCACTGAAACTAAAATAATTAACAGGGGATTCCATTTAATGGCTCGTTGGTGTGAGAAATGGCCAGATTGGAGGTGAAATAAACAGTCGTTCATTGTTGTGGTCGGGTCCCAGATGAGGAAGCCTAGTGTAGCGAAACGATTAGCCCTGGAAAGCACGACGTCTCGAAATGACACCACCTGCTTTCATCAAGTCCGTGAGAACCCTAACCGACATAATTGTGCAACACTCATTATCTCTTTCACATGTTCAAGGAAATAATACAGCAGCGGATTTCTCTGCCTCATCTGGACCGTAGCCCAACTGAAAAGAAGGTCTGGTTCTGGGCGTTTCGTCTATTAACACTTGGATAAGTCATACATCCAGTGGAAGTGAGGATAAGCAGTTAATTATCTATGAAAAAGTCAGTAATATCAAACTTGTCATCCTCTCTTTCAATGGATTGTAATGTTTGGCCGTTGAAAATGTTTGTCATTTTTAAATACATATTATTAAAAGAGTACGACATTTGAAGGTGTTTTTTGCACGTTAGGAAAAACAGTTGAAATTATTAATGATCTGTTATTCCTATCCTAAATATATTTGAAATACTAAATCTATGTATATTTATTTATTACTTCTTAAATCCGACCCTACTACGCTTTATTATGGATTATTTGGTGGTAACTATTAGGGGTATATTGACCTATAGTTATAAAAAAAGGAAAACTGTTTACTAGATATGATCTGAAGTAGATCTAGCTGTCTTCATAACTAAACAATCATCTGGTCACAATAATAAACTTACAGGACATAAATTGCTTATCCTGTAACTGGTATCTGATGTACATAAATAAGAAGGCAATAGTACAATTTAGCTCTGAAATTTATTTTAATTTGTGAAATGTAAGAAGATATTGAAGTAGTTGAAATACCCTGTTTTCGTATACAGTTTTGGGAATCAAGCACATAAAAATTTAGTATATAAATTCAATGCTGTTTAAACATTTCAAGTGAATTAATATACTACTTTTCCAGTTCTGTGTACTCAAACTACAGAAGTTTGAATTTGTATTCGATATAGAGATTATTAATAGGTAATTCTAATATAAATTAAATTTTCCAAGACCACAAACAAGTTAAGAACTGTAAGTTGACATTTTTTGTTAGTATTTTTTCATTCACATGCTCATCACATTGTTGTAGTCATAAAGTTATATACAAATAAAATAGTGGAAAAATAATGTTCTTGACTGTGGCCTTGTCTTCACAAAATATTGTTTGTGAATCATTTTGCAAGTAAACGGGTATTTGTTTCAAACATTAACTAGTATATTTAATTTTAATTCGACATTATACATTTAATATAAAAATCATTGGGACGATTACTACGTGGCTAACAGAGGAAAGCAATTCCAAATTAATACTAATTGACGTTTGCGATAAACCCTGGTTTATCCCATTGTAATTATATGTGTTGTTAATGGTTCAATAAAAGTGAACGTCACACAACACACATTTATTACAATAAAGTATAACACTCTCGAATATTATGCTGATCGATTTCGGCATATCACGTTGTTTCTTTTGTGGACCCCCTGGTCTGAGGGGTGTAAAAGTGAATTCGGAAATCGATCACCATAATTTTTGTGTTTTTTATTCGTATATTGTAATAAATTTTAGTTTTGTAACATTGACCCGTACTGTTATTAGTTTTGTGACATTCACCCGTACTGTTATCAGTTTTGTGACATTACCCGTACTGTTATCAGTTTTGTGACATTGACCCATACTGTTATCAGTTTTGTGACATTCACCCGTACTGTTATCAGTTTTGTGACATTCACCCGTACTGTTATCAGTTTTGTGCACAATTAACGATTCTTGAAGTTTCTAATCTAAACCATCCTATGGGACATAAACATATAAAATGTTGACAGCACGGGGAATTAATCTTCTACAGATCTTCTTATTACATTACCATTTCATTTCAAAGACCTCGGGTGCCACATCCAAAAAAGTAAAGCTGACCCATGGAGTCCCGCAGGGATCAATTCTTGGACCAGTATTATTCCTAATTTATGTCAATAGTTTAAATTCACTAGTCCAGAATGGACAAGTAGTTCAATATGCTGACGACACGACTGTCTCTTTCCGAAATAATACTTTGCAAAATCTAGAACTCATTTCATTCATTGAACTTAATTCATGTATTCAATTCTTTTCTGATCTCAATCTCAAAACAAATTCAACTAAGACAAGTTTCATTAATTCTAGTCTTCGACAGCAAGAAGATGAATACAAACCCTCTATTATGATCGATGATGAGTTTCTGAAAAAAGCCACATCTGTCAAATTCCTGGGGATGCACCTTGATCCAGGGCTGACCTGGGATGATCATATTAATCACATTTGCTCTAGAGTTTCATCAAACATTTTTGCTTTGCGTAAAATTTCCAAATTTTGCTCCCTGGAAGTCTTGAAAATAGCCTATTATGGGCTAATATACCCCCATTTGGCATATGGTATAAGACTCTGGGGAAGCTGTTCTAAATACAAACTAGAAAGAGTCTTTCGACTCCAAAAGAAAGCAATCAGAATAATTCAAAAATTAAAAACCAGAGAGTCGTGTCGGGACGCTTTCCCGGAGCTGGGGTTTCTGACTCTGCCCTGCCTTTATATCCTCGATGTGGTCCTGTACTGCCGCTTTAAGTGCCAGTTGGTGCGGGGCAGGGACATTCACGTCTATGAGACTAGAGGCAGGGACAACTTGCGGGCTCACCAACATAGAACATCGGCTTTTGAGCTTCTGCCATCACAAGTCGGGGTCAGATTAATCAATGGGCTCCCTGAGGGTTTCAAGCTAATACAAAATCAAAATCAATTTAAGAGTCAGCTAAAACAATATTTGCTAACAAAAGTGTTTTACTCGGTTGATGAGTTCACGATGAGCCACTGGAGTTAGAACATTGTAAAATTCCAACATCAAAAGGAGGGTCTGATGTCCAAATGAATGAACGAATGGCTGTATGAATGTTACACTTATATGTTTGAATGGATGACGAATGAATGCCATGACTTTAATTGTTACCATAAATTATTTATTTATTTTGACGATTGTGATACCATGTGAACTGGTTTTTATGCAATAAAACTATTTGTATTTTGTATTTTGTATTTTGTATTTCGGTTTCCTTTAGTTTCCCAACTAATTAGGTTTACTCATTGAGTTTAAGGTCTCTCCAAGAGTTAGGTAACTGAACAACATTGGTCATGCGACTCTTTTTGAAGGATACCATTAACTAGACAATGTATATGTAAGCAGATTGTGGGTAAATGTGCGAGAAGCGACTGAGTAGGCCAAGAATTTTTGTACAAAGGAGCTGTTAGTAGGCCTGCAAGGTTAGTTGCACAACGAACGGCACTATAACAATGGACATGAGGTTGTTGACTGGCCGCCCGAGGTCTCATCTACCATCACCACACTTAGCCTTCTAGAAGGTTACATACACGTGGTGAACTTCTGAAATGTACGAAACTTAATCTACATATAGTCTTCTTAAAGGTTGCAAAGTAGGACTGTACCTTATTCTAAATTAGAGAAACTGACATGAGGTCATTGACTGGCCGCCCGACGCCTCATCTACTATCACCACACTTAGCCTTCTAGAAGGTTACATACACGTGGTGAACTTCTGAAATATACGACACTTTAATCCACATATAGTCTTCTTAAAGGTTAAAAAGTAGGAATAAAACACCTTCTTCTGCTTAAAAGTTACAAGTAGGTATATACCTTCTTCTAAATTTGAGAAACTGACCTGAGGTTGTTAACTTGCCATCCAAGATCTCATGTCCCATCACTACTCTTAGCCTTCTTAAGGTTTACACACACGTGGTGAACTCCTAAAATTAATTAAACTTTAACTATAGCTGACCCTCTTAAAAGTTACAAAATAATAACGAAAGACGTGGTAAACTTTTGAATATAACTCACCCGAGGTTTGGATACTCGAGGTCTTATCTACCATCACCAAATTTAGCCTTCTAAAAGGTTACATGGAGTGGACTCATAAAAGTAAGAAACAATATTTTTCATATCAACATATAAAAAAGATTTTCAAGGACTTGATGAGGTTGGTTTCATTTAATGGCGAGAGATAGCTTCGTTTTTGAAGTGTAATACGTGTATTATTATTGCTTTGTAATCTTCAAGAAGTCTAAGATTGGATTAAAGTTTAATCAATTTTAGAAGTACACCGCGTGTTTGATACCTACTTTGTAGTTTTTTAAAGAGGCCAAGTGTGGTGAATTTGTATTGGCTTTGTACTGGTAAAAATACAAAATACACTATGTTGTTGACGTCTCGTTGCATATATTTTTCACTACACTACTATGAGTTCAGCTGTTTTCGTTATGTGTTTACAACCTGCGAAACATCATATTTTCAACAGCTGTCTATTGTTTACTACCGAAATTAACATTGTTTACAACCGAAAATTTTCCACAGTCAACAACACCTGTTTTTAAAACATGTTTCTAATTTAATAAACAGTTAACATTCCAAAAATGAGTTTTTATTCCGTAGTGTAGTGTGTAAATGTATCGTTCAAAACTCGAGTGAAAGTGTTTTGTATGTTCTCGACCATTTGAAGTGCTCGACAAGTCTCGCACTTCAAACATATGGTCTCGAACATGCAAAACCCCACTTTCCACTCTTGTTATGAAATATACTATTACATGTAATATCAATACATGTAACCGAATCGAAGGTTTGTCAAAGAATGTTGTGCGTTTTTGTTAACTCATGTTGTTGGTTGGCTGGTTGGTTTAAAATCATCGAGTTGAATAAGGATATTTAAGCCGAAATACTAGGTCCAAACATCAAGATAAATGAATGAAAGATGTTTGTCTGACATTGAGACGTGTAACTCCAGATTTTGAAATACTACCAATTATTTTTGCTGGCATGATATTGTGTTTTTAAGCGGAAAAAACATCATATTCATAAATTTTAAAATACAAATTGTTTAAGATGGATAGTAAACTTGAAAATTTTTAAGTGAATCAATACTCTGTCGTAGTTATTTACAAACACGACATTCCTTCACTTGTAGGTATATTGTTTTGACTACAAACCAGCTACTACCTGATGTGTCACGTAGTTTGTCAGTTTTCTTGAGCAATTAGTAGTATAATTACTGACGTGTCATCAGTAATTACCTGTTTGATTCCTGCATTAAGCTCCTAATTGTTGGATGCCTTTTGTCTGTTAAAATACTCTAAATTTTGCTAGTTAATAGCACATTAAGAGACAAGAAAACTGTGTGTAGAAGATGGGTTCGGTAGGAACACGGAAGTGTTTAGTAAGAAACGTAGAGCTGATGGTTAGTACGGTGCTTTGTGTTTTTAATTTTATTGCTAACCAGTCTTATTGTTAAAGAGGTTGTTCTGTGGTGATGGTATTGTTATGACTATAGTTTTAAAGAATACTATGTTTTCTATTAATTCTCATAGTTGATATGAGTTGGGGTGTGAATTGTAAGAAATGCAGTGACTTTTTAATTTAAAGAAAAACACTAACATAAAATGGTTTTACTTTTGTCACTACTGATAAGAAATTGACGCCTCTTGAAAGTAAGGATTTTCCTTTTTATTAAGACATTTTAAATGAAATGTCACTTTGAAAGAAATAAATTGTTTCAAGTACATATTCATTCAGTTTGAGGGGAGTTCCGAAAATACCAATTATTCAAATTTGTGGAGCAAAAATATTTACAAATATGAACAAATCAATATAGAACAGCATATATATATATATATATATATATATATATATATATATATATATATATATATATATATATATAAAATCCTGTGATAATATATAATAGTGATAATAGTGATTTTTAAGGCTTAGTTTCTAAAAAAAATACATTTGGTGAAAATAATGATGTAACAACAGAACTATCAATGTTGTTTAGTAAGTTAAAATTCATTAGTTTTACTAACAATTTCATGATTAATCTGATCTTG
This sequence comes from Stictocephala bisonia, assembly GCA_035578905.1. NCBI lineage: Eukaryota > Metazoa > Arthropoda > Insecta > Hemiptera > Membracidae > Stictocephala > Stictocephala bisonia. The sequence continues at coordinate 197,119 of JAQJVL010000191.1, read as the reverse complement.
AGACTCAATGCAGCAAAACATTTAAGTTCCATATCAATAAAATATCAGTACTAACATTTAATGAATATACCATAACTGAAAAAAGTAAATTAAATATAAAAATAAGCGTTGTCTAAAGCCAAATGAGCAGAATTTCAAAATTGAGTAATGTGGTTTTCAAATGATCAGGTCCTTCTCAACTATGACTCTGCCTTTAATTGCTGTCCTTAATTAAACTGTGGTTTCACTACACTGGGTAGAGGTTTAAATTGAGTAATTAAGCATGAAGCTATTCCATAACTTGAATCCAGACACGAGCTGTCATTAACCTGTGATATCACAACTCTTTCTGTGTTTTCCACATTCTTGAATCATGTATGTAAACTTTCGTGTATTTAATTGAGTCATGTATTCACACTCAAGTTTTTACTTGAGTCATATTTTTACTTATACACTCTCATGTTTATATTTGAGTCTTGAATTAAAACTCTTATTTATATACTTTAGTCATGAATTTGTTTGTCATGTATTTACTTGACCCATGTATTAAAAAATCAAATATTTACTTAGGTCATGTATTTAGTTTAGTCACTTGTAAATATTTTATCAGGATTATATAAACACCAGAATGAAAATACAATATGTATAGTTCTTTCTTGTTATTTCTGAATATTATGGTTTTCAAATTATTAGGTTATAATCTAATGGACGGTATATTGTATAAAACTATACAGGGTGAGCTGAGCTGTAAACACAGTCTGTGGCAATGTCAATCAACATACCATTATTGAAATAGGTTAGCTTTTTGTAAAATCAGCATAAATATTACCTTATTATTTCCAAATAAACCTAGTAATTATCAATAACAGTCAGATCATCAACATCAAGCCAACCTATATTTCACAAATAAACACTAAAACTTCAGTTTAATAAAAACGTTTCATCTTCCTAACCTACTATAATGTGTCCTCAAGATGTCATATCCTGTGTTGAATCATTAGGCCAAGATGTCATATTGTACTGTATAGTAATAACTATTGACTAGGGGACACCCCTGCACGCTGCGCGTGCCAACCCCGACTTTTGATACACGTCGTTATGTGACTGTTAACTAAAAATGACAGTTAAACTGTATAATGTAAAATTACAATAGTAAATTTATTTACATTATATCAACCAAACACTTACGGTGTTACCTGTTTATTAGTATAAATACCCAATGGTATTACTTAACATATTTCAAACGTGTTCATTTCATTTGTTTTTGTTTAACAGCTGAAGATTAAACTCTTAATGCATCAATAGGATATGTCAAACATAAAAATAAACATGTTTATTTATTTACAAAACAGATGTTATTACTAAAATCAAAACCCAATGTTATTCTTATGGACAGTGGTAATTTCGAGTAGCTGTTTGTACTCCTTAGGAATGGAATTTCAAACAAACCTTTCTTATTGGTTCCCTTCAATACTAAAGCTAACTTCTTTTAAATTTTCGTATAAATCCGTTTGGTGTAAAACAAATGTTAAAATACATTTCTATTGAAAGAAATGTATTTGATATTGAACTCGTCTACGTCACGTCACAGCTGAAATGTTTCATTAAACGTACCAGTGATCCTAAATTTATGTCTTTGAAATTAGAGAACAACTGTCTGCTGTATATTTTGTAACTTTACTTCAGCAGTCCACCAACAGATTACCTTTTTACCATTTACTTCCCTTAGTTTTGCCAATTATTACCCATAGAACCTCTATCTCACTGATTGAAAAAAAAAAAACATATTACACAACAATCAGACATTTAAATACAGCTTTTGTATACAGACCAATGTATGTTTTATACAGTCCTGGCATATGGAATTATTTATAATTTAACCTTCCTGTATTTGATGATTTTAGTTTAGCACTACACTGACGACACAGCTAACAAATTACTATTCCAAACAGCTGATCAGTTGAAACCAGTAATAAAATATTTCACCAGAATGTTGTAAAAAGTTAGAACCACATTCCTTTAAGTCCGTTTTATCCATACGGACATTTACAAAATTTTGTCGTAATATAATCAGTGGAACTTTTATAGCATGTCTTTATAAAGATCAAGTTAAAAAACATTTGAAACTTTTGGTTTATATAAATTCGATAGGAGTTTTTATAGAAAACCCTTAACCTATTTGCCTTACAAGTTTTTTTTTATTTTCATAAATGAGAAGTATATAAACCCCAAACCTTTATTCGATGTCTAATGAAAATTTTGAAAATGTAAAAACTAATTTATCAAAAAGTACAAAACAAACGTGTGACACTTAGTGTAGATCTAGGGATAAATAAAAATTAAAACAAAAACATAAATTGGCGCTTCACTATACTAGTTATTTCACAGAGGGATTGTCTAGTATAAACAGAATAAGTGAGGCAGTTCGGAAATGGCGCGATGGATTGGATTTAGCTTTGTGACAGGAGATCACTTTTATTTTATATTATATACTGCTTTTGGATCTTAATCCAAATATATATCACAGATTTTAAAAAAATTACTGAATGGTAGCTGACAAAAAAACCATACGATATATATTTTGTTAAAGAAAAAGCCATACATGGCTTAAATATTTTTTAAAAACACAAGCGTAAATAATAAGACAGTGATATTGTAAACAAGAAGCACTCAGATGTATTCCTGGAGCAACATTGGATAGACTTTCACAAATTAATTGTGTAAATTTCCATAAACTCCCAGTCGTCAACTTAAATATATTTTGTTAAATTCTTTCTAAATATTATTCACTGATTGATTTTATACACTTTTTACTACATGGGAATGGTGTCAGCAGGACAAAACTATTATTCTAAATATTTTCCTTTTATTATATTATTACTAGCAAGAGAACATCCCTGCACGATTATTGTGCCAACCCCATCACTTGCTGCGCTCGTAAATTCTCGGCCTTCCCACTTGGCGTGTGATTTTGTACTACAATAGTATTAAGTAAAACCATAATATATGTACATTTATTTACTGCAGTTCAATTACATCATTTTAGCTGCAAACTATTTAGAGCCTAAATATAAACACCCAAAGATAAGGCTTAGCCTTTTTCAAAAGTGTTCATTTATTTTACTAAACAGCTGATGTTTAATAAATGAAATAACTCAATTAGGTTAACGTTGTAACTTTAAAGGTCAGTGAGGCAGAGCCACAAAGTTGGATGTAAATAAAACCACGTTTAAAAGCTTTCACTGGAATAAATACACAACACCCCAAAGTTTCATGATGATCGGATGAATGGTGCAGTAATGTATAAATACATGCAGAAACACAGGTAAACATGCAGTCACTTTTTTATAATTATAGATTAAAAAACTTCCACTGATACAATCAAACTTACTCTTTATAAAAATATAAGTGAGGTGAATAACTTTAACAATGTAATACACATCATTATTTGCATTCAAACACCTGTTAATTTTTTTCACTGTTAAAAATCATTGTTTACATTTGAAAAGCTGTTACTTTTTGATAAATTTAAATCTCTCTCCAAGTAATTCTTATGGCAGAAAAACGTACTTTGAGGGCTTCCCGTGCCCTTCATGGTAAAAATATTGAACAACGGATACCTCACTTCACAAATAGGTTAGGAGTTTAGACACCTCAATCGTTATAATGTTTCAAGAAATAATGGAGGAGGTACGTTAGAAAAAAAAAAAAAAAGCTTCACATTATACTGTATAAGGGTACAGATTTTATAAATGTAATGCAGGAGCAGGATACGTGTATAGAGAAGCTGAATAATTGAGTAAACATGATTATTTTTACTTTATAATTTAATAATAATGAAATACAGGTACGCATCACCACTTTACCTGTATGGGTGGGCGGGAGGGTCATCACCACTGTACGTGTATGGTTTCAACCTGGGCAGGGGGGTGTATGGGCAACTTCATTAACTACAACGTTAAAATTTAAAGTCTATACTGGTAAAGGAAGGGAACAAATAGTTGTAGGGTGGGATTGTCGCGGCGGACCATCGTCATTCCGTTGGTGAATTTGTATGTTTTGTCAACCCCGTTTTTCTATAAGAGATGGGGTGTACGCGTACCACCCCATCTCTTAGAGTCTAATGAACTCCATGCTTGTTGAATGCAATGAAATTCAATTAATTAAAGAAGGAATAATTTTATCGAACGGATGTGAGTTCTGGGGAACGGAAGTCCGAAAACAAGAAGCCAAAAGTAGGCTGATGGGAAGTCAAAAAATGTAGTGTTGGATGTTACTAAGGGTGTGTAACACGACGCTTTTAGGGTGCTAGTGAGTGAAATACTGCTCGTCGAAGAAAGAAGGAAGATTTTGGAGGAAAAGGTTGTTGTTGGCTGTTTGGTCGTGGTTGGAGGAAAAGGAATATACCAATGTTGTTGGCTGTTTGCCACAATTCAAGAAGAAACCATTAAATCCTGGTCTAACCTATCGTGGATGACTTACTCAAGAAAGGAAATATTCTTCCTTAAAAATCATAATTATAATCTTATAATTATGATTTTATATTATAATATAATTATGATCAGCTTAATCCATAGCCAAAGATAAACTGAGTTAATCTTAACTCAGTTTATCTTTGGCTATGGATTAAGCTGATAGGACTTATTCCTTAGGGCCTCAACGCACTACAATCATCGTTCAAACCATCGTTCAGACTACCGTATTATCGATATCAAACAGATCGTGAGATGTCCTGTGCGATGGTGAGTACGATATCCCGTTCAGAAGGTGTACTTAAAATATCACTAATCCAAAACAGAACTTACATTACATAGAACGCCCGTTTTCTAAAACTATTATGATTGGGAATTACATATTTGTATTTAGATGTAAAAGACAGACAAATCATTCAGAAAAAAAAAATTTAAACGTAATGTAATATTAACGTTGCTTATATATTTAATGTGTTATGACAAGTTGTGACACGTCTTCGGCACCTACATGATGTTTCCAGAGATTTACCGGCAAACCTGTAAACTCTCCTTTTGGTTTTAATATAAAATAGTAGCAAGGATACATTAATAATAATATTTGAAGAGTTCAATGGAGTTTCCTCCACTTAGTGGACTTTCGACTCATAAAGTACTATTTACCTTCAACTCTCCTCATTATCTGGCCTTATTCTTGAACATGTCTCAACTTGAACTCAGACGAATTCATCACCTTATCACAACTCGAAACTGGGCTACCTCACTCATCAAAGTGAAATCAACTTCAGAGATATTTGTGGCACTAAACTGTTGGACCTGTTCTAAAAACCTACTTTTTAACAAACAAAAGTAAGACAGTTGAAAAAAGTAAGACATGGTGAGTGTAGTTCATAAATTCTTTCCGTACGTTTACATTTTATATTTTTTCTTTTAGCATATCCATTGAATTGCACAATCACGGATTAAAATACACGGATCCCTTGTTAAATGTGTTAAAAATAAATTCTACGATTGCTTTACCTTGTTATCCTTACCTCTTTCTCCTATAGTTACCCCAACCCTCTTTGGGGCGCTGACCGTTTTAATAGAACAGTCATGAACTTAAGATAGCGTGATTTTGATACTAATTTTCGCAGGAGGTTGTTTTTTCTAGATGAACGATGTTTTATTCAATTCAAGAATTGATTATTCAATTATTTTATTTAATTCAAGAACCTTTTTCCCCATGTATGTCCAAAGATCTCGCTCAGAAAGTGTTAGTAAACAGGAAACAACCAAGGTCTGATGCATTTTTAAACTCATGATGAATTATAGCAGACAAGCCAAAAGACGTAAACAGGTGAGTCACCTATGAATCAATGCTCTTTGCAATAGAACTATTTAGACTAGTTAGTTTAGCCCTTACGTTTTATATTGGTTGAGGATTTAATATTACTTATTTGATAACTATCTGTTGCTACTTCTTTAACAATAAATGTGTTTTGTTGTTTTTTATTATACTAATTATCATTGTTATATTATTAGTTTTGAGAAAGATGTCATTTCTGTTATCAGGTTAGTAGTAGTTGTAACTAAACTTTTTTACTGTTTTTACGCAAGAAGTATAATTTGTTATATTTTTAGTGTTAAGTGATGCAGTGACTGTTAAGGTAGAATATTACTATTAGTAACATCTCTATATTTGGAACTACGAGAAACATCGTAAAAAAACTTTTATGTGAATAAATGAACACTTATTAATTGCAGTATAAGAAGAAATTGCAACTTTTCTGAAATTCAATCAACATTTTTTTAATAAATTTATATATTTCAATATTAGGAGTTACAATTTTTTTTCAATATAAAATCCTTAACTCAAAGCTTTGATGTAACCAAGTAATCTTCTTTTCTGATCGATAATGCTATCACCACAAAGATATTTCAATTCTATTAATATTTCGTTACAAAACTATTTGATGATTTTTAAATACTTTTAAAGAACAAATATTCGTTTAAACAGAGCAAACTATAGTAAAGTTTTACATACTCTGTTGAGACTACATATAACTTAAGGGTTTCATAAGCATTTACTTTGTTCAGGATTAAAAATTTCATTTGAGACGGAAAAATGTTTTAAATTAACAAACTTTTGTGTATGGTAAAATAAATTTTAACTGGTTGTGTTGCACTTAACAAGTGTTACAACTTACACTAGTCGTAAACATGCATTAACTATTATTATCACTCAAATACTCTATTAATTTGAGTGAATTAAATATAATCTTAGAACTAGGCAAAAGCGGCCGGTGTTATAACTAGAATCTATATTTTCCGGTATCTCTGGGACTCCACTGAGGAATCTCCTCTGAGATACCACTGAGGATGCAACATCATAGTACGGGCGAAAAGTCTGGTTACTTTGTAAATAATGTACATAGCACCTTGACGTGGTTGTCACCGGAAAATATAGATTCTAGATATGAATTATATATAGTTGACGGTATCGTTAAATGATTGACTAGGGATAACTTTAACCCCAACTTGACTAAAATAATACGTTCTTTAGATCATTTTGTGACTCGTACTTTTTATGAAAGAATAACGTTTAAAGAAAATAAATATTGCAACGTTTTTATATTGCTATAAGCTTATGAGTCGTAGACACTTTCACTCAACTTACACATGTAATTTGATAGACTTTTACCTTCTTAAACTTAACAGTAAGCCCACACAGATAGAACGTTCAGTTGTTGCTATTTTGTTTTTAAGAGGTAGTAGAGAAAAGCGTTTGTGCATATAAACATTCTGATGATAAGGAAATCTCATTCTCTTCCCTTGAGCACATTGTGTGTAATACGCTTGATTATATAGTATATATAATCAATGGTATTACACAGTCAAGTTGTATCGTCTTGCCACTAGTTTTAAATCACATAACATTGAATCAGTAAATACAATAAAAACGGCGATGGGATGCAATTACATTACCTATATGTCAAAAGAATGTAACATCTTAAGTGGATGAATCCCAAGGCTGGAGACAAACGCAATAATGACATTAGCAACAAGACCTTGCAGACTTCCAATCAGCTGATAGAAAGAGGTATGTGGGAATCTATTTAGTAACTGTGTAATAATCATAGTGGTTAACATGCCTTAAAAAATGTAGGATGATTGTAAGGTGAGTTTGAGAGTCGTTTTAATCACCTTGTTAGAAGAGTATACATGTACGTCATTTGCAGTTTTTTCATATTTTTCTGCTGCTAACTACAGTACACTAATATAGTTGATAGCCTAGAGAGATAAGTGTTTTTTGTAGGATAATCAACCAATGTCAACCTGAATCAAGATCAGTGATCCTACGAGTCGTGTTATTTGGAAAGGTTCAATGTACAACCAATCAATCACTATCATATCCCTGCTACTTTCTCTCTCAAGAACAAAATCAGAAATAAAATACAAATGACATGACAAGACAGTAATCATTAACAGAAATTGAATAAAAGAAGTATTCTAGAAAAGTTTATTTTAATTATACAATTTTACTTTTTGTCACTGTTCTATCACATAAATGATTTATAACAGTGTATGGTAATAAAATAAAAAAATAAAAATAAATAAATAAAAAATATAAAAAAAGGTAGCACCACAGTGCAATTCTAACAAACAATATTTTTAGTTCAATCAAAAAATCGGAAATAAAATAAATATTACCTACATGATACATACTAAATTGAAAGAAAAAACGAACAAATAAAAGATCGTAATTTATGAAAACAAGCTTGAATTTATACTTTATCAGACATTTAAAAAAGGATTCTAAAGAAAGGAAAATTAAAATTTTTTAAATAAAAATTTTGTAATTAACTTTTAACGTTTAACAATATAATTCATAAAAAATTCAGAAATTGTTATAAGAAATACAATCAATAGATAACTATCAATATCAGAGTTGTATATTAGATTTTAACTTTCATATGATAATAATTTTGAGTATGGACATACACTCAGATCTGAAGAAACCAAAAAAAATACGAATAGAAAGGAAATTATTTACATAGCTTCCAATTCATCACCAAATGACAATTTTGGTCTTATCAATGTCTAACACCATTTTTAAAATCTTTTTCTTATTTGTACTTTTCACTATTGTCAATTTGAAACGTTATTTATTTGTGCTTCTTCCTCATCTTTCTTTACTTTAACCGTTATTAATTTCATATATATAGTAAAATATATCAATTACAAGATACTATCATATTTTGAGCAATACAAAAACAAAATATTTTGGCAAGGGAATTATTACTACTTTCATTTGAAATACTTGAAAATAAATAATTCAAAAAAGTCACCAACTCTCTGACTTTAAAATGGTAGAGTTTTGTTTCTTAATTGAAAAAAATTGTATATTTACTTAGAAAAAAGTAATTTATTAGAAATAAGATTTATACTATGAATGGGGATACTTAATTCATTTTGTGTTATTATCCTTCAGAACTGTTATATTACAGAAATATACTGGTTTAAGTTGCCAGTTCTTCAATTACATTACTTTAAAAAGTGTTTAACTGTTTGCATGTTTCGTGATTTTAGGGTTTTAATGTTTCAAACAGTGACATTTTTGGAAGCCTGATGATGAGATATTATGTGTTTTAAAATGTACATAGCAGTATTGTAATTGAATAAATGTTACTAAAGAAAAAGGTAACTTAAACCAGTTTATATTTCGATAGAATACTTAACTTTAAAAACTATTAAATTTATTTTATGTAAGTATAAATGTACCACACATGTCTCCATATTTGATTATTTTACTTTTATTTTACATTGAACGTATACAATTCACACCTATTGTAGGTATTACAATTGATATTTAGTTTGAAATTTCAACCATAAACATGTTTTAAAAATAACAAATTTGAATTAATATGTTTTTATTAAAAATATCAACATGTTAAAAAATAATAAAAAGTGAAAGTTAATAGTTAATAGACTAGACAAATATAAACAGGATAGTTCCGTCTTCCTGTCTACTGTCAATCGATTTAAGCTGTTTTTTCTTTGATATATAAGCACATACCTTAATATATTCTGCTATTATTGATTCTTGTTATAATTGTGTTGAACATTTTTAGTTTGTTTTATCTGTTGTGGTCTACTGTATTTGTTAAAACTCAAAATATTTACTTTTGTTGTGTTGCTACCATATTTATTATTAATTTATTTATATTTATACATATTTATTAAATTAAGCTATTATAATGTACAAACTACACAGCTATTATTAAATCTGACTTTAAAAATAATATCATATACAGACGTAGTAAAACCAGTTATAATTTGTTAAACTAGTCAATTAATGTATTAATCATATTATAAGAAATAAATATGTACCAGTATTGCTAAGATTTTCTCTCAATCGGCTTTAAGCTAGAAAGACAATCTTTTCCAAATTTTTTTGGATTCTCAACTTAAATTGATAAAATTAAAAATTTTATAAATATTTGCTAAATAAACATATGACACTTATTATATTAAACAGTTGAGCCTTTAGATCCTTATGTGTTTAAACGTGCTAGTGAATTATTTGGAATAAATGTAATCAGAAATTTGAATAAAACTCAAGTTCAAACGAGAAAACCTATAATATAATCCTATCTATATATCTAAACAGGTTTCATATATCCAGAGTCAGCAAAGGTCACATTAGTATAAGCATCTTTAAGCCGATATCTACTTATGCTTTCGAATATTATGGAAATATGCAGTTATCTCGTTAGTAAGAATATTTTTTATAAATATAACTATTTATTTTCATAATATAATATACACCAATATATTATATACACCAACAATAGATACCCCATCTAATAGGAATATGTGTGCCTGTAATTTAGGTAGTTAGTGAGGTCTGCTACCACAGCTGTTTTAAACTGCATTACATTTACATAGGACTACACTAGCGCTCCTAAATGGACCACAAAAAGAGTTGATAGTTTGAGACATTTAGCAATACAATACGTTTGATATACACAAATAAATTGTATGGGAAATTTATTTGTGTATATCAAATCAATGATACCATTTATTTCAATGTAGTCCTTTCAATAAACCACGAATTAAAAACCCAATGAACTAGGCTCTTGGATGTGTGACAAATGTTCATGACTGCTATAAGCTATTTTTATTTTCATTGAAGATCATTATCAAAATACTAAAATATTACATCATAGGATCTCTACTTTACTCTTCAAAATCTATCTCTAAAAGTTTTGTATTTATTTAGTAATCAGTATAAAAAAGAACATTTTGATAAGCAAAGATTTTCCAAAGTTAATCCTTGAATATTTTTGTGTATTTTATTAATTTTGTTAGTTTATTGTACAACATGTTCTCTCAATGTATTTTATACAATGAAAACATTACGTAAATACAAAATATATTCAAGACTAATAAACTGTTTTTCTTTAATACTAGATATATTCCAAAGAACTGTGCACTCTTTTATTTAGTTTTATTAAATGCCTATTTTCCAATCAAGTTATATTTTAATGTCTATATACAATATTATACATATTGTATATTATGTAAGGTCAAGGAACTGATTGCTTGGAAAACTAGTACACTATTAAAATAAGTAAATAGTAAGGCGTCATCGGCAAAGTTCACATATTTATTTCAGGTAAAATGTAATCATCTCTGTAGTCTAACATGCATTTAATTGTATGCACCTGAACTAAATAACACTTGAAAATAATGAAAGCTTTATTTACCGAGTGACTCACTTTGGGTGTTTCTTTTGTGATGTGTAAGAACCAGGACTTAAAAGAGCATTATGCAAAAAGGACCATAATACAAATTTGAGTCTGTAGACATATTTGTTGTCTGTTATCATACTGACATGATTTTTGTTGTCATTATTGAAACAAAAAATATTTGAAATGTATTTATTATGTTTTTGATGGTGAAGACTGCGTAATCGTTTTATGCTTGAATGTGTTTCTACACCCAAATATTGTTTGGAGCTATAGGCCAGGCGGGTGGTGGATTGTGTGGTGTGGGGCGCAGAGAGAGCGCTGAGGGTCGAGCTAGAGACCCAGAGGTTCTGAGCAGGCAGTCAGCAGCATGTACACCTGGACGACACTCGTTGCCGCCGCGGCGACTCTCTGCGCAGGTAATTTAGCTATAGCTAAAGTGTTATAAGTATTCCTTTTACAGTAGATATTACCTGAAAGACGGTCTGCTACATGAAGCTGATATATCTTTATAGGAGTGATTTACTTAAGTGTCATACTCTATTACGTAAACAAATTAGATATATTTTCTTATCTACGCGTCTTTTAAAAGTACAGCAATTCAATTTCCTCTTGACACCGAGTTTGGTATAAAACTATTTCGATCGATATAACCTAATGTAACGTTTATAATCCACAGTAACTGTGAGCTATAGGAGTGCGAGTGTAAGTTTTTTGTGTGTTGTAAGCTAAGGAATCACTCTTAGTAGTTAACTGTTTTGGGAGAGACTTCTACAGCTGAACAATTAATTGGATCTTTAATTTTTTTCGTTTAAGCATACTTTTTGCCATCGGCAATACACCAAGTAGTAATTCGTACCTATGCCTACTGCTGGAACGGAGCCTTTAACGAATGGAACTAAGAAGGCGTTTTACGTTATACATGCATCTTTTATTCTGCACGAATATTTTTTCACACATACTGTGAAAAATGTATTTTTGCACAGCTCGTATTTAGCCGGCCGGCTCTGCTGTTAATGGCAGTGTTTTTGCAGTGACTTTCGAATTATTTGCATAAACCTTGAGCTCTTACTGTTACGTGTTCCCTTCAGGCTATACATTTATGTTCGCTCCTTTGCTTTTGTCTTTTGATTTCTGTTTATATTTGTTGCCTTTTTTAGCAGTAGTTTTCCTCATAAAAGTAACAACTCTAAAAATAACTAAATCATAACAGTATTTTAATAGTTTATTGAATTGTATGTTCCTGTATAGAAATTAGTCTATCCTAACGGTTATTTAGTTATTATTTTTTTAATTTCTATCCTAAACAAATGTAACTTAAATCCTACAGCTTTAAAGTGCTATTTTAAGATTTACTGATCTGTTATCATATCTGTAATGTATTATGTTATAGAAATACAGGGTTGGGCAAAATGCTGAAATATATCTATTAGTTTAAAAACTAGTGAAATCAGTGCAATGAAACTTTGTAGTTATGCACATGTCCCTATACCAAACATTTAGGTATAGTTTACTTATATTTCACATAGCCAGGGGATGACCTTTGAAATTAAATAAAAAATGCTTTATTTATCGATGCAAAGTTAGGATCATTAGGTCCTCTCTAACACTTAACCACACAATGAAGGCAGCCTTAAAAATTAAATGTAAGCTTACCTAGTGACTTTGCTGCCACTAGGTAAGCTTATAGTAAAAAAAATAAAGATATACCTCGTTTTAAAACACTTTCGTTTGTAAAACACAAAAGTGTGAATCTGAGGTCAAAAGAATGACCCAGTCATAAAATATAACCTCTCAAATAATATTATATGAGAAATTAAAATTAAGACTGAATTAATTAACTTTCACAAAAAGTATGAAACAGATTATTATAATAATTTTCTTAAATTATTTATAGGGTAAACCCACTGTCAAAAGTGAGTTAATTATTTTTCTTATTTTTAAATTATATAGTTATTCGAGAACAAAATATTTCGTTATAGTTATTAGCAATGAGCAACACACTCAACAACAGGGACCTCATAATGTTAAATGAATATCCGTATACACACGAAGAATCATTAATATGACATTAAATTCTCTGAGTGGCTGCATTTTCTGAGTGGGTCATCCTTTTGACCTCAGGTTTGCCCTTTTGTATTGTAGAAACAAAGACCTTTAAAATGAGGTATAACTCAAGGTAGGCTTACATTTAAAATGTTTAATGCTTCCTTCATGGGTCATCACCTGGCTATGCAAAAGACAATTATAATGTGTCACGTATTAAAGAAGATATTGATATAAATAAGGGTGGTTTTTAGTCACATATTTTTCCATCCAATTTATCGTATGAAAATTTTTTCCTAAGGAATTAAGAGATGTTCAGTGTAAAGTAGTTATACGTTCGATTAGAGCAAAGAATATATATTGTAAGAATTTATATATTTTTATAGAATTAAAAATATTGTTTAGAAAGAATTGCATTGAAACAGGTAGAAATACATTTTAACTATTGCTTTTCAGCTGTATTGCTGTTATATTTTTAGTATTTTTGATCATTTTTAGCGGTTAACTCTTTTCTCAGATCTGATTGAATTAAAACTCATTCGCTTATAAAGTTAATTATTCGGTGGTTGGTTCTTGAATACACCATTATGTTTACGTTTATGAATTGGGGAGACGCCTACTACAACCACATCGAAGTCAGCAAATTTTGAAAAGTATCATCTTATTTTATTGTTTATTATCGTACTTTATCGTTTGTTAATGAATGTAGTTTACAAATGGCTGTCTCTAATAATTGTGCTTTTTTAATTGACAATAAGACTAAATTCACCGATTGACAGTTGTTTATAATAAATATTGGTGACGTAATAAAAATGTGTACACAGCTTAATAATGGTAACAATATGTCTTTAAACTATTAATACTAAATATTATTATGTTATTAGTCTATTAGGGCATCTTCTTGCCTAACTGTTAGCACTCCTGACTTCAATGTAGGGAGTCACGAATTGAAATCCTAGGAAGTGCAACAAAATTTAGCACGTTGGGTTTGTATTATGGACCCATCACTATTTATGGAATAAACTGTTTATGGAATAAACAGTAAAAATACTGTTTATAGAATAAACAGTAAAAAATGCCTCTAGCATTGAAAAAAACATCTTAAGTGTCAAGGAAAATATCTGCTCGTTGTATGTTTCAGAATGCAAGTAGATACTTTTAATTGGATTCATTCTCAAGCATCCAATTAAAGGTTAGGTTGGGTTAGGTTAGCCTGTTGACATTTTAAAAACATTTTCTAATAGACAATCAGCTCATAATACTAACGTAAAGTGTATTATAACAGGATTGTTAATTTCAGTCTGGAATGTAATTGGGTTAGAATTTAACTCCCCTATTTATATATTTGAAATCTAGGAAGTCTGTTAGATCGATTACATCATCTTATGTAATCCAGCAGCAGTTTGGCTTTGGCCGCAACTATTGCAGCCACTTCCCACCCCTTGGGCCATCTCCGACTGATGGGCTTTCACTCTGTTGATCAACAAGGTGGCTCATTTCCTTACACACCAACCACTTACAACTTGCCGGTGGTTCAGAACAACCCTAGTCACGATCCATGGAAGAGAGAAGAGTAAAATAAGTTAGGAAAATTAATTTAACGGAGATAATATGTTAGAAAATATCAATATTTAAATACGTCGATGAATTGGCCCTTCACGAAAAATCTCTGTCTGGGAAGAAGATAAAATGGATTGATTATATTCATTATAAATATTAAGATGGTGAGAAAACCATCCGAAATGTAAAATATTATTCCCAACTATCTGACTGCAATTATTTGTATGTATTCTTTAGTGATACATATAAAAGCTGTTTATGTGTATAATGTTTATTTTGGAGTAAAAATTGCACATTTTTTGTAGGAATTAAAAACCGTATTATATTTTTAAGTAGGGAAAAGAGGCTAAACAAAAAACTATTTTTTATGTATCTGTTAACAGTTGGTCTGCTTTTAATGTATAATTTTGAGAGGAAAGATTCAACGCTACTAGAATGAACATTGAATGTTTGTAAAATTAACAATCCTGTTATAATTTACTTTACGTTCGTATTATGAGCTGATTGTCTATTAGAAAATATTTTTTAAATGTCAACAAGATCTAGATTAGTTTATCTCAGGTTTTCTTATTGAAATGATGCATGTACTTATGTCAATTTAGCTGAATAAAGAATTTGAAAATATTCACGAGTCACAGAACGAGGCCGAAGTGACCTGGTTAGCACACTACGTTTGCAGGAGTGTCCACTAGTATGTTTATAAGGTTATTCAAATAATTCCTTTATGAAGCTGTAATAAAACAGGCAGATTTAAAAGTAACACTTTAAATGTCAATGAAAATTGATAAAATCGTAAATACTGTGTTTAAGATTTTAACTAGCAATGGATCTGAATAGCCAATAGGAATATATACTGTCAATATTGAACAACAATGTATATTTAGGTGTATGTAGAATACTCATTATTCTTAGATAAACAAAGGTCCAGTAAGATGCAGTTTAGTGTATACTAAGTTTTTATTCAGTCAATACTAATTTTTTGGTGAATTACTAACTTCCAGTTATTGCCTCACTATCAACTTAATTACACTTTAGTAACTAACCGAACAATTCTCATGGTCCACCAGCATCTTTATTTCCAAAAATATCATAAGTTATTATATTAGATGGTAAGTGCCCTCAATAACATTTCCCACTTCACCCTGTGATGACACAGAGGTATATTTCCTTTAGACGCCCTTGGTACCAGGGGCCCAAGTGACGCGGCACGCCACCCACCAACCTTGATCTTCACTGCAATACTCTCTGTAACAGCTTTACCGTTAAGCAATTCTATTTCTGCCTTTCCCTCTTTCTCAGAACCAATCAGCCGATATCTAGGCTTTAACGTTTCCTCAATTCTAGCGATTATTGTAGTTTGTTTCAATTCTGGATAGTAATCATAATTGGGGCTTGTGAACTGATTAAAATTCTAAATATATGCTGTTTTGGATAGTATTTGACTGAAAATTGGGATTTAAAATTACCAGCTAAGAGGAAATAAAACTAATTATTGAGCGGTTTTGCTGAAATTGACTGTGGCAATACAACGTGTGACATCAACTTTTTATAAATGCACTGTATCTTTTGATTTGATTAATGAATAAAACTGAATTAAGATAAAATTACTGAATAAAGGCCATTTAGATAAGAATATAATCAAAAGGTGACATTAACAAGAAAAGAATATAGTAAGCATATTTTAACCATAAAAACCAAAACATTGAAACCAGTTCGACATAAAACAACAGTACAAAAGAGGCCCATCATCTCTCAACACCAAGGGCGTTTCGCGGGACTGCACTTCTGTGTCATCATCGATTGAACTGGTATCTAGTGATTAATAGAATTACTGATTGGAACACGTAATTGAAGAACACTACCCATTGTCTGTCTCTTCTTTTAATTATCACACGATAAAGGCTTTTCCAAGGTCGATAGAAAATCATATATAAAGTACATCTCGATATCCCAGATGTAAATCTTTATAGACAAACCACTTTAATAGCTAATTAGCTTTAATTATGTTAGTAAATAAAGAAACAAGTTTAAAGACACAAATGTGAACATGATTGTGTTATCGTAAACCAGCAAAGGCAAACTGGAAATGACGAATAGTCATCAATAGGTTCAATTATTCTCCTTATAATTGATTTTGAAAATAACTTTCGTTTAGTTTTTGAAAATAAATTGTCGTTAGTTAATAACTAACGACAATTTATTACGAGCTGTTTACCTGATTCTGGTGTACGTGGGGTTTTGTCTTATTGGGAATATCTATTAGTGTTAAAAGTAGAAATTAAATCAACTAAACGTGACTTGTGTATTATTTAGTTTGTAAAAGAAATCTTGAAAGCATAACTAGTTTTTAGTGCACTCTAGATTCAATAAGCTCTCAAGAGTTCTGATTATCGTGTAAGTTGTGTTTTATAAAGGGCCCACTTCTGCAAAGATAAATTTGAAATAATGAACAGCTGGTCATTATTTCAGCTGTTGATAAAAAAGTAACCTTGTTGTAATTAATTATCAGTTGGATGAAGCTCATTACTTAAAAAGTAGCAGCTGTCACTGATCATCATCATGAATCACTGATTAGTTAATATTAGTAAAATTTCAATTTTCTAACTTCAATCAAGGAGTATTTTATTTTCAATTATTTAATTGCTTTAACAGTACAGGACATAAATTGCCCCTCATTTAACTAGAGATCTTTTATTCCTGTTATCCCTTCAATTTAATTAAGGCTAAGAAATAGATACATTTTCTTAAATGAAAACTAATGGAAGTGGTGGAACTAGTATCGGGTGTATATGGACTGTACTGATCGTTCAATCGCGATATTATATAGTTGAAATAGTTCACGTTTTATTTGTTTTTGGGTAAAGTAACTAACTTAAGATCGTCTTAGTTTGGTTGAGCAACTGATTTTTCCAAAACTACTTAGATAACTTCCATCCAAGCTTAAGTTGACACTCTTCTTGGATTTAATGCACTGTGAATAAATAAAGCTGCTATGCTGCCAATACCCTAGAAAACTGTAAATAATTTTATTTCATCCTCTTGAAAGAAAAGTTGACCTTATCGTTGTCACTTTTAATACGTTGTCGTTGAAAGGATCATTATGTTCTTAACCAGTTATTTTTCAAGCGTTTGTTTGAACTTTGAAAATAGAAACTCTTTTGGAAATCCTGATTTATTAACAGTGTTTTTCTATTTATATTCTTATTCACAATTCAAAATGCTCCAAGATGTCACGCCTTTACGAGGATATTTCTACTTTTGATCAAGGGATAGCTTACTTAATCAGTTTAAGTTGATGTGGTGACCTGATTCTTTATCCTTGACAAGTTTTTTGTTTGAATAATACGTTGTGTTGAAGAATTACAATCACACATTATAGGTGGCTACTCCAACCTCAGTGCACTTACCATCATTCCACTGCTTTGTGTATCATTCCAAAAATACCTGATTCTTGACGTTTTTATACAGAACGCTTTCATTATTCTTTATGATGCTTGATACTACTATTTTCTTGAAATTTACCAAAATTTCAGAACCAATATTTTGATGCAGAATACAAGAAAATGTTCAATTGGTTCACAGTAAATTAGAAAAAATCAGAGGAAATTCGTTTCCTTTTCTACACACATTATAGCTTCCTCGTTTCTTTAGACTCCAACTTCTTAACCTTCATTCAAGATTAAGTACTCCTGAATAAAATGAACGCTAAGAAAACATGAAATTCTAGTGCCAAAGTTAAATAAAAATAGGATTTAGATTTTTTAGTATGGCTGGATTTGCTAAATAATAATAAATACACGCCCGTAATAAGTACCATCAGAAAGCCCAAGTTGCACTAAAGCAATTGTCTTGTATGTGTGCACATATGTAAAATCCTTGCCAAGGGTCTAAGTTACGGCTGATAGGGGTATATCTTTATAGTGCCAAGTATTGCCACATACAAAAAATAACAAAGCTAACTAAATACAAATAGTTTTTTAATTAGCATAATACGTGTTGGTACACATACAGTACAAGTAAACGTCACACAACACAAATTTATTACAATACAAGCACAAAATGCACAAATACTATGGTGATCGATTTCGGTTAACCACGCTCATTTTCCTCAGACCAGAGGGATTCACAAAAGAATCAACATTCATTCTTTTGTGAATCCCTCTGGTCTGAGGAAGGTGAGCGTGGTTCACCGACATCGATCACAACTAAATACATCAACAGCTACAGTTGTTTTTCTACACTAATACATTTTATATTGTAGAGTAACATGATAGTAGGAAACATTCTAGCAGTCTGTCCCGCATTTAACAACTACACCTAATTTAAGTGTAAGAGATACAAAATTATTGATATTAGTGGAATTGGCAAAAAATGTATTAATATATGAAGTTACTTTAACATTTGGATGAAAATTCTAAAATAACATGAAATATGAAGTCACCAGAACATATTTGTTTATGTTATGATAAAAGTATCCAAAGAATTACTTAAATGAAAGGGGTATTTAGTTCTTTATATAATCATTTAATACATACTATGATAATATAGTTACTCTAAAACGTGTTTAAGAGAAAGTGCCAATTTAAACCAGATCCCAAGTTTCAACCATGTCGGAGTGAAGTAATAGTTACGCAAGTTCTGGAGGTATTATTTAGTGACCTTTGACATATTGGAGTCATCCTGAAGTTACGTCAGAGAATCATCCTTTCCGGGGATCCAGTAGTACCTGGAACCGAGAGCCTTTTCGTACGCACTCTTGTAGTTGTCCTTGGCTCTCCGTTAGGCCTTTCGTCTCCGACAGCAATCCCAACATCTGAGTCACTTACGGGATTGTAAGTTCAGACGAGAGGATATAAGTGGAATCTATGACTAACGTTGGAATTACGGTAACTCCTTATTTAGGCTACTTCAGCTAATAGGTAACATTAAATTTTATTTTATAAAATAAAATGCCTCCTTTTATCAGTCCATGGGTCAGTAAGTTTGCTAATATTAGCATAGTTTATTACTAGTTCACCAATTAATTGTTACTAAACATATAAAATTATTGCTTTAGTTTCAATTGTTATTTTCCTTTGTTATATTAGAACAATATCACAAGTCAACATGATGTATTTCATAATTGATATTATTTTTCAAGCCTAAACATTGATATTTTTTAAACTCTACTCAGAACTTCACATGGGCTTGAAAGATCATTGTGTGAATTTCACTCAATGAATACAGTACCAACTGTCGGATCACTGAGGGATTAAAACTTCGGACCTTGCAATACACAGCTCGAGCTAGCTAGATACAGTTCACAGCAACTATCTCCCACACCAATTGTGATGATCAGTTCAGTTGTGGCTACCCTGGCGGAAGAGTCTTAAACCTATATCCGAGATGTAACATTACATAAACCGGCAGTTGAGTGAGTGTGTATGAGAGTTGTGCAATGGAATGCCAGGCTGGGGAGTGCCGGCTGCCTTGACTTGCCTGCCGCGTGTCGCCATACTCGACAGAGAAAAGATGGAACAAGGTGGGGTTAACAAACACAGTGCTTCTTGTGATTTAAAGTCATTATTTTTTTCTTCGTCTGTATTTATTGCTAATGATATCACCCTTTCTTGACTATCTTGATGTGGGACTAAAGTTAGTGAGGAATAGAATATTAGTCTGTGGTTTTAGAAACAACTAACCATATTCCTCCTTATATTCTTAGACACATAACTTGAGAACAGCATCTGTTTGGAGGTATTAACACTTTCCTAAATTAATTTTGTCATCATCATGACACTAGTTTTTTAGAGCACTACCACTACATACAATATATTTTTAAATTGAAGATTGTGAATTATATTAAAATCTCTTGGTCCCCCCCGCCCCAGAAAAAGGGTTCAAAACATTGGCATTTTGTTAACTTTAAATCTTCTGCTAATTAAAGACTTATTAGTATTTTACCTTCTTCTTCTTTTCTCTACACTCTTGGTAACATACCATGCCATACTCTTATTCTAACTCTTGTCATCTTTAGTTTTAAATATGTCTAAAGGTATTTGGATTTTTATGATTGTTAATGTATACGTAGATATCCAAGCTAGTGTATAAAAAATCAAATATAAAATGAGGAAAGTTATGAGAACTCCCTGATGCCTTCAACTTTATCGTGTGTTTCAAATAAAACTAGTTAAGAGTGAATCGCATAATATTGTTAAAACACATTATTCAACAACTTCAATACTTATAAATTAATATTGACGTTTCAAGAAGTCAGGTCTTTCTAGAATACCTCTTACAGTCCCTAAGTTTTGGTGGAAAATGTGCATTAAAATATAATCGACTAAATTGTTGACAAGAAAGAGAAACATAAGCCGTTTTCCACCCCACAGCAAGCGCAGTGGATCGGTTGAAGGCCGGCAGTCACGTAATGCTGCCCGGCTAACTTTCTCTCTCACAGGCTGGGCGAAATGTTCCCAAGAGAAAGTAAAGATGGTAGTCGGTCAGCTGCGTCGTATCGGCTGCATGAAAGGGCGTCGTATTGTCACCCATGTGTATGTCACAGCTCAATGTCATACATGGTGGGACAACGGTCAGACATACGTCGTATCGGCTGCATGAAAGGGCGTCTTGTTGTCACCCATGTGTATGTCATAGCTCAATGTCATACATAGTGGCCAACTGTCAGACATACGTCGTATCGGCTGCATGAAAGGGCGTCTTGTTGTCACCCATGTGTATGTCATAGCTCAATGTCATACATAGTGGCCAACTGTCAGACATACGTCGTATTGGCTGCATGAAAGAGCGTCTTGTTGTCACCCATGTGTATGTCATAGCTCAATGTCATACATAGTGGCCAACTGTCAGACATACGTCGTATCGGCTGCATGAAAGGGCGTCTTGTTGTCACCCATGTGTATGTCATAGCTCAATGTCATACATAGTGGCCAACTGTCAGACATACGTCGTATTGGCTGCATGAAAGAGCGTCTTGTTGTCACCCATGTGTATGTCATAGCTCAATGTCATACATAGTGGCCAACTGTCAGACATACGTCGTATCGGCTGCATGAAAGGACATCGTGTTGTCACCTGTGTGTATGCCACAGCTCAATGTCAACATGGTGGCAAACTGTCAATGTCGTATCGGCTGCATGAAAGGGCGTCGTGTTGTCACCCATGTGTATGTCACAGTTCAATGTCAACATGGTGGCAAACTGTCAGACATACGTCATATCGGCTCTATGGAAGGACGTTGTGTTGTCACCCATGTGTATGTCACAGCTCAATGTCATCATGGTGGCCAACTGTGAGTCACGCATCGTATCGGCTGCACGAAAAAAGACGTTATTTTGCTACCTAAGTGTTGTGCATGGTGGACACACATGTATTTGTTACGAATCAATGTGTACATGGTGAAAAACTATCTGATATGCGTCGCACCAATTTCTTGACAAGAAATTATGTTGTTATACTGTTTGTCACAGCTAAAATTGACACATGTAAACTGTCTGATATGTGTCATCACAACTGCAAATAAACCAGAATGTTGCTTGAAAAACGTGTAAAACATAATATATTTTTACCTGTTATTTGATATTAGCCAGTTAGTTTCAGTAGCAGTTATCTCTATCTATTTCTCACGAAACAGTTTTAAGTGTTATCATTTGAAGAACTCGAACATCAACGTTAGTTCAGCTGAATTTTTAAAAATGCTGAACGTCTTACGAAACTCCAAATAGAAATTCCAACCGGCGGCAGTGGCTCTGGAGCAAGAGACTCATTCAAATCAGCTGTTAGCCAACCTCAGTTCTCGGCAACAATTAACCAGTAGTGGAGGGAAAGCAGCTGTGTGGTCTGGCTGGAGCAATCCGAAATAACAGAGTTTGATCTCTTTTTATTATGTATTCCTCTATGTGAAACTTTGGAGTTATCCGAAATGTTTTTCGGAAATTTAAGTCACTCTGTTAGACGTACGTTAATCATTTTATATTATTGAAAATTAATGTTATGATTATCTATCAGTCTATCACAGATTGGATAAGTGTTTTTAGAAATAGCACATTGACGCGGTTGTCACCGGAAAATATAGATACTAGTTATGAATCCGACCTCTTAACCCTAAGGTTTAAAAGAAATAAGTATTCATTAAAATATTAAAAATAACAAGAAAATGAGGACAAACTCCATTGTGGAAGACAAGTGCAGGAAACAAAAATTACACTTTAAGGTTATGTCGGACTGATTGTTAAGGGGGTTTGGAACCTTGAAAGAAATGGAAATAGTTTTTCTTTTAGGTTTCAATTTTTTATTTTTTATTGAATCAAGATTGGTGAAAGAATGGATTAATTAAAAATGTCTTTTAAGCATATCCTGTCCATCAATTAACAAAGCAAAGGGCTGGCTCAATCAATATTCAAAAGAAACAAAGATCATGAAGTGGGGTTAGTAACCTCTAGTTATGTATGTATGTCAGGCCTAGCTAACTGTACAGCTATAAGCATTGCGCATGAATAATAACTGTCGGCAATCCAGTAGTCCATTACCTAATGGAATTGACTTAGTTAATATTGAAACATACTAACAACACCCAACAATAAAACACTAAATATAAAAAGATTATGTTACACATAATATTTTATTTTATATATATTTTAAAACTGTGAGTGCTCATTCAAAAATATTTAGATTTATTTTCTGCTGTAAATACTTGATGAAATATGTTATGTTGTAAGTTGAAAGTAATATTTTAAATAAAAATCCACAAATTTAATTTTCATTCAAAGCGCACGCATCTTCAGTTTACTGCATATGCAACTGAAGATGCGTTAACCCGTGAAAGCACTTTTAATAAAAATTAAATTTGTGGAATTTTATTTAAAATATGACTTTCAATTTACAATTTAGATTTAATTGTACTCTAAAAATGTCTAATCAACTCTTAGTTACACGTTTTGTTGACAAAATGGAGGTTTCTTCTTGGTATTATTCATTATTCATCCTTAAGACGCCGATCGTAGAGAAATGGGTGAATATAAGGGGCGAATGAGTGTAATGAATGTAGATGAACGAGTGTAGTCATTGTTACTAACTAAGGTCGACTGTTAAGGATACGTTTCATAGCCTGCTCCCCACAATTTCGAAAAATAAGTCTCTTTATGGTCCTCTCTACAGACTTAACACTTTACACGTGTAACCCATCCTGGCCCCAACGTACCTCTAATATTTTGGTCAACCATCCTGGTCCAAACCTACCACTAATATTTTGGTCAACCATCCTGGCCCCAACTTACCATTAATATTATGGTCAACCATCCTGGTTCAAACTTACCACTAATATTTTGATCAACCATCCTAGTCCAAACTTACTATTATACTCTTCATGACCCATCCTGGCCCAAACCTACCACTAATATTTTGATCAACCATCCTAGTCCAAACTTACTATTATACTCTTCATGACCCATCCTCGCCCAAACCTACCACTAATATTTTGCTCAACCATCCTAGTCCAAACTTACTATTAGACTCTTCATGAACCATCCTGGCCCAAACTTACCATTAATATTTTGATCAACTATCCTGGCCCAAACTTACCACTAATATTTTGATCAACCATCCTGGTCCTAACTTACTATTAGACTCTTCATGTCCCATCCTGGCCCAAATTTACCATTACATTTTTGATGACTCGTCATGGCCCAAACTTATCGTCACAAACCTGGCGCAAACTTACCAATAGACTTTTGATAACGCATCCTGGCGCACACTTACAATTAGACTCTTGATTACCATCCTGGCCCAAACTTACCATTATACAATTGATGCCCCATCATGGCCCAAACTTACCATTAGACTCTTGATTAGCAATTAGAAATTTACCCGCCCTGGCTCTCTCACACATAAGACTTTTGAGGGACTAACCTGGCCCACCCTTAAAAAAATACTCTTTAAGGTCCATCCTAGCCTTCCCTTACACATAAAACTCTAGGGTATTATGGCCCAATATTACACATCAAAATCATGATAAGCCATCGTAGCTTAGCTTACGCGTAAGGCTCTCGATTACCCATCAATATTAAGCTTTATGATTCACCTTGCCTTCTCTACTCGAATTCCCACGACTCATGGCATTTCCTCTTCGTTTATTTGAATGACATCAGTTTGAGGTTGTCAGCTAAGACCTCTGTAGACGCAAGGGTTTCGTAACGGGTAGGTCGGGTAGATTTTATGCACCTCTACAGCTTTCTATTAGAGTGAACTGGAAGAGAAACCTCTAACTTGGACGACATTGAACTTCCCACATGAGACCCTCCGGTAGTGACTGCTCTTACTCACGACATGTCTGGGACTGTCACTGATCAACTCGCTCCTGCATGTTCGCTACTCACGTTTACAAAACTCCCTACTATACAATTCTTCATAAATTTAAAGGGCGAATCAGAATGTTAGTCACTCCGGTGATATGTGTTCATCAATAAGAGTGAACTTGTAAATTCTTAGCTGCTTGGTTTAAAAAATGCACTACCAACTAGTGAACATCATGGTATCTTCAACATACCAGTAACGTAGTGAGATGTATTCAGCAACAAATTATATTTAAATATAATTTAAGGGATTTCACTGCCAGCCTGATTCTATACTGAAGAAATACAGGCCCTTAACAATGAAAGGCGAATTTTAAAATACCTCACCAAGATATATGGATACATATTACTTTACAGTGTAACAGATAAGAATGGTTTTTCAAACAGGTTGAAATAAATATTTGAACATATTATCTCCTAATTATATAAAACCAAAAGAAATTTATTTATTAAAACAATTTACTAAACATTTTTTTTGTTTTGTAAATTATTTGTGTGTGGATTCAGCATAAAATATAGTATCGGGTTACCTTTTGTAAATACTACTGTCGTTAAAAGTGTTCAAATTGATGTTTAGAAGACCTGATAGTATTTTACACAAAGATTCAACTGTAAAGGTCTAAAACAAACTTTATGACAGAAGTGTAATAGTGATAACACATATAAATAAAACCCCAATTAAAAACACGTCTAACAGATAATTATATTCATCATTACGGGTTGTGGACGTATTCAAGTTTTCTTTAGTAAAAATGGGACTACAAACCACTTTACTTTAAAATTGAAAAATTTTCCAGAACCTTTGATGAATTAAATATTAAAAGTCTCGTTTTTTTATTACCATTTATTGTTTATTTTACTTTTATAACCCAAATAAGAGTAATTTGTATCATATAGTGTTGTAATTTTATTTTGTTTAATGGTTATATATTTTATATGCCTCGTCCTTCTTTACTCATTTAGTAATTATCTTAGTATTGTTTGTCATACTGAGCGTATAGTTGGGTTTTTCACAGTACTGTAATTAGATTTTCGTAATTCAGAAGAAAATGTTCAAAACTTACTTATATTTATATACACCAAACTAAAGCTGTATCAGGAGACGCTGCAGTCTACTTTTGACTGGTCAATATTCAAATATTTGGTCCGGTTTCCCAGAACCGTTGCAGGAACTTTCATGGTTTACCTCAAAATTTTTTTCTCCATCCGGACCACACTTTCCAGGCAATGGCTTTCTCTCTTGTTATACTTTCTGTAAATATTGGCTATAACTTTCACTTCCTCAGGATATATTTTCGCAAGAAACCACTATTGTTGCAAGAATGCTGTTGGGTTGTGAGTGCCGTTTAATATTTAAAAGGAGAGAAAACTTTCTGCCATGTACGGCTAGACAAAAAAAGTTTATGAAAAGAATGAAATCCTGGAGGTAATATTTTTGCTTGTCTTAGGATTTTTATTAACATTGTCACCTTTAAATTTTGGGGTTTATTCAATGCGTCTAGAGCGTTTAAAACCTTATTTTTAAGGCCTTACAAGTTGGAATTTAATTCAAATGGTAATTTTCATTTAATTCGAGTTGAAAATTAAAATAATCTGAAAAATAATATAGCACAAATCATTGAAAAAGTTCTGAAAATAAGAATCTATGGTTTATAAATTAATATTATTTCAATCAGAGACACTTAAAGTTTTTGAAGGAGACCACTGGAAAATTTTGGATTTTTATCGTCTTCCGTAGTTATTGAATATTTAATACGGTACAGGAAAGATCTTTTAAATCCCTAAACATGATCAGATGGCTCTATAAGATGATTAAGGACAATGACAATAAATGAAATAAAAATTAAGAACTTTTTTTCGACTTTTTTGTAAAAAAAGTTAGTCTAGATAAACAGTGTGGTACAGTGGTTTTGAAACATAGTTGTATAATATTGTTGTCCCACATACCCATAAATGTGCAATAGAATTGACTCACCCACCCATACATGTACGTGGTATTGACTCGCCCACCCTATACATGTACAAAGTTATTGACTCACCCACCAAATACATGTACAATGGTTTAAATTACAAATAATTAAGATTTGTATTTGTGTATTTGTGAACATTATCTTAGTACAGCGTTCAGCTCCTAATTATCATTTAATATCCTGGAAGGTACTTAACACAGTAATGTAGGGTCTTTTTAGTCCCCACTCCCCCCACTCGTACCTCACCAGATGACCTCCCGCTGGTCGTCCCTTTGTGTCCAGCTGCCCGCAGCCCCAGAACCATGATTGGTCAGTCAAGGCCGTCTCCTGCCAGCAAGACTCCATTACTACAATATATTCCCGGCAATATTCTTCTCATTAGCCAAACAATAGTGGGTCCACGATGAAGGTCAGCTGATTGTCTGGACGGAACGTCGTTTGTTTTGTTTCATCATATCTACTCACGCGGGTAGATTGCTTAATAAAATGCATTTGCATTGTAATTACTGCTTACAAAATAATAAATGTATTACTGAATGAAAATTAGCTATTTCAAATTAATAAAAAAATTAGGTAACTTATAAATATTCATGAATTATGTATATGAACACATATTGTTTGACATAGTTCTACATTAAGAAATCAAAACCTCAAAATGTTATATATTATTCTAGATTGTAATCGATTCACAACGATTTACTAAGATACATTCATCTAATACGAAAGTAAGATACGAATTTTCCAAAGAAAATGTATTAAAACTATATATTTGTTACAATCAAAATGTTTGAGTCAATTAATACACTGAATATGTATGATGACAATTAATTGACGCCCAATTTCAATTCATAATATTATTTCCATTATAAGATAATTGATTTTATAATCAATTTTGAAACTGTGATGGAGGTATATTAAACTTTCCTATTTACAATAACAATTAATTTTACACTTGTCGTTGGCCAATAAACGTTGGACTTTTTTCTATTTTTTCCCCAATTTTTTATTTTTTCTTATTTGGAAAATATGCATAAAAGAATGAAGATCATAAGTATATAAACACTATGTTCGTACAAATATCAATTATATAATAGAAGTAATAATAATAATATTTTTAAACAGTTTTTAGTGTTTTAGTTTAGAAAAGTTTGAAATATTATTTTGATCAGATAGAAAAAACAATAACAGTTAAAAAATATAAAAGAGTCTTATTTTGCAAATTGAAAAACTTGTAATCAATGCATTAAGAAATGTGCTAATGAAAGTAAATAGAAAAACGTAACATTTAATACTAATGTCATTTAATGAAAACTAAATATAGTGATAATATTTATTCACACTACTTATCATACAACAGTAGAAGCTCTCAACTCGCGAACTTGTGACGGAAGTTAGAGAGAGGAAAGTAAGGCATACTAATCACTGATTATGCATTGCATTGTTTATTCCAGTCGCCGTTCAAGATGTTATGTTCATGATTCTATGAAAGTGCCAGCGTCGTAACCATCGCTACTTTCATCACTCTGCCGCACATTCACTATTAAATGCAAAACATCTTTTACTACTGTCGTTTACGGTTGGTTGATTGTTCAATATCATTTCTATTATCACTTCGGATTGGAAATCTATTAATTATACAGAAGATAATGTTGTTCCATAATCAACAGTGTTTGCAGTGATTCTGATTGGTCTATACGTTTAATGCTTTCTGTGTAAGGGATTTGTACCTAAGCTGGAAAAATAATTTAATATCTTCTAATTAATTTACTAATACAACTCATCCCGTAAGTTTCTTTCTTTATTATGATTAAAATGTCACACCTAAGCAAGATTTGTTTTAAAAATTTTCAAAAATTAAAGAAACAAATATTCAAATTGAATATACTAATTTATTTTCAACCATTCAGTCATAGTATTGAAAGCAGTATATGGCCTGTTTGCAATGTTTTAAAAATGATTATTTTTTTAATACATACCTCCATAATTTAACTGATTCAAATATTTTTATTTAAAAAAGAAGGAACTGCTAATTTTGGTATTGACATATTCTTTAAAGTGTTCATTGTTCGTGGAATGTAAAACCCACGTATAGGGTATACTAAATAGTCAGAGAGACCCCTGCAAGCACCTGAAGTCCTCTTTAGGGCAGAGAGAATGTAATATTTATAAGTGTATATTTATAAACTTGACAAATACACAAGCAAAAACCTTACAAAAACACTTAACATGGTATTTTTAATTTGTATTAAGATACTTATAATGAGATGCCTACACAACTTTGTATTTTAAGGCGAATATTACTTATTACATGAGTGCAGTCTGGTTACTAACTGAGTTTAACTGTACCTCAGAGAGGGCCATTTATTAATAGCCTAACAGCCAGGGTAACTACAGCTTTACGTGGAATAAGAACCACGTAGTGTTGGTATGATTTTCAGCTTATCGACAAGCCTGGTTTTCAGTTATCCCATACACAATATTTTGACATTGATTACCCCAGACTTCTCTAGTAATGTCTAAGTAGATGGCAACCGTTGAGCGGACTTTAAAAACTCCATAACTATACGTAATACTTGATTTAAATTGGTGAGGAAATATTGTAAATTCAAGTTTTCCAAAGTGATTGGTTTTACAAATGGACGCAAGGTAATGTATTCGACTCGACCCATTTACTGTTCCCTGTCGGAGAAGTGAGCGCTACCTTGGAGGGAGAGAGGAGTTTCCACGATCGTCCAGTCCAGGTTGACCATTAACATTTCACGACCGAGGCCAGCCTGCTCTCCCCTCACTTACCCCTCACTGACTCGTGAGACGAAATTAGAAAAACTGTCACTGACAATACACAAACTAAACAGTATCTAACTATATTGTAAATATTCATATATTCCAGATGCTTTGTAAAAGGTATTTTACGCAAACATATTTAATTTCGACGTACACACTACTAGAGAAGTCTGGAGTGTCCGTGTTGGGTGGTAATCAGTGTCCGGATGTTGTATAGGAGAGAGAACTGATTATCAGGCTTGTCAATCAGTTAAAAAATAGGCCAAGATTATGTGGTTCGTATTCCACGTATACTGTTGGTCCCTTAGTTTTTCTGGCTATTGGGCTGTTCATAGATGGCCCATTTGAGGAATAGTGAACTTAATTAGGGACTCATCTTACACTCATATAATTATTCATTTTCACCATAAATACGCACAAAGTTGTGAAGGCGTCTCATATAATCAAAGAATCAGGAATTTTTTTTACAAAAGATCTACTACCATTAAAATATTTCTGTAGAAAAAGGCAACTTTCAAGTGGGTCTGCCAGACTCATATACATACGCGTAATGTATCAGGGAATCTTAAACATGTAGGACTATATTCAGCGCAAACAAGTTTTGGGTCAGTTGTTGAGGAATTACACCCTCGATCTGCCTGCCACTAGGCTGTGTTAATGTATCCTAACTTACATAACCCAAAGTAACATAACCTAAAAATTCCAGATTTAACCTACAAACAGTTAGTTTTTTTGTTTGATGAACATATATGATATTGAAAATAGTTCATAGGTTTTTACCCCTAAGTTAAAGAGGGTACAAAAATGCCCGTTCACGATCTCAATTAAATCAGTTACATCTTGATTTTTCTTGTATTTTTATTTGAGTTTACTAGATTTTCATGATCGAATTTATTGCATCTGTCTAGAACAGGATCTAGAGTTAGATGAAGTTAAAAAAAAAAAAATTTGAAAGTACATGTATTGAGTTCCTAGGAACATGTACAATGTGAATAGTTAAGAATAATGTTCTTGCAGATCTGTTCAAAATGAGTGATATCGTCACATGACACAAACTTATCGCAAGTACAAATTGTACAAAGTATTATGGTTGTCGACTTCCCTAACCTCATTAACGATCCTCAGACCAGAGGGATTCACATTTTTGCTGTAAGACGTTCACTTGTTCCTCACATTTACCAACATAATTTGCTTTAAGACCGATTTTTCGAAAGCCATATACAATTATGCTGACGTATATTGTGTGTGTTTCAGTAAGCGGACAGAAGACTGCCCAGCAGGAAGACCCATGCAAGGCCAAGTTTAGGGTGGTGGGTGACGCCACGTACTGTGACAGGTATTGGGAGTGTGTCAATGGTCAGCCAGAACTCTACGACTGCCCCAACGGTCTGGTGTACGCCGGCAAGAACCGAGGTGTGACGGAGGGTTGCGACTACCCCTGGAGGGCCAACTACTGCGAAGACAAGACCCAAGCCAGTGAGTTACTGACAATCATTCTGTCATTAAATATTTTTTTGATTGATCGTAGCGTTTGAATGTTATTTATGTGTTGAATCGAGACAAGTTTACGATTCTCACGATTGTGGGTGGCGAATTTATGTACATGAATTATACTAGAAGTTGATAATTATCATGATCACCTGTTCCTTAGAAAATGTTTTTTTTTTATTTGTTCTATAGTTAGGGCAACTAAGCAAATAAAACCATGTAGACCTTGTATATTATGGCCCCACATTTAAAATGTTTTTCTACATACTATAACAGACTATACAGCTTATATTAGTAATGAAATGGTCATTTATAGGTAAAAATATAATTTAGTCTAGTATTTGGAGTGGTTTTTCATATTGTACTTTACATCGTTATCGTTTATATAACGTGGTTGCGTAGTTTTTCCAAATCGTAACATGAAAAATATCTTATCGATATGGGCATATAAAAGACTATTCTATTGGTATTGTGATTGTTCAGCAAATATTTGTCGATATCGTAGCGTTCTGGCCGCCATAACAGTAACATAGCTATTTTTCGATTTCGTTCAGCCTAACCTAATTTCTTCTATGTATTGTTTCTCTGCATTAAATTAAAGTTCTTATTTTTTTATTAAAACTACACCTAAACTGTGGTTTATATTTACTGTGGTATATTCATTTTATAGTGAATTAATATGAATTTAGAGAAAAAACATTGAAAATACGGGGACACACAGAAATAGAAAAGACTCTAGAATTGGTCTGATTTTTCCGGAAAACTGACATGCCTCATACTCAATTCTCTGTACAGGACATCATCCGGTCCTAGCAACTACGCCTTAAGGAAACCTTGGACTTCTCGAATAGTGTTTACAGACCTTGGCAACCATTAAGCGGACGTTAAGTTGGTATTGGGTGTACTAAGAACTGAACATCAGTGGATAGATTTGCACAACATTTAGCTCACAATTAGCTGGATTACAATACAACGCTTTAGTGCTGGCTGGTTTCAGGTTTAAGTGTTTATAGTTTTACTTATGTATGTAGATGGTTCACTTAACTTCATGGCTACGACACGTAACTTTATGTTAGCCACTAAAGTTGAATCAACATTGTTGGATCTGATTTTATGGTCTTCTGAACGCCAATTAAGTTTTAAGATTTTTTATTGATTCTAGAACTACAATATTTATTGAATTTACTAGGCAAAATGGAATATAAAAACGTTCAAATACATTTTTCATAAATATATATATATATATATATATATATATATATATATATATATATACAAACCAATTTGCTATACTTGAGATAGTGTTGAGAATTTGACATAATTTATGTCACCATGAGAATACTGAGTTTAAAAAGTCATCACCTGCGATCAAACATCTGCTTTCCTTCAACCCCCACCCCCCGACATTAAACATAAAACACATAAAACATAACAAATACATAAAACACATCAACAATAAAACATTAATTAACACTATGATTAACGATGGTACAAACATTTAAAAGTCCGTTGTTTAAAAATCCAACTTCTTTAGTGATGGATGAGAGGTGGTCTATAATCACTATACGTAAATAGAAATGGCTAACTTACTTACAAAGTTTGTTATTTGGTGGATAAATATGTTTGTTTCCTAGCTCTTATCTGGTTG
The DNA here is from genome assembly GCA_035578905.1 of Stictocephala bisonia. Taxonomy (NCBI): domain Eukaryota; kingdom Metazoa; phylum Arthropoda; class Insecta; order Hemiptera; family Membracidae; genus Stictocephala; species Stictocephala bisonia. The sequence goes on along the minus strand of JAQJVL010000191.1, from coordinate 164,092 downwards.
AACTGTTTATAACAAGAAGGAAGTTTTCCGATACTTTGGAATAAACCCAAATTATTTGTTTTCCACACTGTCCTTAAAAACAACATTTAATAGTTTATTGTCAATGTCAAAAGTGGTGTTTAATTAATTTAATTCTTATTCTAGGTTTTTTTTTTAAATAGATATGGTAGAAGTAGACGTTGTTTGGTACCGCATTACGATACATAAATATTGTATTTATAGTATATCTTAGCAAAAGTTAGTTATGGTAATGCAGTATATGTGATTACCTATGCTTTTATTTTTAATTTATTTTTGTAATATTTATTATTATTGAGATCTGAGATGCTAACTGAACTTATATTTTAAGGTAAATTCAGTGTAGGATGTGTATGGATAACCTGCATAGTCTTATTTCTAGCTGAGTCTGACGACAGGGAAAAAATAAATAGAGGTCGCTTTCTTTTGGCAGTGGCAGTTATACAGAGATTACAACTAATGTTCATCGTTATATATCAGTAGCAATAATTACACCATTTATCCTTGTGGATAAGGGGGGGGGGGAATAAGTGAGAGACTGACAAGGTCCTGGCCCTGACATCTCATGACATACTGGAGAAATAATTACTCAACATACATGTAACACTATATTGGATGTGACCTCTGTTTATTTCTTCTCTGTGGTTAAATTTAGCTGAGGAAGGACCATCTAGCACATCATCAAGGGATCTCCAGATTTACGTGGACTTCGAATCACGTAGTATTGGTTATTATAGTGTTGTCTCACTGTCTGTTGGGATAGTACACATTTTATAAGAGGTCACACATGAATGCCTGTGGTAAGATACGATGTTGTTATCAGACGGACCAATCGGACGAGAACATTGCGACTGGCTGTACGGCATCTTCGGCCACGAGACTTCCTGCACGAGGTACTGGACCTGCTGGAACGGAACGGCGACAGAACAGCTGTGTATCGGCGGACTGCTGTACAACGAGAACACGCACTCCTGCGACTGGCCCGAGAACGTGGATGGCTGCCAGAAACATCGTACGTAGTACAATAATAGGACATCTAGAATATATTAGAAGTAAATATTTGTAATTGGAATTAAAGCCATGTCAAAAAACACCCATCAAAAGTTGAAATTCAAGAAAAAACACACATAATAAATGTCGTGCCCCTTATTTTATCTCACGCATTAGAAAGACAAAATCCCCATAAAACTATTTCACAGAGAGAAAACTGTTTTGACGAATAAAATTATTCAGAGACTCTAATAAAATGGTCCATTTGGAGAAATAATTTTCTCCAGTAGATATCACTTATTATTTATTTAGAGTATATACGTAGTTTTTAAAATACATTTTTTGTCTAAGAAAGCATCAGCGAAGGAAACCATTTTAATGCGTTTAATTGGAATTACTTGATATATATGTAGGAACAATATGTATAAATAGATAATGCCCTCAAAAATTATATAAAAAAAAAAATCAACCAGCATGCTTCAAAAAACAAAATTAATGTTAACTATTTTACATTAATTGATTAATACTTATACAGCTTCTGCGTTGTTTATTGATAAATTGCTGAATTCATAAAATATCAGAGGCACTTATATGAAGAAAATTATCACTATTATGAACGTAAGTTTTTTTATATCCTTGACGGACACTTCCGCCGAACTACTTGATAAATAGTAGCCTAAAAAGACCATAAATAATATACCATTCGAGGCTTTTATAACCTATATACTACCCTTTCAACATAACTCTACTAACTCCTATGTACCCAATTTAAAAACGTTTAGCGGACCGTAATTAGGTACAGGAACCTATTCTAGTAAGTGCCTTTTTCAGATTGAATTCATCTGACATAATTTTGTTATACTTACATGAAATATTACAGTGCATTTAATAAAAGTTTGAAATTTACAAATAAAACTAATTAATTAAGTAAACAGAATATTGCATGAGGGAAGTTTTATAACATTAATACAATAAATATCAACTATAACTACAAAATTAAGATTTTAGTACTTTCAGAAGATACATTGGATATATATTTTTGTATAAAATATAAGTACGACTACTAAAAATATAAAATAGTGTAAATTAACACATTTATTCATTAATTCAACAGTACATTTTATAAATGAAAAAATCAAACAAATGTTACTTTCCAAAATCGTATTTGGAGTTTATTTCTATACAAAGAAAACACGTTTGTTTGATATAAATGATTGACTGTGAAAACAAATTTGATTTTAAATTAAGCTTATGTTAATCATGCAACTATCTTTTTTAACGTTGGCCTAATATTAAGGGTAAAAATAGTACTGATTACAATAAGAAACCCTTCATATAGGTCACTTTAAAGATTTAGCCTTAAAGACCTTAAATAAATATTAGATAATTTTTATACCAAGTAAAGATAGTAAAATATTTTCCCACAATACTTGAGGAAAAATAATTGTTTTGTTTATATTACTATATGCTTATAAATATGTCAACACATTTATAAGCATGAAACGAATAACCACGGAAATTCGAATTTTTGTAATTTACAATATAATTAAGTGTATTACTCGGGGATAGTAGGGTGGATGACAGCCCTGCTAAAATGGATGCCCACCCAGCCTTCCTACAACATCTACCCTAAAAATATGATGAATGAGATTTGAACTGTTATTTCCTACCAAATTTTACGTAGTATAATATACGGGGTTGGTCAAAAGTCTGAAATGTATTTATTAATTTCAAACCCACAAAAAGAAATGTAATGAACATTTTCAGTTGTGTACATGTCCATGAACACAACTGTTTTAGCACTGAACATTTAGACATATTTTAATTGTTTTTCGTATTGCCAGGTGATGGCCCATGAAGGAAGTTTAAAAAAATTTAAATTTTAGCCTACCTCGAGTTATACCTTATTTTTAAGGTCTTTGTTTGTAAAACATAAGAGTGCAAACTTGAGGTCAAAAGGATGACCCTGTCAGAAAATATAGCCTCTCAAAGAATTTAATGTCATATAACTAACACTGCTTAAGACTAAGGCAAGATAGTTATTATCTATTGCTGCGTAGAGCTATAATTTATTTAACTGAATAAGAGAAATTAAATTTCACAAAAAATAAGTAACAAATTATTATAATAATGTTCTTAAACTGTTTTTAGGTAAACCTATTGTCAAAAGTGTTTTTAATAATTATTTTCTTATTTTTATCTTAATTAAACAGCATATCTATTTCTATAACGCAGTCGTTTGTTAATAATGAACAACATAATCAGCAACAGGGACCTGAAATGTTAAATAAATAGCCGTATAACTGAGATTAATTAGTAATATAACATTAAATTCTTTGAATCGCTGTATTTTGTGAATGGGTCATCCTTTTGACCTCAGGTTTGCACTTTTGTATTGAACGAACAAATACCTTTAAATGAGGTATAACTCGAGTTAGACTTACATTTAAAATTTTTAAGACTTCCTTCATGGGCCATGCCCTGGATATGCAAAAAACAACTAAAATATGTCCATATGTTTGGTAAGGGACATGGTTTTTAAATCAATAAATATATTCCAGACTTATGCCCAACCCTGTGTACTATAATACACACGTTTTTGGAAGTACAGGTTTTTATGAAACTAAGGGATGTTTTAAATTAAATGTAACAGATTTTATTCTAAATTAAACTGTGACGTCAATGGAACATCTCATTTAACTACGTTTCGTTCTACATTTTATTTGTAAGTCACTTGAGTCCTTATAAAACACAAAAACGCAGCCAACACTACAATCGTAAAAATGTCATCTCCACATATTTATTAATAAGACACAAAATATTATATGACATAAATATGTGTTGAGATCCAAACTGTCCTGCTTACCACTTAGGTTAAGAAGTGTTATTACTATTGTAAGTTCTCTGAGAAATCACTCTTGATAACTAAATAGATAATTGTTAAAAAAATAGTTACCTATTAATGACTTCTTGTAAAAATAAACAAAGAAAAAGCCTCAGTCTCAAATTCAAATTCAAAATCAGGTAAGTAAATAGTTTAAAAACTATGGGTGCTATACAAATATGGTAACTTGGTTGGAGATTTCCAACGCTTTGAGTGATTTTAAAACTAACTAAACGTTTTGCCAGGCATGAAACTCTTGTCGTCAGCAGGTGCTGCTTACTACCTCATCTTACTTATAAAAACATTTTTTTGGGCACTTAAATAGCCTATTTAGAATATTTTTAAATGTAGAATTCTTAAAAATTACATGCTTATATATCCAGATAGACTTACCAGAAAATATTACAAAGAATAACAATTTATACTAGTAAATTATCAATTAAAAAAAAAACACATAAAATGTATAAAATATAAAGGAAGTGAGTTAATTAAGTGGAAAGAAATTTTTTTATATATAAGATGAGGTAGTATGAAACACCTGAAGACGACGTGAGATTTATACCTGTCGAAACGTCAGCGTTGGAAATGTTTAACAAATTTACCAATATAAACAACCGAATGTCAACAAATAACTGTTAAATATTCTAAAATAAATAATATAGAACAAAATTTATCTTAATCATACAATGAAATTAATAGAATTTGTGAAGAATTACGTTAATGGATAAAGAGTGTGTACTGTGAAAAACAAATGTTTCTTCTTGTAAGTACGGAATATTACGTTTATACAATACTGCAAATACAACTTTTAGAGCAGGTCCTTATTTATTATTCGAAATGCTGTGATAATCACTAGAAATGAAAATCATATTTATTTTACAGAACGGAGTCTTATGAAATGTCTCATTATTAAATTAATTTTTATAACATGCATAGCATCAATGAACACACATTAAAAATACGTAGTGTCAATTCTACTAGAACACATACTTTACAAGTTTTATCTACATGGAAGGAATAAATTATATATTTTTATTTTGTTTTCATGTTCAATATGTATTACAACACGTTTACAGTCTTGGCCAGAGTAAAAATATAAACACAAGTAATTTTGACCTGCCTAATTTTGTATTTTATTCATTATCAATTTATATTTTATATGATATCTTTATTTTCAATTTAATGTTATGTATTGTACTGACAAATTAAAAAAAGAAATTATTGCGTATTTACTACGGTATATGTGTATTTTTTATAAAAAGAAACACGTTGAATGAATTCAAGCAATGACTTCACTATATCGTGGGGTTTTAACTACCACAGTAAATGATTCACAATTCTTATTTTCATTCAATTAACATTACATTGATCGATATCAAATGCTCAAGACTATTATTTTGATTGACTGTTTCAATTTGAAAAATAGTCGATTCATTAAAATATAAAAATATATCGTTCTGTGCTTATAAGTATTGCAGTTAATTTTAAATATATTTTAAATTCCAAGACACGAAAATTAAACTCCAAACATATGGTTCTATTCAGGTTATTTGATAACATTTTTATAACTCTTTTGTGAATTCCCTGATCACAAAAATGTGGTTTGCCAAAACCAATCACTGTAATATTTATATATTTCTATTTATGTTTCGGTAAATGTTTTACTGTGTGACATTTACTTGTTTTGTATTTATACAAAAAAAATTATTGATGATTAATTAAAGTGCATATTTTCCTGCAGAAAAAATATTTGTAAAATGTGAAGTAATTTTATACATCGAGAACATTTTAAAGCATAGAATGAATTTCATTTCGACTGGTGTCATTTGAATTGAAAAACTCAACCAAATCACAGAATTGGATCGGTTCATATTTAATTAAGAACATTTGTTATTAGTTGAATGTGTTTAAAGCAAATACATCCAATATCACTGTACGAATTTGGTATCTTAATTTCATTCAATTTATTGCATGTATCTCAAAAAGAAAAAAGTTGATCCATAACTGTTTGAAGTTCTGGTTTTCTGGTAATATAAATTTACTAATAAAATCAAATCAATATTTATTAGTGAATTTCAGAAGTCTGCTCAAAAATACTCTCACAAAACGTTTTGAAAGCAACGAAATTAGGAACATTGGTATATAATTATCTCATTCATGCTTACGACCTGAAATTCATTGAATTGTTTCAAATTGAATTCATATTGATACAATCCTTAATCTTAAGTTCTAACAACCTTGTACTGTTTTTATAGCTCTGTGTAATGACGACGCAAATGGCAACGTGCCTCTAGGCAAGTCCTGCAACCGATACTGGCAGTGCCAAGGTGGATATCCTCGACTTCAGAGGTGCCCTGCCATGTTGGTGTTCGACCGCAGGTCTCTGAGGTGTGTGGTGCCTCCCACTGAGGACTGTGAGGTGCCCACTACTCCACCTCCAGGCCCAGGCGAGCTGGAAGAGGACGGTGAACAGAACGTACCTCAGCAGTTACCTCAGCAACAACGGGGACAACAGCAGCAGCAACAACAACAGTTCAACGTGCCCCAGGGAGCTGTACCCGTGGCTGTTCGTAGCAGCAACAGGCCCAGGAACTGAAGCGGATCACTCCGTATCAACTTGTAAAAAGAGCTTTTGCATTTTGCAGGACTGAATTACTTTTTTGTTTATAATCGTAAACTTGTATACTCTCGAGAAATGTTAAAAATGCCATAGCACACCTCGGATAACTTTATGTTTTTGGAAAAGGACTTCAGCAATTCGTTCCCTGTGTTCCATATAAGCTCCTGCCAAACCACCAAATAGATACAAAAACAAATTTGTAATCTAGATTAAGTTAGAGTTAAGGTATTGTTGTAAGTATAAATGTAAGGATCAAAAATAAAAATCTAGTTTTTATTGTGTTTTATGATTTTCCAACTGGTAATCATACGTTTGATATTTCGTTACAAAATAAGAGAATAGTTGGCAAATCACTTTATACTATAATAGTAACTTATTAAAACGTGTTCAAAGTCGTTAACAAATCAAGCCTAGACACACACAGTTTAAATGAAAATAAATTGACAATATTTTAGTCAACTTTGATGTGAAATAGGGTAATTTTGTGTAGCCCATAAGTATGTAATTATAAAAAAGAAACCTCCTCTCCAAGCATGATTGTGGTTTTATTCATAAAACTGTAAAATATTGAATTTCAACTATTTATAACGAACAGAAAAACTAATATTTTTACTTTTGATTTGATTTAAAATGGCCAAATAGCAATTATTGTCAATTACATACACCTATTATTTCTACAATTTCATAAAAAAAGAAGTTTTTCAACTATGGAAGCTATCAAGTTATCTTAAGCTATCGTTTTAGGTTCCTACGAATAAAAAGTTTAAAGATTGGGTTAAGAATTCATTTTAAGCTGTTTAAAGAGATTTAGAGGTTTCAAAACTAGTAAAACGTTTATTAAAATAGTTGCAAATAAAAAAATTATTAAATACTAGTAGTTTGTGAAAAAGTTACTGCATTTTTTTGTTAGAATAATTGCAGTGTTTTCAAATAACAACTAACTATTAAAACAACATATTTTAGGTGATTGAAATTATCATTAGTTTTTGACTGTGTAAACTTTATTTATTCATATTTTCTTTTGCTATATGAAGTTATATATTTTTGTAAAAGTTTACTCAATTTTTATACTTAAATCTTGATCACAAGTTACTTAGAGAAATACCCACTGCGCAAATGCATAAGAGTCTGTAACAAACATCAAACTTATTTTTATTAATGAAATATCTCACTTTCACTTTGATTTTAGAATTTTGAAAAGTTCATGTACGTTTGAAGAAAAATAAGCAAATTATTTTAACCATTATGTAGACAAAATACTTTAGTGTTAAATCGTTCATTATTTTCTCTGCACTACTTTTTATAAAAGGTAGATACAGTAAATAAACAGCAGCTTTTTTTAGTGTTTTTAGGTTGACTTCATTGGTTAATTGTTGCAGGGTCATTGATTACTTTTTTTGCACAAAGCGAACTGTATATAAATTAATTTTTCACTACACTACTATGAGTTCAGCTGTTTTCGTTATGTGTTTACAACCTGCGAAACATCATATTTTCAACAGCTGTCTATTGTTTACTACCGAAAGTAACATTGTTTACAACCGAAAATTTTCCACAGTCAACAACACCTGTTTTTATTCCGTAGTGTAGTGAAAAGTATCGTTCAAAACTCGAGTGAAAGTGTTTTGTATGTTCTCGACCATTTTAAGTGCTTGACAAGTCTCGCACTTCAAACATATGGTCTCGAACATGCAAAACCCCACTTTCCACTCTTGTTATGAAATATACTATTCTAAGCATGTTTTATAATAACATGATGCACACAGAATTCATTTGCGTGGCTCCTGTTTCTGTAAAACCTTTTTTAAAACAACTGCTGCAGTTGAATTAGTTATATTGTAAACCGATTTCCAACCACAATAATAAGATGCTGAAAAATTATGGTTTAATCGAGTTTCAATATAAAAAAGATCATTGATTAATGTTTTGTGTGTTACTTCTAATACAACCTTGACAAATTGAACGTCAATTAATTGATCTGTTTTACAGGGAACCACTACAAGGTTACTCCTTGTGATCAACTGACAATTACATAGTAATCATCACGTAGAGTGAACGCCACGTGTTGAGTGGGTTATTAATTAGCAAAGCCTAGTGTAAAATATGAGCCTAAAGAACTAATCTTTACGTATGCATATTTCGTAAGTTTGAGGAACAGTTTTCATTAATAAAGGGTTAGCTCTAAATCTTTAAGCAAGCTTAATGAGTCCACTTTGCAATTCTCATAAATACCAAACATTTAAATGTTCTTTATAGAAAATGGGTTCATTAACTCTTATTGCATAATCGTATGTGAACAGTTAATTTCATAATTAAGACTTCTTATTTTTTCTTAAACATTCTGAAGTTGAAATAGATGACATATTTTTTCGTATGAAAAGAATTATGAATTTAAAAAGAAATATAGTATATTTCAATGCATCGTTTCTTTTTATACTATAAAATTCGACTGACTTTTTAAATAAAAATTCAATAAGGAATATTTATGTTCGAAACAACGTAAGTTCACCTAAATATGTGTATCAAAATAAAACAAATGTCTTAAATTAATTATATTAAATATTATCAAAGACTATTAAGTTCTGGTATAAAACAAGGAACTTGTGAAGTAGCTGGAAAAAATTATTCACATATATATTGGTATATTTAAATCTACCAATTTTAATAACACAATAAAGACAATGACATATTGAAAAAATGTTTTCCATAAATGTATAAAAACTATTTATTCAAATAATTAGTTTATTTTATAATTTTTAAGGCCTTTGTACATACAATTTCAAACATTATTTTTGTGATTATAGATCCCTTGATTCAATTAAGTATTTGCTTTTATGATTCATATTTTGTATCACCACCCTATATAGAACCAAATAAATTATAAATCAATCATGGATAACGACATTAGTGTTAACAAATTTCTCTTTAAAAGTACTTATGAGTTTGTACTAATTAAAATAAACAATGTCCCTCAGAGGAAATAAAATATATATAAATCACTTAACATAGAAATGTCCCAACAAAATCAAGAAAGGAAAAAATAATAAGAACGCATGCAAATAAAATACATAAAATGAAAATTCATTTTGTTACTAGAACAATTCTACAAATTAAATTTTTATTCAAGAGTATAAACTTAGTTTATGAAAAAATTTTACTAAAACGTCAAACTACTTTTAAATTATGTTTATTTTAAGGTGTTTCAAGACTAATGCTTGATAAGAGCATAATCCTGTAAAGGAATGTGTGTATATATATGGTAATATTATATCACAATATTTAACAAATTCGTATGTATATGATTTTCTTTTACAATAATTGACATTTGAAAGGCTTTTTGTAAATATATTTGATAAATCCCCAAACAAAAGCTTAAATTATTCCACGGAAGTACAAAAGGTGACATAATTTTTACTAATTACATATCATAATTTAGTTGAGATTAGGCTGAGCATAATTTTCAGAAGAGAAATTTAGTTCATGATCGTAATAATAGTAAGATTATTTAAGTTACCTAGTAGTAATTGTTATATATACTTTGACCTCGAATTATACATTGGTTCTCTTTTCATAATTGTATTTATATATTAATAAATTTTAATGTTTTTACAATTGTAATTTTAAAACTTCTTCAATAACTATACATAAGTTATTTGTCTTTAAATTACTTCACCAAAATATATTAGACTTACTACTTGCGAACGACTCCCTTCTCAGGTAGGCGTCAGATTGATCAACAAGCTTCCTGAAGAGTTAAAGATGATCAATAACGAAACACGCTTTAAGGCTCGTTTGAAACGCCTTTTGGTGTCTAGAGCATGTTATTCGATTGACGAGTTCATGATGAGTCGCTGGGATGATTTGAAAATAAAATGTAATTTTTTTTGCAAGGCCTGGTGTCATGGGTAAGAGAATAGGTGTGCAATTTGAAAAAAAATATGATTGCAGCAGCTTACTGTTTAGAATGTCTGAAAGAAACGTTTTAAAGTATTGTTATACTGTTGGTACATTTTAATTCATGAATTCATAGATTGTATACAGTAACCTAACCTAACCTAACCTAACCTACCCGCCCACCAATACATGTACTGTGGTAATGGCCCACCCACCAACTCATACACTAACTTTGGTATGATCCACCCACCATCCCATACACTAACTGTAATACTGACCCACCCGCCCACCCATACACGTACTGTGGTACTGAATACACGTACTATGGTTCTGATACTAAATAAAAAAATTTAGTAATAATTTTAGTATTATTATATAGTATGTTTTATAATAATACTAAAATAGTTATTTAGTATTATTATAATTACCTATTTATTTTAATTATAAATCAATGCATAATTTTTATACATTTGTATTAATGACTTTTGCTATAGCAATTTTATTGTTCAAACAGCAATAAATATATTCTTATTCTTCTTATTCTTATTTCTTTTTTAGTTTTAATTGTATACAATTTATAGGTTTTTCTGTTATATTTCTTAGAAGAAAACATCTACCTAACTAAACTTTCATTTAAAGCATACCAATATTAAATATAGATCAATTTTTTTAGTTAAGTTCTGCCACATCCTAATTGCTTCAAGAACATAGTATGGAGTTTATAGCAAGGCAAATAAATACATTGCTTCACTGTTATTACAACTATAGTTTGTATAGTAAATTATAAAAATACTAGTACATATAATATTTTACTTTAACGTTCCTCAAACTTAGACAAAAATATCACACCCCAATCATCTTTTACTTCTACCGGAATACTTCTCACATACTATAAGAATGTATAGATTATTCCAAAATATGGCAAAAAAAGTTGGATAACCTCTTAAAATCAGTTTTTATGCTAATACTAAATGTCATTTCTGCATATCTTTTTTCCATGTTGAATGTAACACTAATGTGGAATAGGTCCTGCAAATAAAATATTAGTGCTATTATTAACACGTTCATCTTCCAAGTAATACAAATTTAATTAGGTTTCATATACATGTAATTGGTATAATTTAAACAAATTAAAAATTTATTAGCAAAACTGTTTAATAATTTAAAATACTCATAGATGCTGCACCATTATCATGTTTATATACGTTTAATTTATATATTTATTCAATCCCTGTCATGCTGGTAATACATGTTTACTAAAATTCTTTGTGTACTTTTATTAACAATGTTCGGGTCATATAGATAAAAAAATGCATATATGCACTCTTTTGTTTTGTTAGAAGAATGAACATTTTGTTTAACGATAATAGCATGCTCACTATTTACAATTTACCACATGTAAGACAATTTTACATTTATACGGGCAAATAAACATGAAGAACTAAACAAAATTGAAATAGTATCATGATAAATTTGTGTGATGTATGGGATGTGAAAACTAAAGTTTTAAGCTGAATATGACCAATTTATTAACAATAAATATGACCAAGAAGGGTGTTATTATACAAATGATAATAGGCTTGAAAATAAAAATGATATTTTTGTGTCGGTAAAAAAAATCCAATGTACCATAAACATAATATATATATATATATCATAGCATAGCTATTAAGCTGATTCACTTGAGCAATGGTTATATTGTTATAGGTTGAAATATTCTTCAATGAAATTCACACGTTTTCAAATAAATAGCGTGGCAGTAATAAAACATTTGTTAGCCGATTTGCTGATCTTAAAGTCATCATGAAATAAAGGCACATTTTTTAACGAATATATTTTGGATAGTTGATTAAAAATATATATATATATATATATATATATATATATATATATATATATATATGCAGGATGTTTGCATTTGAAATCTTAGTAATATAAAATAATTCCTATGTTCTTCATGGAATTATGCTTTAAAAAATGTCAATTTATAAAGCCATAAATTACCAAGAAAAGCAATTTTTTTCATGAAATGTCAGCTACCTTTGAAGCGATATCTCAAATTTATAAGGCCAATTTGGTTTATGCCTTCTGTTGGTTTCCCAACAAATTAATTATGTAGGTAAGGTGATCTAAGAAAGGCATTAACCATCTCTAAGTAACATAACGTACATAATACGAATTTTATTTTTACTTTTGACAAACAAGATTTAAACGCAATTAAAATAATTTAAATTTTGTTAACATTTTTACCTTTGCAATATTATTAACAAACAACATTAAATTTCAATGAAACCGTTATATAAAAATAAAGTATTTAAGTTCGAAATAGAATGTGACATTTTGAATTAATGAACATTAAAATTAAGTAGAGGTACCCTAAACATTTTAGATTTTACAGTTTAATGGTTAGTAAAAAAAAACTTCTATATTTAACTAAATGAAGTTATTTCCATTAAACTGAGAATATTATTTAAGGCATTTACATTTAAGATGATACTACCAAAAAGAAAACATACTGGATTTAAATTACAAAACTACCATTTATCACAAAACTTTGACACAATCTAAAATTCATCGTAATACATGACTTTAGAAGTAAAATCATGAAAGAAGAAATTCTGAATATTTAGTACTGAAAGAAGTTACAAACTGTAAATAAGGTACAGATTGAAGCTTGAATGTTTTGGATATTCGTGTCTAAATTTTGTAGATGTTACTTATTCGATTTCGTCGGTTGGAGCTTTGTATTGTTCTATAAATGTGAACCTGACTCTGGAATAAAGTAATTGATATTTAGGAATGTACAATCAGCTGTTCACCCAAGGATATCTGAATTATATGATTGTATAAATGTGAGGTGTACTAATTCTGATAAACTTTATAGTTTGGAAACCATATAAGTAGGATTTTTTGTCTTTAATCTGTTATTCAATCTATGTATAATATTATATTATGTTCAAGAACAGTTGTTATAAAAATGTTACTATTGTTACTACATCATCTTTAACATTTTTAAGGTTTAGGTAGATGGACTAGTATCGTAGATTGTAATTAGAAAGACTCATAAATGGCTTTGCCTACATTTTTCGATGAACTTATTTTATAATTACAGAAGGTGTTAATGCAGCTATTTAATTATTTATTCTTAAGACGACGATCGTCAAGAAATGGGGCGAATATGGATTTTAAATTAGTCTAATTAGTGTTGATGAGCGAATTCAATCCTTGTTATAAACTAAAACGATTACTCCTAAGAAAATATAATTGATTAATCACAAATGAATAACCGGTGGCTATCAATCAGCTGACCCATTTCAACATTTTCTATGATTATGATTGAGACGGAACTGAGCAATTTTAGTTTATGAAGGTGAGTTTTAAGCATGTTATAAGTTAGTTATTTTATTTTGGTATCCTACAATGAAAGACTTGCTTGTCCCAGTTAGAATGATAGATTTAAAGTGTGAACTCAAAATTTATTTGCACACTTAATGCTGTATCTGATAGTGGCCACGTGCAGTCCAGGGACGTGCCCCCCGATATTGTCAACTTTTTGAGCGTGCGAAGCGAGCATCTTTGAAGTTTTAAAAATTATGTTCCTTGAAACATCCTTCAGACTAGGTCTTAGAGAAACAAACAAGGGTTAGTCAAATAATAGGTCAAGGAAATGCTGAATAGAAATAAAATATTGAACTAACAAATACACCAACTAGTCCTAGTTTAATTTACATATTTGGCAAACTTTTTACAAAAAACTATTCTCTGGATGGCTTGATGTAGTTTCTCAGAGTCTGTCTTCAAGTTCTTACAATCTTTTCCAGGTGAAAATTTTCTCGATGTTTCCCTTTTCCATTTTCAATGTTCTTTCCTACCATTTATGTCCAATCATTACTTCTTTCCAAGTCCACTGAAACATTAAAAAATTGTCAATATTTTCATAGTTTTATACTTAAAATTAAACTCCTATTACAGTAAATATACATACCCTATGATAATATGATTACCAAACCAGATACAGTAGGGATGGCAAATATTTTCAATGTATCGATATATCTAATTACCGAATATCTCAAACTAATTATCGATCTAAGGATAATATCAAAAGTAAAACATCGATATATCGAATTGTAAATGATTTATCAGTTTAAAATTATGCCCTTAACTCTTATGTCATGACCAAAAAATACACACATGTTTGCTGTCACTATAAAGAATATCCTACTTAATGTAAAAATTAAATTCATTTATTTACACGAAAATAGTTGGGGTTGAGTGAAAAAATCAAAATGAGCATAATTGTACATTTTTTTATAATGTTAATTATAAAAGAATAATGTAATAACATTCGTATAAGATCACCACGCGTTCCACCCACTTGTCTAAAATAAACTACATTTTAGTGCGTTAACACCACGTAACAAAACTAAATAAAGTTACTTTATTATTACAATGTTTGTTTTGTACGCATAAGAGGCAATTTAAACATGTTTTTTTTCGAATCGTGATGATTTTGAGGAGAGTGAATAGCGCCAATATTAAGTGTTACAATATCGGACGAAAATATCGATATATCCGATTTTATCGAAAGAAAATATCGATACAAATGTATCGAATATCGATATATCGAAACATATTAATCGATATTTCAGATGTATCGATAAATCGTTGCCATCCCTCGTTACAGGACCACTAATGTAGTGTTATTTATTTTATTGATTATTTTATTTAAAATTTAGTTAACACATTATTTTATGTTTTTCACTAAGTTAAATAAATTTTGGTAAAATGGTTATTTTGTCAGGATTTGGTAAAATGGAGCCTAAATCGGTGATTTATTTTAGATGTAATTTTGAATATGATATTTTATATAAAATTCGCATAAAATTTATGAAAAGATAATAAACAACAGGTCTAAGCCGAATTTATTAAGCAAATAACATTAACTAAAATATTTGACACAAACAGTTAGATCTCATTTATAGACAAACTTGCAAATGCGCTTAACTATCTGAAATATTATTACTTATATATTCACTGCTTATCAATATAATCCTCACTGAATAAATTACAATATTTAAAATCATATATTGTTTTTCTACTAATAAGTTGGCAATTTTATTGTTAAATATCACAATTTTCACTAATCAATGTTAATTGTCAATTTACCAGTTTCCAAACTATCTCTATAAAGAACCCTTTTCAAACTTTAAATGAAAACTACTAAAGCTATAAAAAACTGTCTGAACAAGTTACTAAAAGATACTGTTTTACCTACTCGTCTGTTATTTGCAAATGTTTTTAAAATTTATTAAGATTTTTTACGCTTATGATTATATAATTTATTTTTGATTGATTGTTAGTTTACAAATTAACTAATATGTTCAATACGTTGAATTGTCATTTATATATTGAAACGTTTCTTAAAATTAAGCATTAAGTACGAAATTATTTTCTATCAAGTTAAAGTTTCTATTATACATTTTACTGTAGCTATTTTGCATACAAAATTGCATCGTCTAATGAGTTTTATAATTTCCACTAAATATCAGTGTAATTTATTGAACAGTCTCCCTTAAAAGTAGGAACGTAAGGCTTAGATATTTAATCTGCTTATGAAAGTACACATTTCTTTTGAATCTTTCATTCAATAAATCCAAATTGGTGTTGAGAGAGAGCTATATTAATCTGTCCTATCTTTGCTGCCAGACGAATGGATCAAGCTTTGGTAGTATATCCATACTATATCTTTCAACATTCAAGAGCATATATGAAATTACACTGCAACGCACTATCTATGTTCACATCAAGATAGATTAAAATGACACTCATTAAAAAATAATATTTTTGTTGAATGTCCAAAAATTACAATATCTCCTAAAATAATAAGTTCTTAAAGAATCTCAAGACGTACGGGGTCTTGAATTATGTTCTGTACATTAATGGAACATAATTAACATGTCTGTATCTATTTTGTTTCAATTATCAGAATTAATTACTTTTAATGTTATGTAAATAGTGTTCAACCTTTATTATCTTTTTTAATAAACTGATAATAAGTAAAAGATTCTCAATTACGTCTTTAGCAGTTCATTAAATTACTAAAATAAAGGATGAAAGAGATGCAACAAACACTGGGTATATAACATGAAAAATAACTTACTCTGATATTAGAAACAAAATAGATATAAGCACAATATAATTTAGTAAAATATGGTGTGCTATTAAGACAGAACAAGCATAGAAGGCCCCGGCCAATATCTGATATTCCTTCAATAGGTATTGTATCAGGACATATTGTAATTTTTGGGTATCCTTCAACAAAAAAATATTATTTGGTCATGAGTAACCTTTTTAGTTGTCTGGATGCGATGGTAGATACTGGGTTGTGGTTTATTCATGCTTAATTTGCATTAATCTGTCATGCAGCTAATTAAATTATGTTAATTTGCATACTAAAAATACAAACAAAGAATCCCGCCTGTGTTTGTAGCATTCAAATAAACATATTTTTAAATTTAATATTGCCAATAGGTCGAAGGTCTGTGCGACAGCTTTATTCAACTTGATAAGTACCAAAGGTCAGCTCAGTGACGTCACACCTAACCAAATCCCCTCTGGTGAGCCACAACTCTGACTGTGGTTAATGCTTAACGAACACTGACCACTTGGAATGAGCGTCCTCAGGCTCCTCACAGGTGAGGGTAGACTCATCCAGGACCTTGCCATCGCCACAGGTGATGAGGCGAGGGAATCCGTTGACACAGGTGATGAGACGCTCACAGTCTCCTGGGACGGCGAACCTGGGGTAGGGCCAGAACTTGGCAGCCGCGGAGTGGGGGTCCACCTTGTCGGGGCACTTGAAGCCCAGGACGGCTTGAAACGTAAAAAGGAATTGAACATTTGTAATTGCTGTTGAGACTTTAATGGTTATTGGAAAGGACAAATTAAGCCTATATGAATATCTCAAGAGGGTATATTCAATCAATTAATATAGAGTGAGATGTAAGGAAATTATCGCCTTTATTTTTATCATTTGATTGCAGATCACTGTAAAAGTAAGAAGAATGTCAAAGTTTAAATTTACATGCATGTTTACCTATTTGTTACATCAGCTGTACCATTCTAGAAGAAGTTACTACTGTCGGCGCAGAAATTATATGTACCCAGTGTAAGGCTGCTTACTAAGAAACCAACAATTCCTTTTGCAATGAAGAATAAAAAAAATTGCCTCTAAGAAATGAAAAATGCAATCACATCACTGTTTTCCTAATTTAATTGATTGTTATGACATATTTACTTTTCAATTTTTTCTATAAAATTCAGTAATTTGTATCATAGTAGGAACAAATAATGTGGTGACATTTTAACTAGTTTCAACTATGAATTGACTATCCATTTTTATTACTTAACTCCTGTTAATTTATCATGTTTATACTTGAATAAATGGCCGACAGGAACCCTTTCTATAAGTTTTATAAATTTCATAGCTTTAAATTCTCAGTAGAAAAATTCTTATTAATATCCTGAAACAACGTTTTCTTGGCTTCTAGAGTTCATAAAATGAATTAGTTGTCATGTTGAAATCCTTGTAAAATGAATAGTTTTGATGCATTACTTTAATATGCATAATTAGATCACTTTAAATTGTTCAATTTAAATTTATGTAAATCAATTTAAAATCACCGCAGGACGAAAAAAGCTGGTTTGATTATTTATTGAATACTATTAACTAAATATACTAATGAAATGCAAGCTTTCAACTAAAAAGTCAACAAGCTATTTGCCACAAATTAGCTTGAATTTTAACGAAAGAATTAAAACAAGTATTTTGGATTTATTTGTCGTATTTTTTCCACCCAGCATTTACTTCGCTCGTGTGACGTTATGGGACATGCGCGTGATATCTACCATCTTCTTATCTTTGTACGTAGTACACTGCAAATATATGCTTAATTTCATATCTCATTTTAGCTGTACCATTAGCAATACTACTTATTTCAGTCAGTTATATGGTTCAACACTGTGTCTCTTTACAAGTAATTGTAGCACAGTTTTTGAAATTCTATATATATATATATATATATATATATATATATATATATATATATATATATATATATATAATATAGAGGACACCATATCTCAATGATCGACAAAGTAATTTCGAGTACATTATTTACACTCTCAATATTCTTTACTTTTATCCAATACAAGATTAAAACTATACAAACAAATTTGTTTTTATTTACTTTCTCACTTAAGCCACTTAGCCAGACTTAGTTTTCAAATATACTTATATTTTTAACGCACCTGCCCACCCATACACGTACTGTGGTATTGACCCACCTGCCCACCCATACACGTACAGTGGTATTGACCCACCTGCCCACCCATACACGTACAGTGGTATTGACCCACCTGCCCACCCATACACGTACTGTGGTATTGACCCACCTGCCCACCCATACACGTACAGTGGTATTGACCCACCTGCCCACCCATACACGTACAGTGGTATTGACCCACCTGCCCACCCATACACGTACAGTGGTATTGACCCACCTGCCCACCCATACACGTACAGTGGTATTGACCCACCCATCCACCCATACACGTACTGTGGTATTGACCCACCTGCCCACCCACACACGTACAGTGGTATTGACCCACCTGCCCACCCATACATGTACAGTGGTATTGACCCACCCGCCCGTCCATACACGTACAGTGGTATTGACCCTCTCGCCCACCCATACACGTACAGTGGTATTGACCCACCCGCCCGTCCATACACGTACAGTGGTATTGACCCTCTCGCCCACCCATACATGTACAGTGGTATTGGTGTGTATGGAATTTATATATACAGAATTTAAAATAGATAACATATAATCTATATAGATTAAATCAAATATATACTAAGCCCTATTTAGGAACACACAGAATATCACAACCAGAATCCTGGTGAAGAATGTCTCTTCATAATTCCAGATATACTCACATAGTATTTCTACACAAAAGTCTGACAAGATTGACAATTAAAGCCAATTGAACCCTTAAGAATTGAGATTAAATAGCATAATATCAATTGCATTTAAAATTATATGTATGTAATAGAACTATAAATTTAGACTTCATATCTATAAATTCCAGTAAAATTAGCAGAAGAAAATATATTAATGAAGTTATTATTTTTTGTGGCAATTGGTCATAGCTTTACTTAGCAATTTCTCTCACTGATTTTCGTATTATATGTTGACTAGGGGACACCCCTGCGTGCTTCCAGTGTCAACCCCACCCGATGCAACGGTGAAAAAAACTACTCTGTGCTTATATCCGAAGTTTTAATCAGATTACTCACCTTCGGGGTTGCAGGAGTCTAGGAGGAGATCGGGCCAGTTGCAAGCGTGGGTCTTGTCGTCGTATGCAAGGCCGGGCTCGCAGGGAGTCTGGTAGGGGTAGCCGTGCTCACACTTGATGTAGTTGGTGCTGCAGGAGGAACTCTCGGGGTAGATGCCGAACTTGTACTCGCAGCCGGGGGAACTCTCCGGAACCACTGAACATACGACACTGTTTTAAATCGCTACCTCTCTTGTTTCTTCTAACAAACCTATTAATATTGATTCTCCTTATATTTAGCAATAACAACTAAACAAAAAGTTAGTACTGTAAATGGATTTTTCTAAATTCGAAGTGTACAAGAAAAGGGTTGGAAATGTTTACTTTTTTTACACAGACTTTGGTAGCTTGTCCTATATATAGAACCTATTACCTGCAGGTATTAAAATTTTAAAATGTTACTTATTAGTATATTGCATAATTTATATGTAACAACGTGGATGTATGGGACAGCTATCAGGACATTTCTGTTTGTTTTTGATTTACCTAGGAGGAGAAATTTAATAAAATATGGGATAGTTAAATGAGTGGATATCATACCTATTTCAAGATCCCATAGACATTCCAAACCTTAATATTGGTAAAATAACTATATTATTGAGATTGTATCCTTCATAAATTATCTAACTGCTCCGGCGTTAAAGATGAACGTTGTTTTGCAAAATTGTTTTACGCTAATAGAAAGCTTAAGCTTAATAAGGACTTACAAACAGCCTTCCTGGCGCCGCAATCGACACCCCAGTGGTAGTTGCAGTGGTTGTGGACGTTACCCTTTCCGTCATACAGCAGACCGTTCTCGCACTGTTCCAGCGTCAGAGTGCCGTTGGTGCACTTGAAGAAGTGGTCACAAGCCTCGGGGTGTTCGTAGGTCTGGACTCCATGCTGCTCCGGACACCCTGGAGCGTCCAACACTGGCAGACTTTGCCCTGGACATACAACCAAACAAAAGTTTAGTTTAATATATGATAAAGGGTGATAAAAATTGAAAACTTACAGCTAAAACATAAGGGAGTTTCGTAGTTTATATTTGGATGTATAGTAGTCTGGCAATTAGTATAACATTCAGTATTATAAATTTGACAGTTATAGTCCGAATAAAATAACTTTGGTACTGACGGAACGGCCACGCACCACTGGTCTGAAATGACAAAACTCTGAGCTTTAATTTGCTGTCAAACTTAAAATAAGTAAGCAATAATTTTCAAACTACTTGTATAGTGTCCACCATGTTATATTCTTTAAGAAAAAATTATTCTGGATATTTTGCTTAAACTAATTTGTTTTTTTATTGTGATATTTGTGTTTAAGAACACGGTTTTATGAGTGAAATTGCGCATGAGTCGTCTTTAACCTGTTACTGCAGCGAGAGTAATAATAATAAAATAATTTCTTGTAGATGGATGACAGTTTGATTCATTGTGATTAGTTTGGTATAAGTCTCATTTAATAATTCAAACAGGTTAATGAGAAATTAATTTTTTTGTAAACCTTTGTAAATTCGATAATGACAAACGCTAGATAAAATTTCTTTAAACCTAAATTAATTGTGTTATTTAAGTGACACTAAAATCGTACTCTCGTATTAAATAGAATTTTCTTGAATTAGGAAGAAAGATTCAGAAGTTTTCAAAACTCGATTGTCAACAAGGCGGCAGTGATACCACACGCACAATGTACAGTCACTGGCTCAGCTCTTGCCTCTTCCATTGCAAACATTTCTTGTCAACTACTAACAGAACACTTCCTAAAATTTGAAAGAGCCTAAATATTATAATTGCAATAAACACTGATAATTATATACACACTGAATCCTATAGCATTATTGTCACATCTAAATAAATAAAAAACGGGTTATATCACTAAAACTAAATAACTGTATAAAAACAAACTAGTGATTAAACTATACTAAGCACTGTCAAATCGATAAAGAACTGAACACGAACACACCTCAAAGTCAAAAGTCAACTAACTTACCTTATTTCTTACTGGAGAAACATTTCTTATCTGGAAATATCGTCGATCGGAATTCGTTTTACGCTTGGACTGAATATTCAGTCTACACTTTCCCTTGAGCAGAGTATACCTTACGCGTCCAACACAGCCTGGATGTAAACGAACTATGAGTTTACTTCATCAACTCTTCATTATTTTTCCGCATGTTTTATTAGTACCACAGTATTATTTTAACTATACATAAATAACACAGTTAATGTTTGCTCAAATAAATTTTGTCTAGCGTTTTTCGTTTCCGAGTTTGCAAGGTTTTACAAAAAATTAATTTCTCATTAACCTGTTTGAATTATTAAATGATACTTTTACCAAACTAATCACAATGAATCAAACTGTCATCCATCCACAATAAATTATTTTATTATTATTATTTTTGCTACAGTGACAGGTTGAAGACGACTCACGCCCAATTTCACTCATAAAACCGTGTTTTTAAATACAAATATCACTATAAAAAGCAATTTAGCTCAAGAAAAATCTCCTGCATAATTTTTCCTTAAAGAATATAAACTGTTGGACACTATACAATTAGTTTGAAAATTATTGCTTACTTATTTTAAGTTTGACAGCAAACTAAAGCTCAGAGTTTTGTCATTTCAGACCAGTGGAGCGAGGGCGTTCCGCCAGTACCAAAGTTATTTTATTCGAACTATAAACGAAAACATATGGCAATTTTCTACATAACACATGCTTAAAACATTTTTTTAAAGGAAATACTAAGGTTTGCGTGTCCTTTTAGGTGTCATTCACCCATGGATTTTTATGTTCTAGGGCTATTTAGGCAGAGAAGACACAAACTGAAGTGTACTGATTGGGTGTCAAGCTATAGAACATTGGGTGTTGAGAAGTTCTCCAGTCCTGTGTAACGATGGTAGGGCCAGCACCGTTATGAGCCCCTCCCTTCTTTCATCTCAAAATCCTGGATAGACGTAGTAATTATTTATAACAATTGATAAATATTTAGATTAGTCTGAGGTGTTCGTTGCTGCCATAAAACAAAGTGACGTCTGTTTCTGTTTTTTTTTTTTTTTTTTTTTTTTTTTTTTTTTTTTTTTTTTTTTTTTTTTTTTTTTTGTAGGATTTACACAATATCTCATTCCTAATATATTCTAATTCACATATAACTTTTTGAGTGGTCGAATTTTGTAGCGAAATACCCCAAAATTAATTTAAATTTTACCTCGGTATTAGTCTTTGGCAGGTACACTAAAGTATCACCAAGAAAATGCCACTATTGTGTGACAAAAACAACCCTTATAATGCGCGTTTTTGAAATACTTGGCTATTATTATTGATTATCGTTATTGTTACATGTATTATATAATATGAAAATAAATATTTAGTGTACTAATTAGTCCCATGACGTTGTATGAAAAAGTGTACACTTTGTTACTATATACGTGGAAACGTTCTTTATAACATTTAATTTATCAATATATCAATTTACAAAACAGGTAAGGGACATTTAGCTTACTGTAGGATCCGATCCACGTAGTATTTTTCTGACTTTTTGGTAAATTATAAGCATGATACTAAGTTCCTCTACCCTGGACAACATCCTAATTATGGTAACCACACGGTAATATTCTGTGGCAGTGTCCACGCCAATGGCAACCATTAAGTGGTCGTTGTGTCAGATGAATAGGACTTTAAACAGATTATATCAGCTCCAACTTCAATAAACCTTAAGTCCCAAGTAGCTTAGGTCCATTTTTCAAGGCTAACAATACATTCAAGATCTAAAATAGGAGTTTTCCTATTTTAGGTCTTGAATGTATAACACTTGGCAATACATAATTTTTACAAGCAGAAAGTCGCATAAACCTTAAAACATAAAAACTTACGATTTGTTAAATAAAAAATTGTAAATGATGTTATTTCAAATCAAAAGATTATATGAATTAAGTTTGAGAACTCATGGTTAATTGTAACAATAAACAGGAAAAGAGTATACACCATGTAATATTATATTCATTAAAATATAGTATAAAGATAAACAAATAATTTATTTATGTATTTGTTCATAAATTCATTTACCTAACCCATAGACAATGCAGTGGGGTTTTATTTTTAAAAGTCTCGTGTAGAGTCGTGCGGGCTAATGTAGAAATGTCGCTAAACCTAAAGGTCAAGCGAAAGTGCCAAGGCTACAACGGCCTAAATAATTACATCGATTATTTGCCTCATTGTTCAAGTTGAGTAACAGCTGTTAGCCACTCCCGTTAATAACACATTGGCGGTTCTCAATGAACAGTTATCTCAACCTGTGGAGCTGTTGAAGCTGTGAACTGTTATATAGTTGAGTTGTGGATTTACTTTTACCACATATTATTGTTCCTAAGTCACTTATATGTCATGCCCTCTTTATATATTATTAATATATTTCTTATAAATTCTGTTTTACTTATGCTATAGAAGAATATTTCCTTTAAAAAGAAAAGATAAAGCAAGCTTCCTTTTAGAGATTGTTTTTTGAATAAAATATACGAAAACGTTTTTTGAAAAGACTCCAGGGAATTATTGTTAAAATCTTACTGCATATTTCAAGGAATACATATGCAAAGAAAATGTTTACTACAAATTTCATCATAGAAAATAATCATTCCTTTTCTTTATCCCTGAGAACTCTTAAAACTGTTACATTTGTATTACTTACACGTTCAATAAAAGTACGACCAACAATTAAAAAACGATTGTGGTGGAACGTAGGAAAGGGAAACTGTAAGAACTAAAATCACTTATTTGGCATTCTTACAACTTCCAAGAGACTATATTGTAATATAAGAAGCTTAAAAATAAAATTAAAATCAAACCAAGCAAGGAAAGAAAATGTTATGTGGAATTTTTTTATGTGGGAAATAAAGTATCAAGGGAGTAATTATTTATTTTATCAATTTATTTATTTTATATTCTATAATCCATGTAATGTTCTGTTTGTGAAGTGGTTTATTAACATTAAATAATTAATTTGTTACATATAAACGTCACTGTCACGAAATATTATGAATGTGTATTATGCCCTTATATTAAAGATAGTCTAAAAATAGCACCGGCCAAGCATTGTTCTTTTGGAAAACATCATTAGTAATATTACTGGTTTGTCAGATCCACAAACCAAATTCCATTCCCAGGGCCTTCCAGAATTTAGTACGCCTTTGGCCCTTTCACCGGATATCCTGATTTATTACCAGATATTGTGTAATGTCCTGATATAACGTACGACGTGTCACGGTTTCACAGTACGTGTTCCTCAGAGTGACATCACATGATGGCTTCTGAACGGAACAGATATCACTCCGAACATGACCACTATGTTGAATAAATATATAGATATTTCAAACTTAGTTAGAAACGAAGGCTACACTCGTTCATTTACATATTAACAGAGAAATATTAAACAGAGCTCGCTTTCTTATAGGTACATTGAACGACTAAGTGGCCGTTAATGTACATTATTATATAAAGTAATAATTAATACGTTTATCCTTGAGAATTAGCAGGTATATGGGAGGTACTGACAAGGTGCTGGTCCTGCCATTGCATGCAAGATTGGAGAAATAACTTCTCGACACACTATTGGATTTTCGCAATCAATAATCACCCATATATTGACAATCAATGTATTAACCATAGGTAGATGGTATCCAATAGTCTTTAGCAGACCAAATATATTGAACTTGCTCTGTTGATTATAACATTCTATGTAGCTGCAAATGATTAAACAGTAAGTTTTTCTGTATTTTTAGTGTTCATTATAACTGATTTATAAACTGAATATTCAATTTATATTTTACTTTGATAATATACGAAGTTTTCAGATAAAATCATATACAGTTGTCGGTTCAAGTCAATCACATGAACCATTTAATCACACACTGACTGGTGTTTCTGGGCCATGCCGCCTGGGGTTGTGAGCTATTGCTCAGCGAAAGCTACAGAGAGGTCAAGGCCTCGCGCCACGACGGATGGTTTTACTCTCGATTTCTATTGGGAGCTACCTTTCACTCTCGATAGTTCTAGCACCGAGACGTTCTCATCACAGAGCAAAGAACCCATGAGTTTGGGTTGAATTCTATCGAAATTAAGTTTTAAAAATCTAAATGAAATGTATCACTATTTATAATATTCACCTGTCATGGTTTTTTAATTCATAATTCAATGGCAAGTTTCCTCACCTCCTCAGAATGCGTAAACCAATCCTCACCCTGTTAAACATCATTACCTACTATCTCCCCTAGCAAGAGTTGTGAGGTCAGACACTTATGGAGACCTTGTGTTATGGAGACAATATATGGTGATAACAATAGTAGTCCCTTGATAAAAACCCTTTCATATTCCCTCCCCTCGCAAAAGACCCGATGTCAGGCAATAGTATAGATTTTGTGCTCGCCATTATATAGTACTGCCTATTATCTCACGCAATGATAAGCATCCCTTTCTGCTCCTGCCCCTCGTAGCATATCTAAGGGGAGACAGTTATTTAGATCTTGTACTCCCCAATATATGGTGCAACCTATAATCTCCCCCATCGATAAACACTCCTTCCAACTCCCTTCCATTGCAAAACTCTTATGTCAGACAGTGAAGTAGATCTTAAACCCACTAATGTATAGTGATAACAAAAATCTCCTCCCTTAATATACTGTCTCCCTTTCCTATATAATATATTTTCCGCAAAATACCTGAGATCAAACAATGGTGTAGACCTTGTGCTCACCTATATTTTGTGATACATATAATGATCCCCTTGAATTACACACGTTGCTACTTCCTCTGTATAAGTCTGCACTATAGGTCTTGTGCTCACTAATAAAGGCAACTCCTATAATCTATCCCCAATACAAACAACCTTGATACTCGTTTCCTTACACCAGAAATTGATGTAGGTAGGTAATATAGGTTGAAATATATACAACCCCTCTCCCGTCATTAATATTCCTTCCTACTTCATCCCTTCACAATAGATCATGGAGCACCATGCAATATATGCTTATGTATATATATATATATATATATATATATATATATATATATATATATATATGTATGTATATATGCTTATATAGGGTTTATATGACGATTCTATAACCCCCTTCATTAAGAAACCCCGCCTCGTACTCCCTCCTCGTATAACATGCAGTAATGTAGGTCTCGGTATTGACAGATATGGCGAACCATATTTCCCTCCCCCCTTGATATCACCCCTTGCACCTACCTCCCCTCACATCGTATATGAGATAAGACATTGATGTAGGTCTCGGGCTCGCCAATATATGGCGATATGAAAGCGGCCCAATGCCGTAACCGGTTGGTCAACTGCCGTATTGTATTTAGCTACCCGAGAAGTTGTGCAAGTCTGGCTACCCGTTCACCTCTCGTACGCCGAGAACTGCTCTGGCGGCGGTAGCAGTGACTCACATGCGCTACGCATAAACTGATATGCTGTACGTGTCATGAGGCAGAAGTGTGAATTACGCTGTTCATGATCGATGATAGCTTATTTTTACATCAGCATTATTTATAGGTTTATTCCCATGCTTTCTTATAATCATATTTCTGAGGTATATCATATAATCATAACTTATACTGGCATTATTAATCGATAACGCTCACTTTGTAGTAGGCCTACTTGTCCTTCTTAATCTACCCGAATAAGCTACCCTCATACATAAATAGTCTTTGGAGTGTGGGTATACGAAGTTAAAAAGGAAATAATTATTAATAATTTGGATTTTGAATACGATATTGTTATGATAACTGATATTAATAATTAGAACTAAATAAATGAATGATGCCGTCAACGGGAGTTACATGTGTTGTCCTAGACTCGATGAGAACGATACCCTATCCGTCTACCAGGGCAAGATGAGGCACTGACAGCGGAGTCGAAAGAATGTCATCATTTATAGTTTAAAGTATCATTGAAAATGCCCCCGAACTTGTATCTCTTTATTGAAGTTTATTGACAGGTGAATGTCCATCTGTTTGACAGCAGTTGCTACACCGATTTCAAAGAAATATCCATCTTCTCTTTCAACCTTAAACCTATCTCGTATTTTGGCGTTACTATATTCCTAAAAATCTTTGAGAAAGTTGTTGGCAGCTTCTTGCGTAGGAGGATACAAAGACTTATCTTTTCTTACCAACACGTTTTATAGGCTGGTTAATCTACCATAAATAATTGTTGTCTTTTGTTGCCATGCCGGTAGAACTTCAAGGTCAGGTAGATACCATTTATGTAAATTTTAAGAATGTATTTCATAAATTGTCCCACTAATTATTCATTAAAATCATGCTACCTTTGGACTTTTCCTGACCTCACAATTTGAGTGAGTTCTATTTGTATGAACAGAGTTTCGTGCTTTTAACCCTATTAGGACCGCACAAAAAATGGATTTTATGGGGTGACTACTTTTTAGATATGTGAAATGAGACACTAGCCTGCTGAAAAAGACTGCAGCAAATTGAAGGTTTTTGTAAGCATTTACAAAATATATTATTACTAAAATATATTATTACAAATATATTATTATTATATTATTACAATATATATATATATATATATTATTACAAAATATATTATTACAAAATATATTATTACAAAATATATTATTACAAAATATATTATTACAAAATATATATATTACTAAAAAAAAGAAATATCACTAAGTTTTGGTATTGTTTTTAAGGTTTATAAATTGGGAATACGAACATAATGAAATATTATCCTTTTTTATACATGCAATATACATTTGAGATGTATACAAAAAATAAACAAATAAAAAAACAACATTTTCATTTTTGACACATTAAAGCAAAATAATTAAAAATAAATAATTTAAAATATTTTTACCGTGGGAAACCTCTTATTTCTGTTTCAAATGCAGTATTTTAGCTTAGTACCAAATTTCATCACATTTAGCTGAGAAATAAAGAAAACATTTGTAAAAATGTTAAGTTTCTCTTTATATGCATGCTTGATATATGTACTATTATTACAAATGAAAAATAAATCTAACATAATGTAAAATTACTAGACCTACTAAGTTCCTCCAAAAGGTGAAATGTTGTATTTCACATCTTAAATATATGTCAATGTCAATTATTTACACTATTTAAAATTTTTAGTGGCGTTTTAGTTGTGTATTCTATTCCAATCTATATTTGTTCTCACATAATGAAAATAATTAAGTTATTTTACTATTCAAAATAAGATATAAAATAACACAAAACTATTTACAAACAATAAACTTTTCAACTAATAAAATAAGCAAAATAACAAAACACACACATAAACAAATAACTCCTTCACTAGACTGACGCCTGAACTGAGATCGGCAGGGGAACAGCTGTCATGAAAACAGCTGATAAATAAACTTTATTTTCTGGAATATTCTCAACAGTCCGGGCTGCCAACGAATATAAATTAATAAGTTAAACTCTTCTAGATTCTGTTTTTTGCAAAAGATAGAGCAACATATGGGCAGTTATTTTGCGAAATTGCCTATTTCCTGTGCAATTATAGGCGGGCGGGTAATCGCCCACTCCGCCGGTTTCGTATGGCTGTGTGCGGGTGGCATATCGCCTGCATCGTCTTTTTCGCAAGTTATGAGCGGGCGACGATTCACCCGCTTCTTCCTAAAAGGGTTAACTTTGTTTGAGAGCTTTCTGAAAGTTAGCTGTCTGTTTTGGTTTCACACAAGGATCTAACTAAGTACCTTTGTTTCGCAATTGTTTTTAGATCACTTCTTTATGAACCGAGATGTCAACATCACAAGGCCTATTTTGTGAACCAAATATCACCTAGTTTTATAGTCAGCTTGAATCTGCTGTAAAGTGGGTGGTTGCTAATCATATGCTTCTGAATCTAGAAAAGAGTGGTTATTTAATTAACCAGTAAGAATCAAACTTATTTCGGTACCACATTAATTGCTCCAGAATCAAACGTAGGGATTCTTTTTGGTGTTCACGTGAGCTCTCAGGTAATCTTATCTAACATATTTACATTGTTGTTTCTAAAGCTAGGAGGGACCTGATCTTATAATGTTGATTACAAGAATCGTTCCTAACAAGTTTCCAGGATGAAGATTTCTTATAGACCTCTAGTTAAGATTAATCTTGAGTACGCTACTGTTGTTTTCATAGGAGTCGTGGTTATTCCGATAACTCTTGTTACTGACTGTCAATAAGAAGTCCTTTTCGTGGGTGGTATTTAGGATTCGAGAGTTTGGTGGGCTAAATATTCAATACATCTTCACCGTTTGACTCTATCAGTCTGTGAATATGAATATTACTGACACATGAAACTCTGGAAAATGAATATTTTGAATATGTTTCAATTAACAACCTCATAAAGGATCATAGTTCAATCAAATAAAGGATGACATATTAAGAGGTAAAATTCTAGTTTGGCCCTTGAAAAACATTTCAACTCCACCTATATGGGAGAACCAGTTTAGTAAAATCAGTAACTAAAGATAATAAGAGGCCCACGTAGATAAAAGGTGGAAACTGATCTGAACACTCAACAAATATACGATACAAGTAGTAACCATCCAATCCACGTCGAAAAAAAATCTAGTGGAAGATTAACTATATAAACTTACGGTGATTCAGTCCCTCCAAGAAAACCTGAGAAAATATAACCATTGCAATAAGCAACGGATTGTATGTGTTATGTTTTATAATTAATAATTAGAATAGTTTTGAAGTAATGAATCGTCATGAAATCATATTACAAAAGTAATTTTGATTGATATTTTTTATAACATATTTATTCATGTCTTTCATTGATTGTATACAAGAAATGAGCTCCATTATTTTTATCATGAATGGGTGTGTAAGAGACAAAAGCATTATATAACCTTCAAAGATATGATTGCTTCGCAACATACCTTTGTCAAGATGAGAACTTTGCCATGTAATTTACTTCTTTAAAAAAGAAAGTATTCTAATATGACGACGAGTTAAGGACAACGTTTTTATTTTTACGAACATATTAGTCTTTGTTAAGTTGACTTCTGAACTTAATTAATGCATGAATTACAACAAATTAAACACTTAAAAAGCTACTATTAGTACTGTCTATTCCGAAACTCAGCATTCGGTTCATCTACTCATCCAATATCAACTTTAAACATATTCACTTGAGTGAGAGATGTCTAATTTAACTTCCGTCCAATACGAGCAGCAGCAGTCTACGCAAAACAATGAAAGGCTTAAAATCACTAAGCGATTTCACCCTTCCAATATTTTACAGCAGTCTCAAAAAGGATAATTTCAGCACCTGAACTTGACCTATTTTTTGGAAGCCGATGTAAAATTAAATCTGGAGGTTAAATATTGCAGTTTAAACACTTAACATTATTATTATTATTATTTTACTATCGTCAATTAACCCAATGAAGAGCGTTAAAATACTATAACTATCATGGTCTATTTTGGATTCTTCTTCTTTCTTCAAAAAAACCCTTCAAATAGTCATTATGTTCCATCTTCCTCCCATCTGTCCACTTCTTTTCTGTCCTTTCCTTTTTGTGTGTCCGTGTGATCTTCTATTTTCTGATTTTCTCTCTATATTCCTTTTTTTTGTTTGATATGACTTCTTCAGACATGTTTAGTATCATGATATCATCCGTGGTTTCTTTTATCCAATTCGTTTTAACTTTATTGTTGTTTGCTATGTTAAAGATAGACAGTCTTCGTAGACAGTCTATCGTCACTCATCATGAAATTGTGGCCATAAAATTATCATTTTTATTATATTCTAAATCTAATTTATCTGAAATCTTAACAGTAATTACCTAAAATATTTTTTTAAGAACTGTAAACATTTTAGATCAATTTGATAAAAAAGGGAAACCATAGTGAGGGTATTACCAACAGGACAGTTTGACAATAATACATGGTAGCTTAAATTTTTGCTTTTTGAGTGATACCACAATATCCTTTCTTGTAACTATAGTTGAACCCCCCATAAAAAACTCTTGGTCATGCTGGTACGTTTGTTAAGAAACGAAACACTAGATTTGCTGCAAAATAGTTCATGTTAAGCCTACATTCTGCATCCAATGGTAATTACAGAGTATCTCGATCTAACATGTTTCTTAATTTACAAACATCAGTTTTCTCTGATTGATTTAAAAA
Source organism: Stictocephala bisonia (assembly GCA_035578905.1). NCBI lineage: Eukaryota > Metazoa > Arthropoda > Insecta > Hemiptera > Membracidae > Stictocephala > Stictocephala bisonia. The sequence continues at coordinate 132,131 of JAQJVL010000191.1, read as the reverse complement.
ACAAAGCACATATTGTCAATAAGTATTTTCATACTCATATACATATATCTGTATAATCTAAGCTTAAGGATTATACTGATCTTGTAAGAGATCAGAAGTTGATTCGATAGTATGGGACGAAACTGCACTAGTAAATAGAGGCTTGACCTCACACTCTTTGAGTTATAATTTATTATGTTGCTTGAAATTGGGAGGGTCAGTAAGTAGAAAGGATAAACATGTATCAGAATTTATTTTAAAACTACACCATTTTTGAAAAAATAATAACACATTTCATTTTGAAACTACACTGATAATTTGTGTTATGAAGACGATGACACATGCTCTTCGTTTTCTTGAAATGTCTAAAAATTTATAATAAAAGATAGATAAAATGAAAATATAGAGTAGCAGGATACTTCATCTTTCTCTATATCACTTTTGTTATCCTTGTGTAAATAGGATTCAGGTCACTAGTCCCTCATACGAGAAAACATTTTTCACTACGATTTTGTAATTTAGGGTTATTTTTATTTATTTATTTATTTATTTATTTATTTGACATCCAACGGTAACAACCAATTTCATACAATAATATAACAATAACAATGGCAGCTCACACCATGACACAAATTAATAATAATCCTATCTATTATATTCATGACTTGAACACAAATAACAATTAAATAACAAGAATAATACAAATTAATTAATAGAAAATGAAAACGGAAAACCATAGACAATAAACATACAACAAGATCATAATCATAATAACAATGCAAAAAATAGTAAATTCAAATCATTAGACAAGTAACAAAGCAATAACAAAATAATAAATTACTACAGACCAATAAGCGGCAACGTGCATGACAGTAATAAATAACCTAACAAAAACAAAAATGAACAGTAAATAAAACAAAAAACCTAACAGTAAATAAATTAACAATAATAACAACAACAAGATAACGAGTGTCAAAATAACAATAAACACCATCACTGAGTGTTCTGAGCGGCAATCACAGTTGCACTAATCAAGTTCACCTTCCTCTTGAAAGAAGTTAGAGACTCCGAAAAAAAGTCTATACTTGATGACACAATACTTCCAGTCCTCTGTAGTCTTGCCAAGCCACAATGATAAGCATAGCTGGTAGGCAGATAACCACGGCCAAAAATCGTCATAGATCTGGTATTTCTTGGAATGCGTATATCTATCATCTGCAAGAGCCCCGGACAGTCAACCAAACCATTGACCAGCTTGAAAAGAAACACCAGGTCACTGACCATTCGACGTCACTGAAGGGGATACAGACAGAAAAGTTGTTCAAGTTCTTCAATGGGAGTTCCAAGATAAGTATGACCAAGGCGGGTGCCCAATATTCGCATGAAACGGACCTGGGCCCTGTTGAGCAAGTCCACATGACCAAGTTGATAAGGCGACCAAATGACGGAGCCATACTCCAACACCGTTTTAGTAGATGGTATTGGTTATTTGCTTTCTTATGGTTTGGCACACTACATGGTCACAGTTAATGTTCACTATCCTTGATTATAAACAATACTATTTTTACTACTATTTATACAGGAATATGTATTGGAAACTTACATGGTTTGTTCTTGGCGCTGATGACGACTCTCAGATATGAGACGTGAACACAACTTTTTGTGAATGTGAATGATTACATGAGTGTTGGATAAGTGCGGATGATCTGTGTAGTCTGGTTACTAACTAAAGTAGACTGTTCCGTTCCTTAGAAAAAGCCATTTTTAATAGCCTAATATCAGGGCAAGGAAGGAAACTAAAGCTTTATGTGGAATCCGAACCACGTAGCATTGGTCTGGTTTTCAGCTAACAGTCAAGCCTGATACTCATTTCTCCTCCCTTCGCAACATCCGAACTCCGACTACCAGCCCACACGGTCACACAGTCTCTTTAATTGGTTCTCCGTCAATTGCAACCATTGAGCGGGCGCCGTGTTCGCATTAAAGCGACTAAGAAACAGAAACTATCGCCTACAATCTCTACAAAAATTTGCCACCAAGTAGCTGGATTACAGCACTTAACCACTAGTGAAGGGTCTATTAAGCATGGATAACACACTATCACCCAACATGGACACTCCAGACTTCTCATAATAGTGTCCACGCTGATAACAATCATTGAGTGGGTGCCATTTCGGTACCAAACATAGAATCCATCGTCTACAATCAACGAGCACAAAATAATGCCATTCTGTACTCGCTGCCTAAAATCCCCACAACACTTTGTCCCCAAGTAGCTGGATTACAGCACTGCACCACAAATGCCAAACTAGTTCAAGTACAACTGGCAAGCTGTCATTAATAAATAATACTATATAAGCTATATTATTGTATTATAAATCATCTGCTATTAATTCAACTTTATACAACTGATATTAAATATAATAATTGTTATAATATTAATATTTTTACGCTATTAAAAGAAGCAAACATTATTTTAAAACCTTTGATGTAGATTTTTCTAGAAATTTGATTAATATTACAAGTCAGGTCATGTGCGAGGGAGTTAGAACTCTAAATATTTAAATCTCACAGAGAATTTATATTGGGTATCACACATGAACCTCAGAATCCAAATGGCAACCCTAAAACATTTTACCATAAAAAAAGGATTAATTCCTTAATTTATTAAGATGACTAGTTGGACTCTGCTTGATTTTTGTCCTGTGATAAACGAAATGCAAGAAGTCGAGACAAACTGGAATTGTCATTAACCTTGACAATCCGGTAGAAGAATTTAAATAAAAAAGTTCAAGGAGGACTGGACACTGAACAGGATGGCAAATTGTGTCTATAAACGTAAACTAGCATAGCCCTATGTACTCTTAGAAAAAATAGTTTCATCTTGAACCATCTTCGACTGGAAGTTTTAATTTTATACAGTAAAATAATGCAATATCAACTTAATCAACACTGCAATCAACTTCCACATTTACTTGTTATAAGACATCTACCTTTGATGATTAAATCCGAGTGATTCAATATGTAGCTAAACAAATGTTGTGGTTTTACTAGCTTTTGCTAGTATTTTAATAAACAAGGCTGATGCATGGAAAGTTTAGTTGACTTTTATAGTTATGATACCGATCTTTAGAGAGGAATGATTACGATTGAACATTAGTTTGATGCTTCTGGAAGAGGGAATCCAGTCTATGTTATAAACTGAGGTGATAACCCAACGACAGATAAAAACTAAAGATTTTTATAACATTTAAGGTAAAATGTCAGTTAGGAAATTTGTGAATATAAAATATATTGTTGGATATTATCAAATTATTCATGAGAATCTTAGTTTCTGTTTATTTTTTAGAAAATATTTTAGTTAAACACTCACAACATATAACAACAGAGGTACTAGCCCATAGTCTCACGTAGTTTAAAATTTTATGAGGTATAAAATTGATTGGTTTGAGAACTATTTTTGTACGTTAAGTAAGTGTCCATCTTTTGGTCTTGAAAACAATCCGTGTAAACAATGGAACTTGGTCAACAACATTGGCCCAAGGCCATCTTAATCGTCACATTTGGGAGGTTAAATATTTTTGTTTGCCTTGAATTATATTTTACTACTCCTGCACGTGTAAAGTGCCAACCCCACTAGTAGCTACGTTTGTGTCACCTCAGACTACGTATTCGGTATGTGATTTTATCATTAATAGGTTACCTGTGTCACAGTCTAACAACTAACATACAGTCTTGACACTCCGTTGCATATTGGTGGCAGGCACGACACTAGCGATCCTAGGGGCCAGCCAGCAGCATTGCGTTTATCGACACTGCTTACGTTCCCAGATATGATTAGAAAATATCAAATAACTGACAATTAATGATTAGGCATAGCACTTTTTCTATTTTTACTATCCACGTATTTGCAAGACAGTGCAACACAACAGTAATGCAGCTTAGTTGTGCTGGCCAGCTACTTGGAGTGTCTTTACCACTGACTACGGCATAAAGTCTTTACACTTTACCAAAACATGATCACGTACTGTGGTACTGACCCACCCACTCACCCATACACGTACTGTGGTACTGGCCAACCCGCCCACCATACACGTACTGTGGTACTGACCCACCTGCCCACCCATACACGTACTGTGGTATTAACCCACCCGCCCACCCATACATGTACTGTGGTATTGACCCACCCGCCCACCATACACGTGCAGTGGTATTGACCCACCCACCCACTTATATACGTACAGTAGTACTGACCCACCCGCCCACCCGTACACGTACTGTGGTACTAACTCACCCGGCCACCCATACACGTACAGTGGTATTGACCCACCCACCCACCCATACACGTACAGTGGTATTGTGGTTAATACCACAGTATGTGTATGGGTGGGTGGGTGGGTCAACACCACAGTACGTGTATGGATGGGCGAGTGGGTTAATACCACAGTACGTGTATGGGTGGGCGGGTGGGTTAATACCACAGTACGTGTATGGGTGGGCGGGTGGGTTAATACTAATGTTAATACGGGTGGGAATTTTAATGTTAAGTCATGATTGTATGGTGAGTGGTTGGTCTTGTATGTTAAATAGGTGGTTAAACATAAAGTCTTGTTTTTTGTGGGTGGTCAAGTCGTATGTTTGGTAGGTAGGTCATCCATGAATATTACGGAGATGGATTGTCAATCAAGAGTCTTGTTTGATTAGTATGTGGTTGGGTAAATATAAGTCTTGTATGCACGGTGTGTGGTACGTATATTGGATAGGTAGGGGTATGTCAATAGGACTATTTTCATGGTAGTATGATGGTATATTAAGTGATGTCTGCAGAGTGTGTAGTTTGTTTATCATGATTTTTGTATGTTTGGTAGGTGGTCCTCAACAGTCTTATGCTTTGGGAAGGTGGAGTGAGTGTCGACAGTTCTGTTTGATAAATAGGTGTGTGAACTTAGGACTTAGGTTTAATACTTACTAAAGTTTAATACTGTTCCTGTATTATATGACTAAAAAAAGCTAACAGCTGTAAATAAACTACATACAAAACATTACAAATCTTAATTCCACGCTAAATATACGCAGTGTTTACACCACTGTAAGCATTATAAATATAGCAAGCCGTTATATTTATTGGAAAAAGCATTACAGGGAAAATAATTTACCTTTTGGCGTAATGGGGTAGAACTTAGATATTTTTTTTTACATTTATGTTATTTTTTACCACTTTTCAGCTTTAAAATGAATCTAATCAAACCATCCTATCTTATGCCTTGCTCTGCGAATTTCATGGGGATTGGTTCGCTTTCGAAATTAAATGTATATATAACATTTTATAGCAATTTTGGATAGATTCGTGAAGGTATTGTGCTCATGAGAAAGAGTACGATAACTTAAGGCCCACGAAAATTGAACACAACCACCGGCTGTTCATTTGTCATTGGGCTATTAATTAATGACACTTTCTAAGGAATAGTCGGCCTTAGTTTGTAACAATGACTACATTCGCTCATCTACACTCATCACACTCATTCGAAATCCATATTCGCCCATATCTTGACGATCGGAGTCCTATGAATAAATAAAATAAATAAAACAATGGTTGCAAACACACAGTGATAACCATCAGCTTACAGACGGCCAAGCGGGAACAGCATGACCAGTATGACAATTTCAATTGATGCTTGTTGAATTTGAACACAATCCAAGCTGAAGGACATGATGGATTGCAACTAGTTGGCACAAACTTTGATCATGTAGCCTGTGTGCATCACGGCCATTTTTGTATCATTGCCAGTTGTATTCCCTTATTGACCAATACAACTGGATTTTCTTTGAATGTACACAGAGTACAGGTAAAATTAAAAAAAATATAACTTTAGTTCATGATATAATGTACTCCGATAAGTAAAATATAAGTTATTTATTTTAATTATTAAAGAATGTAAAATGTAATTTTTCATATATAAATTAAACTAACAACGTTTTTTTACATAATCTGAAAAAAATTATTCAGAGTAGCAAATTATTAAGCAGCTCTGCGTGTCAATTGTATTACAATGAATCGAAGTGCACGTAAGTGATTACAGGGATTAATTTATGGCAGGAAACTGGATTATTTATTATAAACAAATCTTGGTATAAATAATCGTGTATAAACTACTTGCACAATGAATAGTTTATAAAAAAATCAACATTAAAGAATAAATAAGACATATCTACATGAATAAGTTGATTGTACAAAGTTGGACAATTTATAATAAGTGATATTTAATATGATATTACAGAAATGTTGAAACGTAATTAAGGAAACTTCTGTATCGAGCGTTAAGGTCACTAATCAGAAAAGAAAATGTTAAGGTCTTACAACAATTTATCATACATTAAACGAGTTGTACATTGAACTGAGAGTAGAAAAAGAAGATCAAGTTTGGAAGCATAATCTCACAGAAAAAACAGGAAAACTGGATTGTATGTCAAAGGAAAAAATCACATCCAGTTCGCACCTAATCTGTACAGATTCATAGACCTACCAGAAGAAGAACCCGAGCCTTCACACTGCCTACAGGTTTCAATCATAATAGAAAGGCATATAATTATAGCAAAAAACAACGTAAAAGTCAGCCTTAGGTAATAAAACAAGAACATCGTGATTTAAGTCCCAAACCGAATACCACTGGAGAACTTTAGTCAGCTCATATTGCCATCAACTCTTCAAAGGAGGTAGTGTTGCAATTTTCGTGAAACAAAACTACGATTTCGACACGTTCATTCTTGAATGTGTGATCGAAAAATATTTTGAAGCAGTCGGAATCAAATTTCACACTCAAAGGTCAAAAGTAGATATAATTGGTTGTACAGATCTCCTACCGGAAAGGAAGAAGTATTTTTTACAAAAATAGAATCGTTACTAATGGACCTATCAGCACTTAAACAGAATTACATGCTGATGGGTGACTTTAATGTTGACATGTTGGTCAACAATTCTTCATCAACCAAAAGATCGATCTATCTGCTAAGAACGTTCGGCTTGGAGTTGTTAACAAATACACCAATGCGGATGTCGGAAAAAATCAAACATCACTCTAAAATGTCATTGCCAAACTGTCAAGTGTTGTAGTTTACGTGGTCAATACAACAATCTCCGATCAATATGTCTAAGAGGCTATAATTAGTGAAGATAAAATAGGAAGGGAGCCCAAAATTACGCTTCTTTTCCAGATAAAAGTGGGAATTCATTCATTCAAACAGTCAGTCGAACATCAATTTTAGCATTTTTCAGAACACCTGAATTTTTACTTAAATACATGTTATCCTACTAAAATATTCAATGATTTACCTGAACAGACAAATAATACATTGATTACTAAAGGAATGTTGGTCTCGAGAGAAAAGCTTAAATTTTTATCCAAAATTTACAAAACAATTACAAATGAACATTTCGAAATGTTAACCAAAATTACAAAAGAATTTGCATAAAAGTTTTAAGGTACAACGTATCTAACTAAAGTAATCATGTTATCTAAAAATATTTCCAAAACTGTGTGGGACATTATAAACAATAAGCAAATAGAACGGAAACAAATAAAAGTTAAAGTTCGGGAAAGCCTTGTGGACAAATTGACCGAGGTGGCGAATGAGTGTAATAGATCTTTGCGTCTGTGGTTTTGAGCTCGGAGCCTGTCCCACACCGCCACAAGAAACCCTTATGTGTACGGAGACCAGTTACTTCAATAGTACTGACTCCGGTAGTTGAGGAAGAGGTCGTGAACATTTTTCAGCAGCTCCAAGCCAAAAGTCAAACATTGATTAACTTATTTTTGGAAATGGAGTTTTTCCTCACTCTTTAATGATGAAAAACTGTGCCAATTTTTAAGAAAAACTAGTCTTATTCTGCAAATAATTACATGCCTGTCTCAATTTTACCAGTCTCAAGAAAATAATTCAAAAAATCTTTTTAATTAGAATGATGTAGTTTTTAAACAGACCTTCTCTCAGATGACCGATTTGGTTTCAGAAAAAATTACAATAGACGCTGTTGTCAGTTTCGTCGAAAAGGTTGTTGGGGCATTAGTAGATCGAGAGTACACATTAATGTATTTCTGGAATTGTTTAAATCTTTCGACTGTGTTGACCACGCTGAGCTGCTTGCCAAACCTGAATCCTTCGGCAAAATAGGCGTGCCGCTTAAGTGGCTCCACTCTTTTCTGAATAACCGATCCCAAGTTGTCCAAATTTCAGACTAATTCTCTAAAACCATTCGAGCTGAGATATGGAGTCATGAGTGCTCAATACTCGACCCGATTCTTTTCCTCGTCTATGTCAACGACATATGGTCATCGCTGATGCATGGAAAACTCATATAGTATACAGATGACACGGCCCCTTTAATTAGAAACAAATTAAAACCGATCCTTAAACAAAAAGCTTTAAACAGTTGTGTCCAGTATTTCAACAGTCTCAATCTTGAAATAAATCCCTCAAAATGTAGTGTCTAACGTTCTCGATACCATGGAGAGACTCATATGTTGGCTGGTGAATACCCGGTTAAATGAGACTGTTAATTTAAAATTCCTTGGAATAAACCTGGATCGAGGGTTGGCCTGAAATTTGCACATGGATTTTCTGCAAATCGTCTTTAGACATTTATGTTTTGAGAACGTGCAAAGAAGCATTAAAAAAACAACAACTGTTGACATTGTCTAGCCTTCACATATTGGAAACAACTATATTTTGCATCTCTATAAGTGTCAAGACAAATTGCCGGAACATATATACGTACGACAGTAGAGGCATGAATAATTACTGAACTGAGAGCCACAGCACGGTAGACCACGAACGCTTGCCCTCATACACAAGTGTTCCTTTGGTCAACAAGTTGCCGGATCCAATAAAAAATGGCCCAGCGCTCAAGGCGTTGAAAACTTGTCTCAAACGATGTTTATTGTCTCATGCGTTTTATAGTGTGTACGAGTTTATGGCATACAACTGGGAGACCGCATAATCAGGAGACTGACAACCGGCGTCGGAAGTGGGATATGATATGAATGAAAGTGCAACAGAAAATTATGTATTTTTGACAGTGGCTTCGATGTGGAATGGTTGTTTTAAATTTTAGATTTTTATGACAATTGCTAGACAATATTTTATTTATTGAGTTTCAACAGACTCACGGTTATAACATGTTATATAGCCACATAGTTTTTAATAATTTTTATAAATCAGTAAAAATACCCTTTTCAGCATCTGGTTAAAGATGAAACATTTGTTGAGGCTAAATATGTTACAATATTTGTTACTATTTTCATATTCATTTTTGTAATATAATATTTGTATAGAGCCTATAAAATGTTTTAATAGTTTATCACAAATTTCTGTTAAAAGCTCAATTTCATGCAATAGATTGAACGCAAAATATCTCTTGTTGAAAATATTTTATTTTTTTTCTGTACTCATTAAAATCATGTCGTCGTTAGGATTTTTTAATGCAACAAATATGATTTTCTAGTCTACTTCAGGATTTAGTTAGTTAATTTAATCCTCAAAGTGTTAAGAATATCGTTGGATTAACTAGTCTACTTAAAAACACAATAATAACAACTTTTCACCAGTTTCAGACCTAAAACCTTCTCAGGGACAGACGGTTTGTGCATAAAGGCAATAACATTTTACCAGTGCAAGTACAGTGGTATTAACCCACCCATACACGTACAGTGGCATTGACCCACCCACCAACACATATACGAACAGTGGTAAAAGATACACTTTTTGAGGATGGGATTTTTCCTAACAAACACCCAAAACATGCAACCTGCCAGTTTCAATTCATGATGGAGAGAGAGTACATTTCAAACATTTAGTGTCAACAGAAGTTTAGCAGTTGGATTAATAAAGAAGAAGCTAGGCAAAAGCATTACTTATTACACTGAACCAACTGATACCACTACTAATTGCAAAACAAAAGACCGTAACATTTTGACCTGAACAATCTCACCCAACCTATACACGTAGGGTACAATGGTAAAATAGAGCAAAGAAGCACTATGAAAAGTTAAAAATACACATATACGAGTGTGTGACAATATTTACTGGTCATATGTACCACTGTCAATGGCTATGGCTTCGTATTGCGCTGGGCTTGACCCAATAATCAAATACCCAACTGAGCTAACGGTCGGTACTTCACTCGTTGAATAACGTTCACGCACATGCCTACAGGCCCGTGTAAACTGGTCAATTAAAATAGGTAGTTTCAAAAAATAGTAACTAATGTTGTATGTTACCGCAGGTAATAGATACGTCGTTAGGAATTTTCCATTAGACATGCTTCATGCATAGGCGATATCTATGAAAGGCAGTGCATATTGACAGTTTGGTATGTGGATTAGCGGGAATATTATTGACCGTTGATATTATTGATTTTATAATATATAGATAGCAGATTCGTGTACGATTAGGAAGTGTTTGACTCAATTTGACGATTAGGAAGTGGGGGAAATGTAGAATCTCATGTGTACAATAAGAAAGGGCGAAACTATTGGGTGTCTGTGCTTATAAAGTACACTTAATTTTATTTCTAACTAATTGAATTTATTTTTAACAGTCCTGAGTATTTTATGAGATAGTGTTAACTAATAACTTGAAAATAAAAATAATCTGTAAGAATAATTAGTATCGATTTTTTTAAACTCAAACCACGTTAAAATATATAGTAAGCTATCGTTGTAGTGTTTCAAATATTAAAAAAGATATAAAAAGGTGAATACTATTGAAATTGCTATAAACGGTCGATTTTGTTCCCAACCAGGTGGTCTGTAACCCGTTATTATAACTGTATATTGACTGGGAGACAAGGAACTAAGAGAGTGACGGTAACCTACCTTAGTACAGTTCTCAAGGCAAACCGGTGTCTGTGCAAAAAACCGGACTACTTTCCCGCAATTCAGTAACAAATTGATTAATCTGTGCTCACATAACTGCCTTTAACTTACAAAGTGCATATAGCAGTCTTGTTAAACTCATAAATCTCTGACATACAAGATACCGTAAAATTACACAACTAAAATAAATGTAATTTGTATTCAATATAATCGAGCTGTTAGATTATTATCGAGTACACAAACAACACTAAATTATGAAATACTTTTCAAGCATGTATATAATGTTGAAATCAATTATTAAAAACGGTGAATGAAGTATTAGAAATGTCATAAACGTAACTTTCAATGTGGTTTGTTGGATTTTTATTTGGATTCAATTGTGAATTTAACACCCATAAGCTTACGTGATTGGCATCAAAGAACTGTATGTAATGTGTGATATATTTATTATTTTCCTGTTTAAGAGAAATTCTATTATAACTAAATTTCTTTATTATTAAAATATTAAGTACTAATAATACAATATTTTATATTAGAGAATGGATAGTGTTTCCCAGAAGAAACTTTGATTTCAAGAAAAGAAAGTGATTTTATGAAAACAAAAAATTATTTGCTGTCACTTAATCTAAAACTACTAAACCGATTTGATACGAATTACGTTTTATTCCCTTTTCAACAATCTCAAATGAATTTAGCTGTTAGGGGTCTAATAATAATCCATCATTGATATTAAAACTTGTCTCATTAGCGAATAAATAATCCTGATCTAAAGTGAAGCATACGCACTTTAACTAACCTATACAAACATACTGCAGAAACTTAGAAGTTTAAAGGACTTTAATATATATAATATCTAATGATACCTGAAAATAACTAGCCAATAATTAGGAAAATGGTTTTATATAAAACGAAATATTGGATCAGTAGCATGAAATAAAACGTCTTCCTTATTTCATATAAATAATAAGATACTTCTTTAAGGCTGCAGTACAATATCTTGACTGCCTGTCGTGTAAGAGATCGTTTCCAATTATGTATTGCATTATTATAGAAGTAAGTTTGATTCAAAGCTTAAATTATAACATTAATATTAAGCTAACTATTCATGTTTTAAGGCTCCCTTTATTACACCAATAACCACACCTTGTATCTTCTATATATTCTACTATTGGAGCAAACTATTTAAATACACGAGAAGTTCCATTAATTTTTAAATATATTTTAAATAAATTAGTCATCAAAATGACAGTTTAAATAGTTTATCTATATTTTCATAGTATTAAGACAGTAACTATATACCATATTGGCTTTGAAAATAAATCGGGAACAAACGACAGAACAAGTAGTCTAACTAGTTTTGGAATTTCTACGAAGTAGATTTATCTTGGTCTGCAAGTGCCGTAATTAATATGGATCTGAGAAGTGCCATCAAGGTCCAAGGTCAGTCAAGGTGGGAAGGACTTACCGTAGGCGACGAGCAGGATGGCAACAGCGGCGAGGAGCATGGCGGCGTGGCGGAGCCCAGGACTGGTGGCTGCTAGACACTGGCGATTGGAGAGTGGTGCAGCAGATGGTGGCGCACTCTACCTACACACACTCTAGTCCTAATTGCCGCACTCTAAAACATACCCTTACATAAGGTTAACGCCACGCAGATCCTGTATAAAGGATTTAATTAGTTACATTGCGTTATACTGAATTCCAGATTGGTTACACTCTGATGGATGTGTAGATCACGAATTCTTTAATGATATTGAACTGTGAAAATATTAGTTCTCCGATTCAATATAAATTATAAGTTAGAAAGGCTTTAATAGTTAGTTAGAAATAGTTTTCTTAATAAAACTCAAGATGCTAAAAGTTCATTTGAAAACTTTTGTTAAATTGTATTGCTTATTGTTAAACTTACTTGCATATTGTTAAAAAAAATGATACTCTTGTATTAGGTAAAAGAGTAGTATATTAGAAGTAGTAATAGAAACATAACCTGTATCCTTTTACTTTTGACAAATTTTAATAATAACTTAATAATATTCCAATTTTTAATACCACGTTGGCTTTTAAAGCTATTCTGTTGTAATAATGAGCATGACGTCGTATATGTCTAGATACCTTTAAAAGATCTAGACATATTCGTCAGCAAAACAAAATTAGTTTAATACTGCAAAAATCTAATATTTCTGTTAAATATATTTTTCCAATAACGATCGTTTGTTTTCCTATTAAGGATTGTTTCTTTTGAAAACAAGTTAATAACTATTTGTCTTATAAAACTGCTTCTTTTTAAATAGTGTGCAAAAAACCGGACTACTTACGATAGCTTACTATATATTTTAACCTGGTTTGAGTTAAAAAATTGATACTAATTATTCTTACAGATGATTCTTATTTTCAAGTTATTGGTTCACAATATCTCATAAAATACGCAGGACTGTTATAAATAAATTCAACTAGTAAGAAACTAAGTGTACTTTACAAAAGTAGTGCAACAATTTTTAACTTTACAAAATGTTATGAGAATATCAGCAAAGAGGAAAATTGGCATATTCATAATGTTATTTATTCGAAGGAAAAAATTTAGTTTTTAGGTTAGTAATTGAATTAAATGAGTTTTAAGCAACCATTCTTTGTGTTGTTTCGTAAATATATATTTAAAGAATATGTAAATGCATACGCTAAGTAGGAGTAAATTGACATTCAAAATTGTTAAAAATTTAAGTTTCGAATCGAAAACTTAGGATATTTTACAGTTATAAAAAAGCTGGATTAAAAATATTCAGAGATGACAATACAAATTTAAATTGATTATGGAATTGTGTGTGTGTTTGTTTTTTTTACAACATATTAAAGAATGTAATAGTATAAGATTAAATTTAAAACGTATGATATTGGTAACTTATTTCAAGTGAAGTATACAAAAATATCAATATACTTAAGCAGAATTAAAAATACAATCTAACGACAACCAGAAAAAAAAACTTTCGATGGAGGTGATACAAATACTAGTATAATAATTAATTTCAAGTTACAAACGCAAATTAATAATCGGGGAGTTATAAGCCATGTATTTAACAACTAATGTGACGCCAGCTGCTTCCAAAATGTTAAAATATATATTCAATGAAAGATTTATCGCTTAGCAATAAGTGTTAAGCCAAAATAGTCAGTGTTATCGAGTGCAGGTTTTTATCGCATCCAAACACTAACAAATAATTAGAAAATATATCCATTCGTAAAATTATATTTTTTTAAACTGAACAAAAAGAATTATTTTACCTAGTGATTAGTTTTAAATGGTTCTATTGTTTGTATAAGTATTAACTTTTTATATTTGTGCATTTTGTGTTTTTATTGAAATATATTTGTGTTGTGTGACGTTCAATATCACTAAATGGCAGTAAGCTCTAGTTTCCGGTCAGTACCTGCTAGCTGTTCCAGTCAGTAGATCTTGCCTCTGGTCTTGCCCAAGATCTCATGTTTCTGGGCGAATAGAGATATTTGGAAATATCTGTATTCATTGATAAATTATCACAAAATAACAGTAATTTAAGTTCCCAGTACATTAGATTTACCTAACTTTATATGTAAGTACGTGCCAGTTGATCTAAAATACCTTGTTTTTGACCTTACCTAAGATCTCATGGCTGTGCCTCATAGAGATCTCCCTCTCCGATGAGTGTTTGGCGTTAGTTGACTTTATCGATTTCTGTATAATCTGACTGTTCTTAGAAAGTAAGGCAGTCTAGTAATTTCACTTGAAGGATTTTATGTATATTCAGAAGCGAAAATCCCTCCAATATGTTTAAATCAGTTTTAAATTAAATTATATCAATTAAAATTAAGCAATATTCGTTGGTCCTTAGTCCTAGTTCCAAATAAATAACTAATGGTATTACAGTTGGTATTTTATTGGTATTCATACATGAAAATATTTATACGTCTTTATAGAGCTAAAGTAATATCAAATGAAATAATGTTCAAAGAAGACAAAGTAACGTCGAAGTTGTATGTGTAGGTCAAGTTTCTGAATTTGTTATATTGACAGGAATTAAAGCTAAACAAGAATTATAATTTTATAGATGTAAAAAAGCTAATTTTGGTCAGACTTACAATCCTTTTACACATTACAGGCTGTGTTGAGCGGATAAGGATTAAGAAAAACCAAGTACATAGATTACGTTTTTCAAACTATAAAAGTAGTTCATTATGTATGTAACTCTTAGCATAGTTCACTATGTATGTAACCCTTAGCATAGTACACTATGTATGTAACCATTAGCATAGTTCACTATGTATGTAACTCTTAGCATAGTTCACTATGTATGTAACCCTTATCATAGTTCACTATGTATGTAACCCTTAGCATAGTTCACTATGTATGTAACACTTAGCATAGTTCATTATGTATATAGCCCTTAGCATAGTTCACTATGTATGTAACACTTAGCATAGTTCACTATGTATGTAACCCTTAGCATAGTTCACTATGTATGTAACCCTTAGCATAGTTCACTATGTATGTAACTCTTAGCATAGTTCACTATGTATGTAACTCTTAGCATAGTTCATTATGTATGTAACTCTTAGCATAGTTCACTATGTATGTAACTCTTAGCATAGTTCACTATGTATGTAACCCTTATCATAGTTCACTATGTATGTAACCCTTAGCATAGTTCATTATGTATGTAACTCTTAGCATAGTTCATTATGTATGTAGCCCTTAGCATAGTTCACTATGTATATAACTCTTAGCATAGTTCAATATGTATGTAGCCCTTAGCATAGTTCACTATGTATGTAACCCCTAGCATAGTTCACTATGTATGTAACTCTTAGCATAGTTCACTATGTATGTAAATCTTAGCATAGTTCACTATGTATGTAACCCTTATCATAGTTCACTATGTATGTAACCCTTAGCATAGTTCACTATGTATGTAACTCTTAGCATAGTTCACTATGTATGTAACCCTTAGCATAGTTCACTATGTATGTAACCCTTAGCATAGTTCACTATGTATGTAACTCTTAGCATAGTTCACTATGTATGTAACCCTTAGCATAGTTCACTATGTATGTAACTCTTAGCATATTTCACTATGTATGTAACCCTTAGCATAGTTCACTATGTATATAACTCTTAGCATAGTTCAATATGTATGTAGCCCTTAGCATAGTTCACTATGTATGGAACCCTTAGCATAGTTCACTATGTATGTAACCCTTAGCATAGTTCACTATGTATGTAACCCTTAGCATAGTTCACTATGTATGTAGCCCTTACCATAGTTCATTATGTATGTAGCCCTTAGCATAGTTCACTATGTATGTAACCCTTAGCATAGTTCACTATGTATGTAACCCTAAGCATAATTCACTATGTATGTAGCCCTTAGCATAGTTCACTATGTATGTAGCCCTTAGCATAGTTCACTATGTATGTAACTCTTAGCATAGTTCATTATGTATGTAGCCCTTAGCATGGTTCACTATGTATGTAACCCTTAGCATAGTTCACTATGTATGTAACCCTTAGCATAGTTCACTATGTATGTAGCCCTTAGCATAGTTCACTATGTATGTAACCCTTAGCATAGTTCACTATGTATGTAGCCCTTAGCATAGTTCACTATGTATGTAACCCTTAGCATAGTTCACTATGTATGTAGCCCTTAGCATAGTTCACTATTTATTTTTATTTTATTTTATTTGCATGCTTTAGAACAGTTTACAAAACCAATTACACTAAAGCAGTTCAATTTATTCTTAAAGTTCATGCTGGGGTTTCTTGAGCTCACTTCATGCACATAATATAAACCATAATATTACTCTTATTAATAGATAAGTTAAATAAATAACTAAAAATATTACCAACAGTGACATGCCTTAACCTAAAAGTAATAATAAATACAGTAATATAATAAATAACAAATGAGAAATATAGCCTAGTCTGAAGATTCATAACAGTAACTTAATATTGTATAAATTAGTGACTGATCATTTCTAATAAACAAATGCAAACAGTAAGAAATACAATTTAATTTAATATTTAACCTTAACAACATTTAAGCGTGCATACACATACACACACACACACACACACACATATATATATATATATATATATATATATATATATATATATACATAAATACATATGAAAAACAAAAACAAATAAATAAATAATAATAATAATACAGTAAAAAATGGTAATCAACATACATCAGATAACAAGATTATTTTACAACAAGGTATAAATATAAAAATAGTTATACATTTAATAAACTCAACGCTGTTAGGCATTTTGATTTAAAAATGTTTGGAGGGTCAAAAAATATATCAATTTCCTGCTCACTAGAGATTAGTAAATTGTAAGCTCTCATGAACTGAAAAAGAGGGGAAAAAGCATGAGAGGCTGTGCGGCAGTATGGGAGAGTGAAAAGAAGTTTATTTATACTTCGGAAGGTAGGCACACGGATAGACATTATGTAACCCTTAGCATAGTTCACTATGTATGTAACCCTTAGCATTGTTCACTATGTATGTAGCCCTTAGCATAGTTCACTATGTATGTAACCCTTAGCATAGTTCATTATGTATGTAGCCCTGAGCATAGTTCACTAAGTATGTAACCCTTAGCATAGTTCACTATGTATGTAAGCCTTAGCATAGTTCATTATGTATGTAACTCTTAGCATAGTTCATTATGTATGTAGCCCTTAGCATAGTTCACTATGTATGTAACCCTTAGCATTGTTCACTATGTATGTAGCCCTTAGCATAGTTCACTATGTATGTAACCCTTAGCATAGTTCATTATGTATGTAGCCCTGAGCATAGTTCACTATGTATGTAACTCTTAGCATATTTCATTATGTATGTAACCCTTAGTATAGTTCACTATTTATGTAATCCTAAGAATAGATCACTACGTATGTAACCCTAAGAATAAATCACCATGTATGTAACACTTAGCATAGTTCACTAAGTATGTAATCCTAAGCATAGTTCACTAAGTATGTAATCCTAAGCATAGTTCATCGTAAGTGCAGTTCACTGTTTATCTAACCCTGAGCACAATTAACTATATTTTAAACCATATCATAGTTCACTGGATATCCAACACTAGGCATATTTCACTATGTACGAGTATTTAACATAGTATAGAGTACAGATTCTAAAACAAAGTCAATTGTACTGTTTATCTAACAGCTTTACCTCACTCTGTGTATGTGCTAGGCACAGTTCACTGTTTATAAAACCTAAGGCTTAATTTACTGTGAATTAGCCCAAGGGGTCAAGTTGAGACAGAAACTTTATTTTACTAAACATGTAATTGAAAATACCAAACAAAGAGGCCATCATTTATGAGGTGAACCTGGCACTAAGAATAAGAAATAAGACACATAATCCAGACGTGTCTGTCACAGGCTGGATGGATTCAAAATAATATACTGTACAATACGTGATATATACAATAGACTAGATTCTTCACGGAACTCTTAGCCAACAGATGATAGATATAGCTACCTTCAGTTTGATATGCTGAGAATTCTACATAGGTGGATGGAAACTAGTACAAATCCAACTTAGTACAAGAAAATAAACTAATATTAATACAGAAGTGAAAAACGAAAAACAAATTGATGAAGAAACTCTTCTTTTAACTAAAAAGGTTCAAGTATATAGGGAGGTAAATCATTGTGTCTAGTGATATACGCCAGGAATTAACGATCAGGTAACATTAGCCAGTAAGTGGGTTGTTTTGAAAATTCTCACCTTCTAGTCAATGATACCAACCTGAAAATTGCAAAAAATTTAAATTCCCTGTAAATTAAGCAGAGGTAGATTGTAGTGTCTAGTGATACAAGCCAGGAATCAATGATCTGGTGACATTAGCTAGTAAGTGGGTTGCCTTGAAAAGTCACACCACCTTGTCAATGATACCAACCTGACCTTTGCATTTAACTAAAATACCCTGTAAATTGAACAGAAAAAAATCGTTGGGTCTAGTGACACACGCCAGGAATTGATTATTTGGTGACAGCCAGTAAAACGGTTGCCTTGAAAAGTCACGTCACCCTGTCAATGATACCAACCTGAACGCTAGAATATACTAAAATACCCTACAAATTAAACAGAAAAAAATCTTAGTATCTAGTGATATACGTCACGATATCACCCAGAAACGTCAAAATTCCTTGCCAATGATACCAACCTATACACCGTACTAAACTGAAGTCACCTGTAAACATATTAAATATAATTATTGTGGTATAGAAAATTATTAAAGGCATTTTCGTGACATAGTTACCAATTGGTTTAATTTGAACATTACTCCTAATTAACATTTCAGCCTATTGTGATGTATTCAAAAATTTATGAACATTACTTCTCAGACGCGTATATTAAAAAGAAATTGATAATTTGAAAATAAGTACATATGAGTGTCTTATTTTAAATACGGACTTGTAGTTTGATGATAATCTACGTTTTAGTACATATTTAAATAAGTTAGAAATTAACTAATGGCTACGTTGCTAGAAAATTACCCCTATTTTGTCTCATTTAGTAACTTGCAGTTTCCAAAGAAGGGAAAATTCTCTTAGTTAGACAATTTTATTAATAATTAATTAATTTTATTATTATTAGTAAAATGAACAATAAGTTGTTTATTTTACTAATCTAACAAATATCCGGTAACTTATTTTCAATATACCATCATTATTAAACTTCAATCAACTAATTATTTTAAAAACCTGGTTTTATTGTTTTAAAAATCGTAAAATCACTAGTCAGTTTCTAATAATACATATCTTATTTGTAATACAAAGTGTTCAATTGGCACGTCTTGCTATATTATGAAACATAAATATGTAGTGAATAATAATATAGTTGATGATTTTCTATATAAGGACTTATCCAGTGATCGTGAATCGGTGAGTGTGTTGACATTTCTAGAAAGGCTGACTCGTTGAAATGTCACGTCTGTCCGTTCACCACAGGAACCAATTGTGTAATTTATTTATTTATCTAATTCTATAGTCATATGTTTAGTGTAAACTTGTTACTCAATGTCTAATTGAAATTACACAGATACTTTTATTAAAGCACATTTTATAAAATTTAACTATATAATTTGAATCCTGCTATTTTAACTTCAGGTCTCTTTTTTAAACAAAATTATTCAAATATATATACCGGATGTTCAAAAAAGTCTGAAACCCCTTTAATATTTATTTTATCAGTAAACACAGATCAATGAAACTCTAGGATTACGCCTTCACCGTAGTAAGTGACTTTTCAGTCTTTTTAACTTTCCTTCTTCGCTTTGAGGGGACGTACTGTGGAGGGAATCTGAAAAATCTGTAATATAATCATAGGTCGAGTTATACCTCGTTTTAAAGGCCATTCTTAGAGAAACACATTTCCGCAACCCCAACTGAAAAAGGCATATTCGTTTGGAAATAATAGAATCTAAAAGTTCGGCCTTATAGGAACTTTGACTGCCTTTTCCAAACGAATAGTCCTTTTTCAGTCAGTGTTGTTACTCTAACAAGAACCTTTAAAACGAGGTATAACCTGACCTATGCTTACATGTAAGATTTTTTAGACTTCATCCACTGGACGTCCTCCAAAGCGGAAAAAGGACAGTTAAGATGGCCAAAAAGTCAGTAACCACAGTGAGGACGTAATACTAGGGTTTAATTGTTCTGTGTTTATTAATATTATATAATAAAATACTAAGGTAGTTCCAGGCCTTTTGAACACCCGTTATATAAAGCATTGTTTGATGTGTTTAGTAAACATTTTCTCTGTCTATATTAATTTAATGAGAGGTGATTTTAAGATTTTTGTCAAAGATCAATTGTCAATTAGATTATGGTGTACATCAAAGATTTTTCTGTAAGGAGGGTCCGATTTCCTTTTCAACATTACTCTACTTATTTCACATATACTACTGTTCTGTGCGGGAAACTTACCTAAGTTTAGTAGTGACCGTGCAAGGTAAAAATTACTGAAAAATATTCCAATCCAGGCCCAGATTTGAACCTGTGGATTGGTATTTTAGGACCACTCTGTCACCGGCTTCTCCAAAGAAGAAAAACAATATAAAGGGATATAAATCAAGTGGATGGCACACAACACAAATTTACTACAATATAAGAACAAAGATACCTTTGTGAATCCCTCTGGCATGAAGTAGGTACCAGAAGGTTTATCAAATTCAATCGTAATATTTTGTACTTATATTGCAATAAATTTGAGTTATATTAATTATGTTCATTTGTTTTGTATTTCTACCAAAGCGTAGTATAATGAACTATTTATTCAAAGAACGATGACAACATAACTTAAAAATCAGCTGTTTGTTTTTGTAAAAAAAAGTCTTCAGGATGTCAATTCTAATGTAACTAACAGCAAGGAGGACAATAGGGTGAAAGGACCTTGTTGCCCAACACAGTCCTGGGGCACGACTCCGCCCACCAGGTTGTGCTTACGGATTGTTCCTGTTCTCTATGAAGGATAAAGAATTCCTT
Source organism: Stictocephala bisonia (assembly GCA_035578905.1). NCBI lineage: Eukaryota > Metazoa > Arthropoda > Insecta > Hemiptera > Membracidae > Stictocephala > Stictocephala bisonia. Next base: position 110,737 of record JAQJVL010000191.1, on the reverse strand, counting down.
TATTTGTGTTATTGTTATATTGTGTATATTGTTCCTGTATTTATGATCAAGGATGATAGAGAAAAACAGTTTTGTATTTTTAGTTTAAATATTCATATATATGTAGACCTATATACTTTGTTTTGAAATTTGTTAATGATGGAGTATCAGATGAGGGAGACAAAGGTAGTTGGACATTTGCCATCATTATGTGAAAATTACCAGTCACGACGTTTCGATTTGGTAAAGCCCCTACCTTTTTCAAGTGCTAAAAACTAAATTACATCTACACAAACATGTTATAAAACTACGTTCTTAAACTAATCTACTTTAATTTTAAGAAGGGTTAAATTAATTTTTAAACCCTGTTAACATTTTTACATTTAGTATAAGTTCATTTTGTTGTACCCCATTCTATGATCTAGGTTAAAATGTAGATAATTATTAAAGTAGATTAGTTTAAGAACGTAGTTTTATAACATGTTTGTGTAGATGTAATTTAGTTTTTAGCACTTGAAAAAGGTTTGGGTTTTACCAAATTGAAACGTCGTGATTGGTAATTTTCACGTAATGATGGCAAATGTCCAACTACCTTTGTCTCCCTCATATGTATATAATTCTAACTTTTTTGCTAAAATATTTACGTTGTTGAAATAGAGTAAAATTAAATACACACTCCTCATTTAAGTTCCCAAAACTATTCTGCAACATATGATAAAAATGATTGTATAAAAACACATGACGTAAACACTACTGTTAAAAAGTTCCCGTATGCTATTTAAAGGGTGTCTCAGTGCCCCATAAGGCATTTAGCAGGAGTTCAAAATGAACTCTTTAGCAACAAATTAAGACTATTTTCCTCCTGTTAAATTGTATCTGATACTTCCCTACAGTTTATGGAAGTTTAAAAACTTATTTAAAAAATATTAATACTTCATGACAGAAAAGTGAGTTGGTTCAGCGTAAACACAACCGATAGAACAGCAACTATCCAATGAAAAATGTATTCTTACAAATTACCAGGTTATAAGGGATTTTACTTCTCAAAATTTTATTGGCTGCAATTTTGGAATGTTTCATATTGCTACACTCTTAAAGCTACTTTTCAGTCAATAATTTGAAGAAGAACATTTTCATTGAAAAATCTTCTTTTCTATTGTTTTGGACTAGTCAGCAAACTTTCACTCTAAACTTTCAATATTTCCTAGAGATTCACAAATTAAATCTATGTTTATGTATGAAATGAAAATGAAATGAAAATTTGATTTATTTCCCATAAATAGAACATAAATAAATACATACAATGTTTGTTAATAAATTTTCACAAAATCACCAATAAATAAAACTTTTTTCGAGGCCTTTCGCCAGCAAAGCTGGCATCATCAGGCAACACAAATTTTTATTTTGTGTTGCCTGATGATGCCAGCTTTGCTGGCGAAAGGCCTCGAAAAAAGTTTTATTTATTGGTGATTTTGTGAAAATTTATTAACAAAGAAGAATACCAATATCAACTCAATCTGAAATTTACAACATACAATGTTATTGATACTTATTTGCAAAATAAAATATAGGAAACATAAGTAGAAATATAAAATAAATGAAACTTAATACAACATATTTTCCTAGTTAACATGTTAGCCATTGGGAAAAGGTCTGCATGGGCGGAAGCCTGTGCGCAGATTCGAGTTGCTAAAAAGCTGCACGATGGCGTTTTAGTATGTAATTTAGTATATTTACGTTTTTTTTATATTTTTTTAAAAGAAAATAATAACAAAATAGTAATATTGTTAATAAAATTTAAATAGTATAGTTCGCAATTCATGAAAGGTGAGGGATAGAATATAAGGTTTCAAAGTTTGTTTGAAATGGAAAAAGTATTAAAGTATATGTAGGATTCACATATACATAAACATAGGCTATTTACTAAAGATAATTCAACATTAACTTTGAAGGGTAATTTTTAAACATGTATAAATTTAAAACATCATAACTAACCAACATTAAAGGAACTAACCAACATTAAAGGAACTAACCAACAATAAAGGAACTAACCAACATTACAGGAACTAACCAACATTAAAGGAACTAACCAACATTAAAGGAACTAACCAACATTAAAGGAACTAACCAACATTAAAGGAACTAACCAACATTAAAGGAACTAACCAACATTAAAGGAACTAACCAACATTAAAGGAACTAACCAACATTAAAGGAACTAACCAATATTAAAGGAACTAACCAACATTAAAGGAACTAACCAACATTAAAGGAACTAACCAACATTAAAAGAACTAACCAACATTAAAGGAATTAACCAACATTAAAGGAATCTTTATATACAGATAATTTGTTATGAGGGTAAAGTAATTCACTAAACTATCATTCAGCATATCAAAATGTTTGTCGACAATAATAAATTAATTCCATGGAATTTATTCATCCCAAAATCGGTTATCCAGTTTGGAGATTTTACTGATTTTCGATTGAAATGTAAGCTTACATAAGATACAAGATATAGATTTAAAAAAATATTTCGTTGATATTGAGAATTTCAATGTCCGTATATGTGATTGAAAGTAAATTGGTATGCTTTAAGATAAACTTATTGAATATTATAATTGAAATTATTTGAAATGTAAAATTGCACTTTCTCAATGACGCAAGATTGCACAAATTTGTTAATAGTAAAATACATTTTATATAATTTTCAGTACATTAAAATGTAATTACAATGAATATATTAGTAGAAGGGGCCCCCCTTTGGCCCAGCTCTCTGATTGGTCCATTTTTTGATGACGTCATCCAAGATGGTGGCGCCCATGTTTCCCGCCAAATTTCCTAACCTCACTTTTCCTAAGCTTACCTAACCTAACCCATACATATTCGATTAACTTATATCAGATTACCTAAGTCGACTATACCCATTCGATTATTTAGTCGATTATATCCATTCGATTAATTTAGTCGATTAAGTATTAACTTATATCCGATTACCTTAGCCGACTATACCAATTCGATTATTCTAGTCGATTATATTCATTCGATTATTTTAGTCGAATATTTTATACTCGATTATTATATTGACTTTTTCGTTATTTTAAGCGTATTTAACTGGTTTTTGTGTCTATATCTTTGTATTTTAAAATGGATCCTGTAAATATTGTTGGTACTAACAAGACTTATGTCATTAAAATTAGATTGTACGGTCCTAAAACTACGTACACGTAGGTAAAACAGGGGGTTGCGATGGTTTCGACTTCTTTCCAAGGTCAACCCTTTCCTTGCTCACTTAACTCATCTAAAAGAGCATTAAGTTCGAATTTATCTTGGAAATCTTCGTTACCAATCCGTTGGGGTTTTACTATAATATACTTAATAAATTTGATTCTAATTGTTAATTTTATTTTACAGTTTTAAGTGATTAAACATTAAATTATTATTGCTACTTACAAATAATCAGTTAAGTTTACAACATAATGTCAGCTGATCAAAGAGCGCTTTCTACCTAGCTTTATCGGTATCACTTCCGTTGCCACTATCACCACTGCTTGCAAACACATGCTTTATTAAACCTCCTAACAGTTTAGTACTTAGTATGATATAGTAGAAATAAAAGTAGTGGTAATGTGTCGGTACTAAAACACATTTTTTTGTGTGAATTAGAGCCTGTATCTTTTTAAAACTAAAGTGCAATAGTCTAATAGATAAGAAGAGGGTTTGCGATGCCTTTGGCTACCATAATTACGCATACTCACTCAGACAATTGACAGACACAACTCCCTTGGACCCAATCATACTCAACACACATAGACGATCCACCTACCCTACACACAGCACTCTTGTTAGATCACATAGTAACCCATTATGTAAGACTTTTCATAGACCAACCACTATATAAAAGGCTTTTGACTAATCACCCACCTATTCAACAATCAGCCCTCTTACCAGACTACCTACCTAAACAACACGTAAGACTTTTGATGTACCAGGTAAATACTTAACATAAAAACTCCTGATTTTACCATCCACCTATTCTGTCAACATACCACCTACTTACTGAACACACTGCACCCCTGATAGATCACCTACCTATCCATTACACAAAACCTTTGGTTGTTCACCCACCTATTCTATAAGATTAAGTGGCAGAGAGGGCTTTACAGCCCTAACTTCACCTCATAAAGTAACAATCAAGTAGTTTTCATTTAATTTCCATCCAACATACATATACAACCTACCTACCAAACAGCATGACCCTACATATCCAGGAGTAAGACTCTTGATTGACCACCCACTTACCCAATACAACGTTATTTTTATATACCCCTTACTTTCCCAACACATGAGACTATTGACTGACCACACAACACACTGCACTCTGCACTCTTGATAGATCACATACTTATTCATTAAATGAGACCTTAATTCAATACATTGTCATTGACCACCGATTTATTCAACACACATTTATCTTTATAGACCACCAATCTTCTCAACACATGAGACTATTAAAAGATCACATAATTAACACACACACACACACACACACACACACACACACACACACACACACACACACACACACACACACACACACACACACACACACACACACACACACACACACACACACACACACACACACACACACACACACACACACACACACACACACACACACACACACACACACACACACACACACACACACACACACACACACACACACACACACACACACACACACACACACACACACACACACACACACACACACACACACACACACACACACACACACACACACACACACACACACACACACACACACACACACACACACACACACACACACACACACACACACACACACACACACACACACACACACACACACACACACACACACACACACACACACACACACACACACACACACACACACACACACACACACAAAATCAAACTCTAAATACAAGATTCTAGACTAACCTCCCACCTAGTATACACACTGTACCCCTGATATATCACCTATTTCTTCATTGCATTTGACCTCTGATTGTCCATCCACCTATTCAACACACGTGCACAACCTACCTACCAAGCACAATGATTCTTAATACACCTACCTATCCAATAGTAAGACTCTTGATTGACCACCCACTTACCCAACACTCAGTTATCTTTATAGATCAGCTAAATTCACAAAACATAAGACTATTAACAGACTACCTATTTAGCATAAAAGATTTACCACACACACAAACTGTAAATACAAGATTTTTGACTCACCACCTACCTACTGCACACTGCACTCTTGATAGGTCACCTACCTATTCATCATATAAGACTGTTGATTGTCCATCTACCTATCCATAAACACATGTACAAACAACCTACCAAGCACTAATACCCTTCCTATCCAGTAGTAAGACTCTCCTACCCACTTACCAAACACACACTTATCTTTATATACCACATACCATACCGAAACATAAACTTATTGACAGACTACTTACTTAACATATAAGACTTACCACCTAATAGACAACCTACATAAGGTATTAGTTGTCATTCCACCTATCCAACACACATGTACAAGATACCTACCAAGCTCCATAACCCTACCTATCCATGAGTAAGACTCTTGATTTACCACCCACTTACCCAACACACAGTTATCTTTACAGACCAACTACCTTACCAACCCATAAAATTATTGACAGACAACCTACTTAACATACAAGACTTACCACCTACCCAACGCAATTAGATTGCCTACTTACTAAACACATCATTCCTTATTACCTCCTACCTATCCAATACGTAATATTCATGATTCACCACCACTCACCTACTCAACAAACACAGTTCTCTTGATAAGCCACTCACTTCCCCAACACATAAGACATCTGACTGACCACCTACTTAAAATACTAGACTAACCACACTCTACATACAAGACTTTTGATTGACTACTCACCTACTAAACACACTGACGTTTGATTAAACACACGAATACTCAACACAGAGTCATATTGATAGAACAAACCACCTTCCCCAAACACAGAACACACACTCTACAGATATAAATTGAAAGACCATCCCACTACCAAACACGCAGTCTTCTTGATAAACCCCCAACTACTCAATACGTGAGACACTTGGTTAACTACTCGCCTACCCAACACATAGTCCTCTTGATAGACCACTCACCCCTCCCGACACATAATACATTTGACAGACCACTTACTTAACATACAATACTGACCATACACTCTGCATAGAAGACGTTTGATTAACCACTCACCTACTCAATACACACAAAACACTTGTTTGATCACACATCTATTTAACAAACAGAACTGTCTATAGACACTTCACCTTTCCAAAACATAAGACTTTTGAAGGACCACCTATCAAAGATACAAAAATCATGATAAAAAACTACACACACTGCAGATTACTTAATATACCATCATACTACCATAAAAACAGCCCTATTGATATACCCCCACCTACCCAATACACGTACCACACACCGTATATACAAGACTTTCGTTTAGCCACTCACATATTAAACACACTAGACTCTTGATTGACCATCCATCTCCGTAATACACATGGACGACCTATGTACCAAACTAACATGACTTTTAATATTTGACACACCTAGAATTTTCATATACTTTAGACAGTCCACCTATCTAACACACAGTACTTACTGTAGATAGACGCCCTACCTTCCCAATGCACAAGAATTTTGAAGGAACACCTACCAAACATACAAAAATCATGATAAACCAACCACACACACTCTACAGACATAACTTAAAATACCATCATACTACCATAAAAAAGCCCTATTGATATACCCCCACCTACCCAATATACGTACCACACACCGTACATACAAGACTTATGTTTAGCCACTCACATATTAAACACACTAGACTCTTGATTGACCATCCATCTCCGTAATACACATGGACGACCTATGTACCAAACTAACATGACTCTTGATATTTCACACACACCTAGCCTTTTTATAAACTTTAGACGGTCCACTTACTCATTACACAGTCCTGTTGATAGGCGTAATAAGTAGGTGTCACAGTCCCAATTTTCTTAACACGTAAGACTTTTATCGACCACCTACCTAACATACATAACTCATGATAGACCAACCACATACTCTGCAAACATGACTTAATAGACAGACCTTTTACCAAACATACTGTCCCCTTGATAAAACACCCATCTAATCAGCACAAAAGACTTGATAGAACATCTACTTAGCATACAAGAATGACTACACACTGTACAAACAATACTTTTGATTGACCATCCACCTACTTAATACACGACCCTTGATTGATCATTCACATACTGAATACACAGTCCTGTTGATAGACACCCCACCTTACCTACTAATAATAATTTTGATATACCACCTATTTAACATACAGGATCAATCACACACTCTACCGACATGGCTTAGTAGATCATCCTGCTATTATAAACAACGTCCCCTTAATAGTGCACCCACCTCCTCAACACATAAGACTTGATAGAACACCTACTTAACATACACGACTGTCCACACTCTCTACATACAAGAATTTGTATTAATCACCCACCTAATTAACACACAATACCCTTGATTGATCATCCACCTACTCAATACACAATCCTGTTGATAGACTTCCACCTTCCCATATCATAAAACTTTTGATATAATACCTATTTAACATACAAGACCAACAAAACACTCTAGAGACATGACTTAGTAGGCCAACTTATTATCAAACACAACGACCCCTTGGTATAGTAACCACCTACTCAACACATAAGACTTCATAAAACACTTACTTAACATACAAGACTGACCACACACTGTACATACAAGACACGATTGACCACACGCATATTAAACACACAAGACTCTGTATTGATCAACCATCTACTCAACACACAGTCCTGTTGATAGACACCCTAACTTCCCAATACATAATACTTCTGATATACCACCTTCTAATATAACAAGACCAACCACGCACCATATATACATGATTTAATTGACCAACTCAACTACGAAACACATAAGAATGAATTTTGATAGCCTAATCAAGTGATACCCAGCACAAGATTCCTTGAGACCTACCTACAATCCATATTAACACAACACTTGATAGACCACTGACCTTCCCAACACATAAGGCATCTGACATACCACTTACCCAATATACTAGATTAACCATACTCTACATACAAGACTTTTGATTGACCACTCACCTACTAAATACACAGAAACTTGATTAAACACCCACATACTCAACACAGAGTCATATTGATAGAACAACCCACCTTCCCCAAACATAAAACCACACACTCTGCAGACATAACTTGAAAGACCATCCCAGTACCAAAACACGCAGTCCTCTTGATAAACCCCTATCTACACAATACGTGAAACTTTTGGTTAACCACTCGCTTACCCAACACATAGTCCCCTTGATAGACCACTTACTCGACACATAAACTTATTGACAGACTACCTACTTAACATACAAGACTTACCACCTAATAGACAATCTAAATAAGGCTTTAGTTGTCATTCCACCTATCCAACACACATGTACAAGACACCTACCAAGCTCCACAACCCTACCTATCCATTAGTAGGACTCTTGATTTACCACCCACTTAGCCAACACACAGTTATCTTTACAGACCAACCACCCTCCCAACCCATAATATTATTGACAGACAACCTACTTAACATACAGGACTTACCACCTAATAGACAATCTAAATAAGGCTTAGTTGTCATTCCACCTATCCAACACACATGTACAAGACACCTACCAAGCTCCACAACCCTACCTATCCATTAGTAGGACTCTTGATTTACCACCCACTTAGCCAACACACAGTTATCTTTACAGACCAACCACCCTCCCAACCCATAATATTATTGACAGACAACCTACTTAACATACAGGACTTACCACCTAATAGACAATCTAAATAAGGCTTAGTTGTCATTCCACCTATCCAACACACAGGTACAAGACACCTACCAAGTTCCACAACCCTACCTATCCATTAGTAAGACTCTTGATTTACCACCCACTCTGCCAACACACAGTTATCTTTACAGACCAACTACCCTCCCAACCCATAATATTATTGACAGACAACCTACTTTACATACAAGACTTACCACCTACCCAATGCACTTAGATTGCCTACATACTAAAAACATTATTCCTTACTACCTCCTGCCTATCCAATACCTAGTACTCATGATTGACCACCACTCACCTACTCAACAAACACAGTTCTCTTGATAGGCCGCTCATCTCCCCAACACATAAGACATCTGACTGACCACTTACCTACTTAATATACTAGACTAACAACACTCTACATACAAGACTTTTGATTGACCACTCACCTACTAAACACACAGACGTTTGATTAAACACCCACATACTCAACACAGAATCATGTTGATAGACCAACCCACCTTCCCCAAACATAAAACTTTTGATAGACCAACCACACTCTCTACAGACATAACTTAAAATACCATCACACTACCAAAAAGGCAGTCTCTTTATAGACCCCCATCTACTCAATACGTGAGACACTTGGTTAACTAATCGCCTATCCAACACATAGCCCTCTTGATAGACCACTTACCCCTCCCGACACATAATACATTTGTCAGACCACTTATTGAACATAAAAGACTGACCATACACTCTACATAGAAGACGTGTGATTATCCACTCACCTACTCAATACACACAAAACACTTGTTTGATCACACACCTATTTATCAAACAGAACCGTCGACACTCACTCCACCTTCCCAAAGCATAAGACTTTTGAAGGACCACCTACCAAACATACAAAAATCATGATAAACAAACTAGACACTCTGCAGACATCACTTAATATACCTTCAAACTACCATAAAAATAGTCCTATTGATATACCCTCACCTATCCAATATACGTACTACACACCGTACATACAAAACTTATGTTTGACCACTGACATACTAAACACACAAGACTCTTGATTGACCACCACCTACTTAATATACTGCACTCTTGATAGACCAATCACCCTCCCATAAAAAGACTTTTGTCAGACTATATACTTAACATACAAGACTTACCACACATTCTACATCGACCATCTATCTACTCAACAAAAAAAAAAAAAAAAGACCAACCACACACTCTACATATAAGACTCTTGGTTGGTCACCCACCTACTCAACATAGAACCCCTCTGATACACCATCCACTTGAACATTACATAAAACCTGTGATATTCCACCCAATCATTAAACACACATGACTTTTAATATTTCACACACCTAGACTTTTTATATACTTTAGACAGTCCACCTATCTAACACACAGTACTTACTGTAGATAGACGCCCTACCTTCCCAATGCACAAGAATTTTGAAGGAACACCTACCAAACATACAAAAATCATGATAAACCAACCACACACACTCTACAGACATAACTTAAAATACCATCACACTACCATAAAAACAGTCCTATTGATATAACCCCAGCTACCCAATATACAGTACGTACCTCACACCGTACATACAAGACTTATGTTTAGCCACTCACATACTAAATACACAAGATTCTTGATTGACCATCCATTTACGTAAAACATGTGGACGACCTACGTACCTAACTAACATGAATCTTGATATTTCACAGACCTAGCCTTTTTATATACTTTAGACGGTCCACTTACTCATTACACAGTCCTGTTGATAGACGTAACGAGTAAGTGTCACAGTTCCAATTTTCTTAACACGTAAGACTTTTTACGATCACCTATCTAGCATACATAACTCATGATAGACCTACCACATACTCTGTAAACATGACTTAATAGAAATACCTTTTACAAAACACACTTTCCCTTGATAAAACGCCCACCTAATCAGCACAAAAGACTTGATAGAACATCTACTTAGCATACAAAAATGACCACACACTGTACAAACAAGACTTTTGATTGACCATCCACCTACTAAATACACGACCCTTGATTGATCATTCACCTACTGAATACACAGTTCTCTTGATATACCAATCACCTTCCCCCCCCAAAAAAAGACTTGTCAGACTATTTACTTAACATACAAGACTTACCATACATTTTACATCGACCATCCACCTACTCAACACACACAGTACTCTCGATAGACCTCTTAACTGCCCATTACATAAAGCCTTTGGTTGACTCACAATCGTAACATTCATGAACAACCAACCTCCCAAACATACGACTTGACCACCAACAAAAAACAAGACTTTATGTATATAACCACATATTTAACATACAAGACCAACCACACACCATACAATCATGACTTAACAGTCCACCCACCTACCAAACACACACATCTCTTGATGGACCATATGCCTACACATTACTCTTGATAGATCATCCACCTAACTATTACATAAAACCTTTGATAGACCACCAACACATATGAACAACCTACCTACCTACCTACGTAACATGCAACACTCTTGCCTTACCACCCACCTACTCAACACACAGTACTCTCGATAGACTACGTAATTAACCATTACATAAAACCTTAGATTGACAGCCAACATTCATGGATCACCTACCTACCAAACATACGACTTGATTGACCGCTCACCTACCCATCACACATATCTCTTGATAGACCAATCACCCTCCCATAAAAAGTCTGTTGTCAGACTATCTACTTAACATACTAGAATCTCCATTGACCATCTACTCAACACACAAAATACTAACCACACACTCTATACATAAGTCTCTTGGTTTGTCGCTCACCTACTCAACATACAACACCTCTGATACACCATCCACTTGAACAATACATAAAACCTGTGATATTCCACCCAATCACCAAACACACATGACTCTTAATAGACCAATCCATCTACCTCTGCACACACGATTCCTTAGGAGACACTCTACACCCACCACTCATCCTACAGAAAAAACTCCTAGAGAACTACCCACCCACCATAAAAACACTATTTCTTCATATAATCATGTTTAAAAATAACATTATTACACTGTAAGATAGATTTAATATAGCTAAAGACCTAAAATGTTTCCTAAAATTCTGTTTTCTCTACAAATATGAGAGCCGTCGGTGAAAAACATCCAAACTAAACATAGAAAATAAGAATCAGCTAGAAGTTTAATTGAAATTCTGCTATGCAACTAAAAATAAATACGAGAAAAAGTTAGGTTTAAAAACAACGAACACAGAAAAGTTAGGTTTAAAAACAATTAACACAGAAAAAGTTAGGTTAGCAAACATCCGAAAAGTTGTTAAAATTAACGAAAGTCAACAAAATGTAACATTTTTTTACTTTGGTAATTTTAACTGGACTTTTCGGAAGTTTGCTAACCTAACTTTTTCTGTGTTAATTGTTTTTAAACCTATCTTTTCTGTGTTCGTTGTTTTTAAACCTAACTTTTTCTCGTATTTATTTTTAGTTGCATAGCAGAATTTCTATTAAACTTCTAGCTGATTCTTATTTTCTATGTTTAGTTTGGATGTTTTTCACCGACGGCTCTCATATTTGTAGAGAAAACAGAATTTTAGGAAACATTTTAGGTCTTTAGCTATATTAAATCTATCTTACAGTGTAATAATGTTATTTTTAAACATGATTATATGAAGCAATAGTGTTTTTATGGTGGGTGGGTAGTTCTCTAGGAGTTTTTTCTGTAGGATGAGTGGTGGGTGTAGAGTGTCTCCTAAGGAATCGTGTGTGCAGAGGTAGATGGATTGGTCTATTAAGAGTCATGTGTGTTTGGTGATTGGGTGGAATATCACAGGTTTTATGTATTGTTCAAGTGGATGGTGTATCAGAGGTGTTGTATGTTGAGTAGGTGAGCGACAAACCAAGAGACTTATGTATAGAGTGTGTGGTTAGTATTTTGTGTGTTGAGTAGATGGTCAATGGAGATTCTAGTATGTTAAGTAGATAGTCTGACAACAGACTTTTTATGGGAGGGTGATTGGTCTATCAAGAGATATGTGTGATGGGTAGGTGAGCGGTCAATCAAGTCGTATGTTTGGTAGGTAGGTGATCCATGAATGTTGGCTGTCAATCTAAGGTTTTATGTAATGGTTAATTACGTAGTCTATCGAGAGTACTGTGTGTTGAGTAGGTGGGTGGTAAGGCAAGAGTGTTGCATGTTACGTAGGTAGGTAGGTAGGTTGTTCATATGTGTTGGTGGTCTATCAAAGGTTTTATGTAATAGTTAGGTGGATGATCTATCAAGAGTAATGTGTAGGCATATGGTCCATCAAGAGATGTGTGTGTTTGGTAGGTGGGTGGACTGTTAAGTCATGATTGTATGGTGTGTGGTTGGTCTTGTATGTTAAATATGTGGTTATATACATAAAGTCTTGTTTTTTGTTGGTGGTCAAGTCGTATGTTTGGGAGGTTGGTTGTTCATGAATGTTACGATTGTGAGTCAACCAAAGGCTTTATGTAATGGGCAGTTAAGAGGTCTATCGAGAGTACTGTGTGTGTTGAGTAGGTGGATGGTCGATGTAAAATGTATGGTAAGTCTTGTATGTTAAGTAAATAGTCTGACAAGTCTTTTTTTGGGGGGGGAAGGTGATTGGTATATCAAGAGAACTGTGTATTCAGTAGGTGAATGATCAATCAAGGGTCGTGTATTTAGTAGGTGGATGGTCAATCAAAAGTCTTGTTTGTACAGTGTGTGGTCATTTTTGTATGCTAAGTAGATGTTCTATCAAGTCTTTTGTGCTGATTAGGTGGGCGTTTTATCAAGGGAAAGTGTGTTTTGTAAAAGGTATTTCTATTAAGTCATGTTTACAGAGTATGTGGTAGGTCTATCATGAGTTATGTATGCTAGATAGGTGATCGTAAAAAGTCTTACGTGTTAAGAAAATTGGAACTGTGACACTTACTCGTTACGTCTATCAACAGGACTGTGTAATGAGTAAGTGGACCGTCTAAAGTATATAAAAAGGCTAGGTCTGTGAAATATCAAGATTCATGTTAGTTAGGTACGTAGGTCGTCCACATGTTTTACGTAAATGGATGGTCAATCAAGAATCTTGTGTATTTAGTATGTGAGTGGCTAAACATAAGTCTTGTATGTACGGTGTGAGGTACGTACTGTATATTGGGTAGCTGGGGTTATATCAATAGGACTGTTTTTATGGTAGTGTGATGGTATTTTAAGTTATGTCTGTAGAGTGTGTGTGGTTGGTTTATCATGATTTTTGTATGTTTGGTAGGTGTTCCTTCAAAATTCTTGTGCATTGGGAAGGTAGGGCGTCTATCTACAGTAAGTACTGTGTGTTAGATAGGTGGACTGTCTAAAGTATATAAAAAGTCTAGGTGTGTGAAATATTAAAAGTCATGTGTGTTTAATGATTGGGTGGAATATCACAGGTTTTATGTAATGTTCAAGTGGATGGTGTATCAGAGGGGTTCTATGTTGAGTAGGTGGGTGACCAACCAAGAGTCTTATATGTAGAGTGTGTGGTTGGTCTTTTTTTTTTTTTTTTTTGTTGAGTAGATAGATGGTCGATGTAGAATGTGTGGTAAGTCTTGTATGTTAAGTATATAGTCTGACAAAAGTCTTTTTATGGGAGGGTGATTGGTCTATCAAGAGTGCAGTATATTAAGTAGGTGGTGGTCAATCAAGAGTCTTGTGTGTTTAGTATGTCAGTGGTCAAACATAAGTTTTGTATGTACGGTGTGTAGTACGTATATTGGATAGGTGAGGGTATATCAATAGGACTATTTTTATGGTAGTTTGAAGGTATATTAAGTGATGTCTGCAGAGTGTCTAGTTTGTTTATCATGATTTTTGTATGTTTGGTAGGTGGTCCTTCAAAAGTCTTATGCTTTGGGAAGGTGGAGTGAGTGTCGACGGTTTTGTTTGATAAATAGGTGTGTGATCAAACAAGTGTTTTGTGTGTATTGAGTAGGTGAGTGGATAATCACACGTCTTCTATGTAGAGTGTATGGTCAGTCTTTTATGTTCAATAAGTGGTCTGACAAATGTATTATGTGTCGGGAGGGGTAAGTGGTCTATCAAGAGGGCTATGTGTTGGATAGGCGATTAGTTAACCAAGTGTCTCACGTATTGAGTAGATGGGGGTCTATAAAGAGACTGCCTTTTTGGTAGTGTGATGGTATTTTAAGTTATGTCTGTAGAGAGTGTGGTTGGTCTATCAAAAGTTTTATGTTTGGGGAAGGTGGGTTGGTCTATCAACATGATTCTGTGTTGAGTATGTGGGTGTTTAATCAAACGTCTGTGTGTTTAGTAGGTGAGTGGTCAATCAAAAGTCTTGTATGTAGAGTGTTGTTAGTCTAGTATATTAAGTAGGTAAGTGGTCAGTCAGATGTCTTATGTGTTGGGGAGATGAGCGGCCTATCAAGAGAACTGTGTTTGTTGAGTAGGTGAGTGGTGGTCAATCATGAGTACTAGGTATTGGATAGGCAGGAGGTAGTAAGGAATAATGTTTTTAGTATGTAGGCAATCTAAGTGCATTGGGTAGGTGGTAAGTCTTGTATGTAAAGTAGGTTGTCTGTCAATAATATTATGGGTTGGGAGGGTAGTTGGTCTGTAAAGATAACTGTGTGTTGGCAGAGTGGGTGGTAAATCAAGAGTCTTACTAATGGATAGGTAGGGTTGTGGAACTTGGTAGGTGTCTTGTACCTGTGTGTTGGATAGGTGGAATGACAACTAAGCCTTATTTAGATTGTCTATTAGGTGGTAAGTCCTGTATGTTAAGTAGGTTGTCTGTCAATAATATTATGGGTTGGGAGGGTGGTTGGTCTGTAAAGATAACTGTGTGTTGGCAGAGTGGGTGGTAAATCAAGAGTCCTACTAATGGATAGGTAGGGTTGTGGAGCTTGGTAGGTGTCTTGTACATGTGTGTTGGATAGGTGGAATGACAACTAAGCCTTATTTAGATTGTCTATTAGGTGGTAAGTCCTGTATGTTAAGTAGGTTGTCTGTCAATAATATTATGGGTTGGGAGGGTGGTTGGTCTGTAAAGATAACTGTGTGTTGGCTAAGTGGGTGGTAAATCAAGAGTCCTACTAATGGATAGGTAGGGTTGTGGAGCTTGGTAGGTGTCTTGTACATGTGTGTTGGATAGGTGGAATGACAACTAAAGCCTTATTTAGATTGTCTATTAGGTGGTAAGTCTTGTATGTTAAGTAGGTAGTCTGTCAATAAGTTTATGTGTCGAGTAAGTGGTCTATCAAGGGGACTATGTGTTGGGTAAGCGAGTGGTTAACCAAAAGTTTCACGTATTGTGTAGATAGGGGTTTATCAAGAGGACTGCGTGTTTGGTACTGGGATGGTCTTTCAAGTTATGTCTGCAGAGTGTGTGGTTTTATGTTTGGGGAAGGTGGGTTGTTCTATCAATATGACTCTGTGTTGAGTATGTGGGTGTTTAATCAAGTTTCTGTGTATTTAGTAGGTGAGTGGTCAATCAAAAGTCTTGTATGTAGAGTATGGTTAATCTAGTATATTGGGTAAGTGGTATGTCAGATGCCTTATGTGTTGGGAAGGTCAGTGGTCTATCAAGTGTTGTGTTAATATGGATTGTAGGTAGGTCTCAAGGAATCTTGTGCTGGGTATCACTTGATTAGGCTATCAAAATTCATTCTTATGTGTTTCGTAGTTGAGTTGGTCAATTAAATCATGTATATATGGTGCGTGGTTGGTCTTGTTATATTAGAAGGTGGTATATCAGAAGTATTATGTATTGGGAAGTTAGGGTGTCTATCAACAGGACTGTGTGTTGAGTAGATGGTTGATCAATACAGAGTCTTGTGTGTTTAATATGCGTGTGGTCAATCGTGTCTTGTATGTACAGTGTGTGGTCAGTCTTGTATGTTAAGTAAGTGTTTTATGAAGTCTTATGTGTTGAGTAGGTGGTTACTATACCAAGGGGTCGTTGTGTTTGATAATAAGTTGGCCTACTAAGTCATGTCTCTAGAGTGTTTTGTTGGTCTTGTATGTTAAATAGGTATTATATCAAAAGTTTTATGATATGGGAAGGTGGAAGTCTATCAACAGGATTGTGTATTGAGTAGGTGGATGATCAATCAAGGGTATTGTGTGTTAATTAGGTGGGTGATTAATACAAATTCTTGTATGTAGAGAGTGTGGACAGTCGTGTATGTTAAGTAGGTGTTCTATCAAGTCTTATGTGTTGAGGAGGTGGGTGCACTATTAAGGGGACGTTGTTTATAATAGCAGGATGATCTACTAAGCCATGTCGGTAGAGTGTGTGATTGATCCTGTATGTTAAATAGGTGGTATATCAAAATTATTATTAGTAGGTAAGGTGGGGTGTCTATCAACAGGACTGTGTATTCAGTATGTGAATGATCAATCAAGGGTCGTGTATTAAGTAGGTGGATGGTCAATCAAAAGTATTGTTTGTACAGTGTGTAGTCATTCTTGTATGCTAAGTAGATGTTCTATCAAGTCTTTTGTGCTGATTAGATGGGTGTTTTATCAAGGGGACAGTATGTTTGGTAAAAGGTCTGTCTATTAAGTCATGTTTGCAGAGTATGTGGTTGGTCTATCATGAGTTATGTATGTTAGGTAGGTGGTCGATAAAAGTCTTACGTGTTAAGAAAATTGGGACTGTGACACCTACTTATTACGCCTATCAACAGGACTGTGTAATGAGTAAGTGGACCGTCTAAAGTTTATAAAAAGGCTAGGTGTGTGTGAAATATCAAGAGTCATGTTAGTTTGGTACATAGGTCGTCCATGTGTATTACGGAGATGGATGGTCAATCAAGAGTCTAGTGTGTTTAATATGTGAGTGGCTAAACATAAGTCTTGTATGTACGGTGTGTGGTACGTATATTGGGTAGGTGGGGGTATATCAATAGGGCTTTTTTATGGTAGTATGATGGTATTTTAAGTTATGTCTGTAGAGTGTGTGTGGTTGGTTTATCATGATTTTTGTATGTTTGGTAGGTGTTCCTTCAAAATTCTTGTGCATTGGGAAGGTAGGGCGTCTATCTACAGTAAGTACTGTGTGTTAGATAGGTGGACTGTCTAAAGTATATGAAAATTCTAGGTGTGTCAAATATTAAAAGTCATGTTAGTTTGGTACATAGGTCGTCCATGTGTATTACGGAGATGGATGGTCAATCAAGAGTCTAGTGTGTTTAATATGTGAGTGGCTAAACGAAAGTCTTGTATATACGGTGTGTGGTACGTGTATTGGGTAGGTGGGGGTATATCAATAGGGCTGTTTTTATGGTAGTATGATGGTATATTAAGTAATCTGCAGTGTGTGTAGTTTTTTATCATGATTTTTGTATCTTTGATAGGTGGTCCTTCAAAAGTCTTATGTTTTGGAAAGGTGAAGTGTCTATAGACAGTTCTGTTTGTTAAATAGATGTGTGATCAAACAAGTGTTTTGTGTGTATTGAGTAGGTGAGTGGTTAATCAAACGTCTTCTATGCAGAGTGTATGGTCAGTATTGTATGTTAAGTAAGTGGTCTGTCAAATGTATTATGTGTCGGGAGGGGTGAGTGGTCTATCAAGAGGACTATGTGTTGGGTAGGCGAGTAGTTAACCAAGTGTCTCACGTATTGAGTAGTTGGGGGTTTATCAAGAAGACTGCGTGTTTGGTAGTGGGATGGTCTTTCAATTTATATCTGTAGAGTGTGTGTTCTGTGTTTGGGGAAGGTGGTTTGTTCTATCAATATGACTGTGTTGAGTATTCGTGTGTTTAATCAAACGTCAGTGTGTTTAGTAGGTGAGTAGTCAATCAAAAGTCTTGTATGTAGAGTGTGGTTAGTCTAGTATTTTAAGTAGGTGGTCAGTCAGATGTCTTATGTGTTGGGGAAGTGAGTGGCTTATCAAGAGAACTGTGTTTGTTGAGTAGGTGAGTGGTGGTGAATCATGAATATTACGTATTGGATAGGTAGGAGGTAATAAGGAATGATGTGTTTAGTAAGTAGGCAATCTAATTGCGTTGGGTAGGTGGTAAGTCTTGTATGTTAAGTAGGTTGTCTGTCAATAATTTTATGGGTTGGTAAGGTAGTTGGTCTGTAAAGATAACTGTGTGTTGGGTAAGTGGGTGGTAAATCAAGAATCTTACTCATGGATAGGTAGGGTTATGGAGCTTGGTAGGTATCTTGTACATGTGTGTTGGATAGGTGGAATGACAACTAATACCTTATGTAGGTTGTCTATTAGGTGGTAAGTCTTATATGTTAAGTAAGTAGTCTGTCAATAAGTTTATGTTTCGGTATGGTATGTGGTATATAAAGATAAGTGTGTGTTTGGTAAGTGGGTAGGAGAGTCTTACTACTGGATAGGAAGGGTATTAGTGCTTGGTAGGTTGTTTGTACATGTGTTTATGGATAGGTAGATGGACAATCAACAGTCTTATATGATGAATAGGTAGGTGATCTATCAAGAGTGCAGTGTGCAGTAGGTAGGTGGTGAGTCAAAAATCTTGTATTTACAGTTTGTGTGTGTGGTAAATCTTTTATGCTAAATAGGTAGTCTGTTAATAGTCTTATGTTTTGTGAATTTAGCTGATCTATAAAGATAACTGAGTGTTGGGTAAGTGGGTGGTCAATCAAGAGTCTTACTATTGGATAGGTAGGTGTATTAAGAATCATTGTGCTTGGTAGGTAGGTTGTGCACGTGTGTTGAATAGGTGGATGGACAATCAGAGGTCAAATGCAATGAAGAAATAGGTGATATATCAGGGGTACAGTGTGTATACTAGGTGGGAGGTTAGTCTAGAATCTTGTATTTAGAGTTTGATTTTGTGTGTGTGTGTGTGTGTGTGTGTGTGTGTGTGTGTGTGTGTGTGTGTGTGTGTGTGTGTGTGTGTGTGTGTGTGTGTGTGTGTGTGTGTGTGTGTGTGTGTGTGTGTGTGTGTGTGTGTGTGTGTGTGTGTGTGTGTGTGTGTGTGTGTGTGTGTGTGTGTGTGTGTGTGTGTGTGTGTGTGTGTGTGTGTGTGTGTGTGTGTGTGTGTGTGTGTGTGTGTGTGTGTGTGTGTGTGTGTGTGTGTGTGTGTGTGTGTGTGTGTGTGTGTGTGTGTGTGTGTGTGTGTGTGTGTGTGTGTGTGTGTGTGTGTGTGTGTGTGTGTGTGTGTGTGTGTGTGTGTGTGTGTGTGTGTGTGTGTGTGTGTGTGTGTGTGTGTGTGTGTGTGTGTGTGTGTGTGTGTGTGTGTGTGTGTGTGTGTGTGTGTGTGTGTGTGTGTGTGTGTGTGTGTGTGTGTGTGTGTGTGTGTGTGTGTGTGTGTGTGTGTGTGTGTGTGTGTGTGTGTGTGTGTGTGTGTGTGTGTGTGTGTGTGTGTGTGTGTGTGTGTGTGTGTGTGTGTGTGTGTGTGTGTGTGTGTGTGTGTGTGTGTGTGTGTGTGTGTGTGTGTGTGTGTGTGTGTGTGTGTGTGTGTGTGTGTGTGTGTGTGTGTGTGTGTGTGTGTGTGTGTGTGTGTGTGTGTGTGTGTTAATTATGTGATCTTTTAATAGTCTCATGTGTTGAGAAGATTGGTGGTCTATAAAGATAAATGTGTGTTGAATAAATCGGTGGTCAATGACAATGTATTGAATTAAGGTCTCATTTAATGAATAAGTATGTGATCTATCAAGAGTGCAGAGTGCAGTGTGTTGTGTGGTCAGTCAATAGTCTCATGTGTTGGGAAAGTAAGGGGTATATAAAAATAACGTTGTATTGGGTAAGTGGGTGGTCAATCAAGAGTCTTACTCCTGGATATGTAGGGTCATGCTGTTTGGTAGGTAGGTTGTATATGTATGTTGGATGGAAATTAAATGAAAACTACTTGATTGTTACTTTATGAGGCGAAGTTAGGGCTGTAAAGCCCTCTCTGCCACTTAATCTTATAGAATAGGTGGGTGAACAACCAAAGGTTTTGTGTAATGGATAGGTAGGTGATCTATCAGGGGTGCAGTGTGTTCAGTAAGTAGGTGGTATGTTGACAGAATAGGTGGATGGTAAAATCAGGAGTTTTTATGTTAAGTATTTACCTGGTACATCAAAAGTCTTACGTGTTGTTTAGGTAGGTAGTCTGGTAAGAGGGCTGATTGTTGAATAGGTGGGTGATTAGTCAAAAGCCTTTTATATAGTGGTTGGTCTATGAAAAGTCTTACATAATGGGTTACTATGTGATCTAACAAGAGTGCTGTGTGTAGGGTAGGTGGATCGTCTATGTGTGTTGAGTATGATTGGGTCCAAGGGAGTTGTGTCTGTCAATTGTCTGAGTGAGTATGCGTAATTATGGTAGCCAAAGGCATCGCAAACCCTCTTCTTATCTATTAGACTATTGCACTTTAGTTTTAAAAAGATACAGGCTCTAATTCACACAAAAAAATGTGTTTTAGTACCGACACATTACCACTACTTTTATTTCTACTATATCATACTAAGTACTAAACTGTTAGGAGGTTTAATAAAGCATGTGTTTGCAAGCAGTGGTGATAGTGGCAACGGAAGTGATACCGATAAAGCTAGGTAGAAAGCGCTCTTTGATCAGCTGACATTATGTTGTAAACTTAACTGATTATTTGTAAGTAGCAATAATAATTTAATGTTTAATCACTTAAAACTGTAAAATAAAATTAACAATTAGAATCAAATTTATTAAGTATATTATAGTAAAACCCCAACGGATTGGTAACGAAGATTTCCAAGATAAATTCGAACATAATGCTCTTTTAGATGAGTTAAGTGAGCAAGGAAAGGGTTGACCTTGGAAAGAAGTCGAAACCATCGCAACCCCCTGTTTTACCTACGTGTACGTAGTTTTAGGACCGTACAATCTAATTTTAATGACATAAGTCTTGTTAGTACCAACAATATTTACAGGATCCATTTTAAAATACAAAGATATAGACACAAAAACCAGTTAAATACGCTTAAAATAACGAAAAAGTCAATATAATAATCGAGTATAAAATATTCGACTAAAATAATCGAATGAATATAATCGACTAGAATAATCGAATTGGTATAGTCGGCTAAGGTAATCGGATATAAGTTAATACTTAATCGACTAAATTAATCGAATGGATATAATCGACTAAATAATCGAATGGGTATAGTCGACTTAGGTAATCTGATATAAGTTAATCGAATATGTATGGGTTAGGTTAGGTAAGGTTAGGAAAAGTGAGGTTAGGAAATTTGGCGGGAAACATGGGCGCCACCATCTTGGATGACGTCATCAAAAAATGGACCAATCAGAGAGCTGGGCCAAAGGGGGGCCCCTTCTACTTATATTTAAAGCTTGTTATGTCACATATCTTGAAAACAAATCATAATAATAAAAAAATTATAAAAAAATCTAAACTCCTTCATTTCACCATCCAACATTTAGAAGTCTAATAGTTATAAGTGTACCCTACAATAGTTAGGTCCAGTATCTCTTTCAATGTAGAGTTCAACTGAATAATCTACAATAAATTAATTGTTAAATTCTTCTAACGAGGCAACATTCGACTGAGGTTCCTAAACGAAAGTAGGTTTGCTTATCCAATCAACTTTTATAAAATGCTTTCACAAACAACCAATTCCCGGATGTTGAAACAAGTTTACTAACTGGCTCATTATTGGGACCACTTTAATTAAAATTACATTTCCTGCAGAATTTCACCGAAAGGCCAAATTTATGACAATGCAGCTGTCAAATTTTGATTGGTAGGGTAACTATTTTGAATTTTAAGACTTTAACAATGAACGCGTTTAGCAGCTAGGATTATATTATAAAAATCATGTTAACAGTTAGTTTTGTTTTTAATATGTCTTTAAATTTTAAAATTACACATTACTTAACAATAAATATTAACAAACTATTAGCAATTACTAGCTACAATTGAGCGTTTGGTACATATTTGACCTTTGCATGCAAAAAGAATCTGGGGAAATACCTTTCCGTGAAAGTAAACTCCGTGCTTTTGAAATTATCAATCTTGTCTTTTTGCAGCAACTGAAGAACCAAGACTATTTTGATCGTGATCTTCATCAGCCTTCTTCTTCGTCAGCAATTCTCTGTTTCCTTCATCATAATCTGTCCATGCCTCTTTATTGTCGCCGCTGTATTGCCATCCAGAATCAGAGCTTAACCTTCCCTTCTCTTTTCTTTCCTTCCCCTAGTCTCTACAAGTGTATCTAAATACGCCAGAATGGAACCGTAGTGCAATAACCCAGCCACTTGGAAGATAAGTTTTGAAGAAAATTGAAAGCGTTAAACTCCGTTCTTACTCCACATTGATATGGTGTCCACTCAATGATTGCTATTAAGGTGGAAACTTCAAGAGAAGTCTGTAATGTCCATGTGGAATAACTGATGTGATTCAGTTGTTGCACAAAAGAGACTACTGAATACAAGGATTTTCACTTAGGGGAAATTGAAACAATACATTGTTCGTATTTCACGATCATTTATAGGTCCGTTAGTTGCACTAACTGCTAATAAAGAGCTATTATTAAATTTACTTACTAAAGGAATAGTTAACTTTAGTTCGTAACAATGGCTGAACTCTTTAATATAAACTCATTAACTAACTATATTCACAGCACAAATTTATTAAATTATTTTTTAAATCAACAAAATATTATAGTATTTGATTTGGTGGATCATGTTTACCATAGACGAGAGGGATTCAGTAAGGAATATTTATAAATATCTATTATCACCTAATATCTATATTGAACACTTTTAAGATAAGGTACTTATAAAAAGGTCGTTAATTGTTGTTATGATTTTGATTTAGAAGCCATTACAGTTTTTCAGAATAAGAATTATAAAAAAAGGAAGGAAACAAGTCAAGTGATTAAAAATTATTTGAAACAAGAACAAAAACTCATCAAGAGAATAAAAGGGATGTTCTTTAAGCCAGTGGCAAAGCCATTGTCTCAGGTGTTGGTAGTCTGTTCCCTTCACTGCTGCTGGAAGATGGTTCCAAAGCTTGGATCCTATATAGCTTGGCTTCTCTTCATATTTAGTCAGGCGGTGTACAGGGAGGCAGTAGTTTGTTGCATGTCGGGTGTTGTATGTGTGCAGTTGTGATCCAGTTTTAAGAGGGTTCAGAGTCTTTGTCCTAGCATATGTTATAGTTTCGAGTATGTACAGATTCACGATAGTTAGGATTTTGAGCTCCTTGAACTTTTCCCTGCAGGATTCTCTGGGTGATAGATCACAAAGTGTCCTTATAGCTCTCTTCTGTTGAATAAGTATACGTTGCACATTTGTCTTGAATGAGTTGCCCCAGACCAGTAGTCCATATCGTAGATGTGTTTCAAAAAGAGAGTAGTAGGCTATTTTGGCAGTGTTGAGGTCACTAATGGTCTTGATTCTTCTTATGAAATAGATTCCTGTGCTTAATTTCTTACAGAGGTTATCCACATGAGGTGTCCAAGTTAGATGTTCGTCGAGTGTGATGCCAAGGTAGATGGTGCTATAGTGAAGATAAATACAATAATTCAGGAATATGTAGGATTAACTGTAAGGATTGTAATATGTTTTACATAGGACTGTAAATTTTAACAAAAGATATAAAAACCATGTCTCTGCTTTTAAAAACAAGAATCCTGAAAGATCTAATGTAGCTAAACACCTTCTGAATTGTACCCACAGTTCTAATATTCTAAAAGTTTGTAAGAAGGGTCGAAT
Organism: Stictocephala bisonia; assembly: GCA_035578905.1. Taxonomy (NCBI): domain Eukaryota; kingdom Metazoa; phylum Arthropoda; class Insecta; order Hemiptera; family Membracidae; genus Stictocephala; species Stictocephala bisonia. The sequence goes on along the minus strand of JAQJVL010000191.1, from coordinate 85,998 downwards.
TATGAATGCTTGGGAAGAGTTATTTATTTTTAAATAAAAATTTATAGATCGTGATAAATTAATAAATGAACAGGTTCATTTTGATTCCAAAATAGTTTTTAATAATGTATTTTCAGCGACTAAAAGAACAGAAGTAACAGCCAATAGGAATTAGTAGTATCGCAGCAGCCGCCATTTTGACGATTCCAGCCAATGGAGGTCACGTGATCATAGGCCTATAAATTGAATTTGTAAAACACCATTTTCCATTCTTTTGTGAATGGAAGGTGAGCGTAGTCCACCGAAATTGATCACCATAATATTTGTGCATTTTGTACTTGTATTGTAATATATTTGTGCATTTTGTGCTTATATTGTAATACATTTGTGTTGTGTGACGTTTATTTGTACTGTAATCTCCTTATGGAAAAAGGAATTTTTCCAAGTGGCTTTAAAATTGGATTTATTACGCCTCTGTTCAAGTTTGGCGATCCTTCGAACATAATCAATAGCCGGCCAATTGTTTTACAGTTGACAATTGCCAAAGGTTTTGAGGCATTTGTCCTTGACTCTTTCTTTCAACTTAGAGTTTTAAAGTTCTAGAACAGTATAGCTTTCGCCATGGAAAATCTACACCAACCAAATTGGCTGTTTTCAAAACTACATAATATCAGTTTTTCAAGAGGTTGTCAAGTCGATAGCATCACCTGGCTTTTTCCACAGCCTTCGCCGTGTCAGTCATGTACATCTTGTTAAAAAATCGAAGGCTTTTGGAGTTGTTGGTCAGCTGTTGAGTTGGTTAAATACTGACTGAGTTGAACCTGACTGATAGATGGCTCAATGTCAAATTTGGCGGAGCATTGTCCTTAAAAATTCTAGGTTCTTTTGGGGTTCCACAGGTGTCATTGCTTGGCCCTGCGCTGTTCAGCCTTTTTATAAATGGCATTGCGGAAAATTTGCCGGCTAGATGTCTGTTATTTGCAAATGACATCAATATATTTTTGGAGATAATTTCAAGAGAAGGCGTTATTGTTCTTCAGGCCAGCCTCGATGTAATTTCCAAATGGTGCTCTGTAAATGTAATGAGTGCCCAGTGAAGTGTTTCCAAATCACTCAGTTTGGATTTGGATTCGCATTTCGGTCTCGGTGGTGTTTGATTATTCAATCGATGGTTCTATGTTAGAGAGGGTAAATGAAAGGAAGGATTTGCGCATCATAATGGTTCCAATTCTAACTTTTGAAGAACATCTATTACAAATATGCAAGAGAGGGAATGCTGTCCTGGAGTTCATAATTAGAGTTTCCAGAAATGGGTTATCTATTGCTACTCTCAAATTCCTCTTTGTTTCATTAGTGCCTCATCTGGAATATATATCAGTAATATGGAACCCTTACCAAATTGGTCATTCCTCAATTTTGGAGCGTGTCCAAACCAGATTGCTGAGGCACATTGGTGTTCGACTGGGCTATGGGTTTACTGATATGCCCATTGAACAGTAGCGGCTTGATTTACAACTCTCTGCTTTTGAAGTTACGTGGAATACATTCATAGAACCGATGTTTTTATTCAACATTATTAATGGCTATCTAGACTGTCCTGAACTTCTTGCTCTTCAAAACCAACCGAACCACCAGAACTCAGGAATGCTTTAGCAGGCGTCACTTTACCACATAGTACAGCTTCCATTCCTCGACTCATAGATGAAGGACATGGGCCAGAGGAAAATATTGTCGCTGGGAAGGTTGATTTCTTTGGGCAGTCGAAGTATTCCTCCAGACGTGAGATGAATAAAAGTCAACGATTTGCTCTACATGATTGATTTTAGCTGTGTTGTTCATTGTTGTGTTGAACAAGGATGTTCCTATTACTATTGTATTCATTTGTTGTTAGTTACTTTTTCCATTGTTGTTATTTTGTTTATATACGTATTGTTTCTTTAGTGGTGTGATATTGTACATAAGTATACCGTATTTTTTAGAATGTTGCACTGTCTAAATGAAAATTTTACATATTTGTACTATATATTGTGGACTTTTTATTTTTGGTTTTCGTTGTTTTTGTTATTTTATGTTATTATTCATCATTTTATTGCCTATTACGTTAATTTTTATAATGTTATAATTTTTATAATGTTAGACACATATGACAATAGTGAATCTGTCAATAGTGTAATATCATCGTTGTTGGTAGTATTTCAATTGTTTTTCTTTTATTTTTTTATATTATGCTTAGGTTACTTATTCTTAGTGAATCACGGTATTTGTACATAATCAACTCGTGCTGTTAAGTTAAGAATGTTGGTTTAAACCATTGATAAGTTGAGCTTGCCTGTTGAAAATTGTTTTAAATTTGCTGCTTACCAACTTGGACTATTGTTGCATCTTACTTTCGTATCTTGCCAATGTATATTTTAAGTCAGATTTACAATATTTTTAAATGGTTTTGTCCGTCAAATAAATGAATAATTATTAAATAATACTAGTTTAATACTAAATCAATTACACTTGAATACATGTTAGTATTTCACTATAGTAATTTTATAATTCTATAAATAATTGTTTTCTATTAAATTATTATTATTTGTATAATATGATATTATAAATATGAAAGTATGCAATTATATTACAATCTTAACCTTTATGTGCTTAAACAACACCCACATATTATCTGTAACATTTTAAATTAACCTGCATAACTCCCCGAATTTATATATAAAATGGCAAAAATACATCATGTATCACCATCTCAGTAGTAATTAAAATATGAAATATTATGTCAGTTTACATATTGTTGACAACCGATACGATGACATTTGAAGTATGCAAATAATACATACTTGTATTCAATATTAAGACGCCAGTCCAAGATATATTTTAATAAGACTTGAAGACTGAATAAGAAACAGAAAAGACTAAATTCAGTTTGTTTTTCTTTGAAAGTTCTTTCAAATTGTGTTTCTGATAATGTTATGAAAACCGTATATTTTTCAAATTTTCAAGTTTAATTGGCTATGGATTACTCGTTTGGGGCAGCACGGGAGCAGATAGTTTCGGCCGGATTTTTAAAATTCAAAAGAAAGCAATAATGATATTATTCAGGCAACCATTCAGATCTCATAGCAGACCTTTTTCTATTTCTGGTAAAATTCTAACACTTCCAAGCTTATATATTTTTGAAATGTGTAAGTATTTTGTTAAAAACAGTAATAAATTTTAAAATCCTTATAATTTAAATCATAATACGAGGCAGAATTTCATAACATATCCACTTCACACAACCAGTAAATTTGAACGATCAACTTATTACAGAACTTGTAAAATAATGAATAAGTTGTGTATGAATAGTAAACATATAAAATTTGATCAAACTTTTTTTAAAGAAGGTCAAGAGGCTGTTGTGTGATAATGCTTATTATTCAACTGACGAATTCCTCAATGCTGAGGTGTCACTAATTTTAACTTAAATAATATGATAACTAGCTATAATTATTAGAATTATGTCCATACCCTTGATATATTGTAATAGTATATTTCATAACAAGAGTGGAAAGTGGGGTTTTGCATGTTCGAGACCATATGTTTGAAGTGCGAGACTTGTCGAGCACTTCAAATGGTCGAGAACATACAAAACACTTTCACTCGAGTTTTGAACGATACTTTTCACTACACTACGGAATAAAAACAGGTGTTGTTGACTGTGGAAAATTTTCGGTTGTAAACAATGTTACTTTCGGTAGTAAACAATAGACAGCTGTTGAAAATATGATGTTTCGCAGGTTGTAAACACATAACGAAAACAGCGACAAGTCTCGCACTTCAAACATATGGTCTCGAACATGCAAAACCCCACTTTCCACTCTTGTTATGAAATATACTATTATTTTCTTTAATTGACTGTATTATTGACAATTCCTATGTACTAAATGTATTTAAATGGAAATAAACGTCTTATATCTTATAAGAGAGGCGAATGAATTTGATGCGTTTAGTAGTTTCTAAAGTTGATTGCTCCATTACCAAGAGACCTACAATTGTACATGGAATCCGAACCACGTAGTATTGGTTTGATTTTCAGTAATTGACAAGCCTTGTACTCGGTTTTCTTCACAAGGCAATCATGAAAATCACCCAACACGGACACCCCAGACTTATAGTAGTGTCCACGTCGACGGCAACCATTGAGTGGACACCGTGTTGGTAATAAGAGAGCAGAAAATCTCACCAACAAACACCACTCTGTTCCCAAGAAGTTGTTTTTTTTTTTGTTTCTTTGTTTCATCTCTAAAACGCCGATCCTAGAGATATGGGCGAATATGAGGAGTGAATGAGTGTGATGAGTGTAGATGAACGAGTGTAGTCATTGTTACTATCTGAGTTCGACTTAGCTTAGAAATGACTATTTATTAATAGCCCAATAGCCAGAGCAACTATGGGACCTACAGCTTTACGTGGAATCCGAACCACGTAGTGTTGGTCTGATTTTCAGCTAACTGACAAGTTTGACACTTATTTCTCTCCCCTACACAACATCCGAACCCTGACTACCATTCAACACGGACTCCAGGCTTCTCTATTAGTGTCTACGTTGATGGCAACCATTGAGCGGACGCCGTGTCGGTATTAGGAGAGCCGAGCATGGAACCTATCTCCTACAATCTCCCAAACACTTTGTCCCCAAGTAGCTGGATTACAGCACTGCACCACCAGTGCCGACTGTATTTATCCATGCCATATAATGTGCGAAGGGCCATGATTCGGTCATCCACCACCTATTCACACAACATAGGTGGTAGATAATCGAATAAAGCTCTTACGGAAATAACTTTCTAGGTATATCTACTAAAAAGGGTAGTTTAGTCTTTACTTACCAGCTTGGATGTTTTAAGATGACTATGACGAATCAGTTGACAGTATAAATAACGTTTATGATGTGTAGTCTTGTTACTTATTGTGATAACTAGCCCTAAAAAATATGTTAAACGATAATGGTAACAAGTATAATTCCTGTGTTTATATCAATTGCTGGATAAGAATTGTTTTATATTTGTGAGAAATGTGTTGTATCTTGATTATATGTGAGTCAAGCTATGTGGTAGGTATTATGTTGATGACCATATTAACACAAAAACCCCAGCGTTACAAAATTGAAATCTAAGAAATTCTTAAGAACATTTTAATTCAAATTACTGAATATTTTAATTCTCATTACATTACCACTGGAATGCAGTGTTAAAAAGATGATAGTTCGAGTGTCCATGAATGGAGTTGCATGGGCAGTTGAATTTTGTCTCTTCCTCAGTTTTAGTGGGTGGAAAGAGTACCATTTGCGTAATGGGTGGTAGGTATAAGGGTAACACACCAGTTTTAAAATGTTAGTTTTTTATTTCGTTCATAATACTAGCGAACTATTTTTTGAATAAATTTAGTCAGAAACTCAGTGTTATCAGTTCAGAATAGACTCTTAGTAACTTTTGGCGTAGTGCTGTAACCCAGCTACATATGTGACTAAGTGCTGTAGAGATTATTGGCAATAGGTCGTCTTAATACGTGCACAGCGTCTGACCATTAGTTGTCTTTGACGTGTCACTACTAAAGGATTCTGGGGTGTTCCTGTGGTCTGGATGATGTGTAAGGGAGAGGACTGAGTATCAGGTTTTTCATCAGCTGACATTCAGACCTATAGTACGTGGTTTGGATTCTATGTACGTAACACTGTAGATCCCTTACTTACCCTGGCTGTTGGGCTTGTAATATATTAATCTTTTAAGGAACAATCACCTTTAGTAACTAGACTACACTGATCATCGACACTCACACTACACTCATGTAATCATTCATACAATCAATATTTAGTGTGTTGGTCCTTGACAGCGGTAGTTCCTACTCTCACTTTCTACCAGCTGACAGCCCGTGGCCCGGGGGCGTACTTTCACTACATCTAGAGCAGCCGTAGACAGGGCAAGGAGATCTGGTCCCCCCACCATCGACTCAGTTATGACAACACCTAAACGTGGCAATGGCACTTCCTCCATAGCCTACGTTGGTTTTAACTTTCCTTGAAATTTCCATGCTGCTGCAAGAAGTGCGCTAGTATCAAAATAGTTAATACAAAAAAAATCAACTAAATGATCAATGACAAAATGATATGAAAATTTCCCATCAAGTCTAGGCACTTCTCTCAACTTTCTTGTTAAATATTATAGTTAGGGAAATTACTGTTTATTTAAAGTATTTCAATGCTAACATTTTCATTTAAATTTGGAAACTTACTTCAAAACTGATAAAATTGATAGTGTAGACACTGTTTTTGCCATCAAAATACATCTCTCCATTAAAAATAATATTATCAGTTTAAAATGTTAAGTGTAAAAGATCTTTTAAAACTTTTCAAAAAGTTACGTTGAAAAATTATAATTTGTATTTTATATTTAACAAAAGAGCATTATTTTAAATATTAAATAAGCATGCTAATCAAATATTACCGATGGAATGCTTTTATCAAGCCGGGCATATAAAATCTATCAAAGTATAATTCACTAATGCACGCCAAAAAGTGAATGAAAAGTAGCTCTTTTATTATTTTCAATAAATATATAATACCGTTATAAATATTCATGATTAATTTTCATATTATGTTGAACAAAAATTACTTTTATTTGTGTTTAATCAAAAGGAAAAGTAATTTTATAGTTGCAACGTAACGAATTGGATGAAAATACGTTATTTTGAAACAATCAATGCAACTCAAAATCACCTGGCCTTAATTAAATTATTTTTAGGATAACGCATTGAAAATAAAGTGTATGATTAACTTTAAATGGTAAATTGTATCATTTATGTAATGTTTAAATTAAGCAAATATCATTATGATTGAAAAAAAGTATGGGGACGTTTTCAAAAAGGTTTTGATCAATTTTATGAATGAATATTTAATATGGGAATGTTTTAACTAACACTTGCATTAAACTTTAAGCTGCTAACGAAGATTACATTTAGTATAAATATTACCAACAATAATTCAATAACTAAGTATTTAACATAGTTTTTGTCATTTAAAAAAATTGATAAAAACATGGTATGTATAAAAATATTAACGCACGCACTTATCCACAACATGCGTGTGAAAGTAATGTATAAGATTAACTTTAATATCACTTAAATCCGGCTCAGGAAAAGCACGTTTTTTTCTTAGCCCGAATGGTGATTTCTCAGACAATGCATACAAAATAAAATGTTTTTAGTATATTTAGGTTTTTTCCGTTCGATACATATAAATATTGAGTCCAATAGTGATAGAATATTAATATATTTCACTCTGTAATACAAAAATAATAGTAGACCAGCAGGTTGAATACTAAAAAAAACAATAACGTAAAATTATATTTTCGGCTACTCTATAACTAATTAAGTACATGCAAAGTTGATTTGTGTAGGGTCATAAAATTACAAGTCAGTTAATTTTTATTTTATTTACAAAATTCCTTAAGGTAATAAATATTTTATGACTTAGTTCTAAAAGTCTGGGTACATTAATTTACTTGGTGATTCATCAAGTATGTACTAGAAATATATACTTGCAATCAAAAGAGACTTATACAGCTATCCAAAATGTGTGACTAAATAGTTTTATTTTCTATTTTTTTTATTTATGGCAACCAATTAGTCTATTTTAATTAAAATGGTCAAAATATTTGTTAACTCGCTTCCTTAGAGTTCGAAAATATTTGAAAGTTATTCAGTTTTGATATAAAATTTCGTGCATAATTTTCATTAATATTACAAAATTGCTCTTCAGTCGAAACTTTAAGTTTCAATAACATACTCATGTTATATACTTTTAACTCCTATTTGAAGATGTCTCTACTTCCTCCTCCTCTTAGACTTTTTGTCATCATCTGCAAACCAGTTTTCACTGAAAAATAGACATAAATAATGTTAAAACAAGGATAGTATTTAGAATTGCAATTATTCATATTATTGTATCAAGAATAATAATTGTTTCTTAATAAACGTACATTTACCTTCTTAAAAAAAAAAAAAAAAAACATCTCTTTATTTTCATGAAGTAATCCAAATTTAACAATGTCATAAAAACTTCAGATACCATACATATGTTTTTAAAATCTTTCCTTTTACAGTTTTAGCTATTCATAATCAGCAACCAAAGAATGATCCTTATTGTAAGTGCCAATATGAACGTCACGGAGAGTGCCGGTCAATCGTCAATATATCAGGCACGTGCCTTAAATATCAGATTTAAATATTCTAGGTTTTACTCAACATATACCTAAAATTTGTGTCATACTTAAATGTAAAGCTGCAGGTCCCTTAGTTGACCTGGATATTGGGCGATTAATATATAGCTCCTGCTGAGGAACAGTTCAGTTTAATTAGTAACCTTCTTTAACCACGATATTTTAAAGAACTACTTCAGGGAAATACTAATGTGTGGGTGGGCGGGTGGGTCAATAAGCATTTAAGTACTTGAACGTGACGTTGATGTACTGCTGGACTTAGTCTCCTAATTTTTGGCTCTATATCACTATGTGTATATCCTAATATCACTGTGCGTATATGAGTGGCTGGGTGGGTCAATATCACTGTGCGTATGGGCGGGTGGGTGAGCCATACCATTGTGTGTATGGGTGGGTGGGTGGGTCAATACCACTGTGTGAATGAATGGATGGGTGGGCGGGTGGGTCAATACCACTGTACGTGTATGGGTGAGTAGGTGGGTTAATACCACTGTACCGGTGGGTGGTTGGTCAATACAATTGTTTGCTTTTCCCTGTTGTTGGCCCTGGATTCTTTAATTGACCTACTTAGGATCAGCTTCCTTTACTTTACGGTGTGTTTAAAAAAATATTTATTATTATTGTTTAGTAATTAATAAACCAGCTGTTAGGATTGGAATATTTAACATATCCAAAACATTATACAGGATTTTGTAGCATTTTAAGGAATTTTTATTGAAAACGTTTAGCTGTAAGACGTTTAGCAACAATAATTGGAAAGATTATGTCTCATAGTACAAATTTATTACAATACAAGCACAAAATGCACAAATATAATACAATAAAAGTACAAAATGAACAAAAACTTTGGTGATCGATTTCGATAGACCACATTTACCTTCCTTTAGATCAGAGGGATTCTCAGGAAGTATTTGTTCATTTTGTGCTTATATTGTAATATATTAGTGCATTTTGTACTTCTATTGTGGTATATTAATTTGTGCTTGTATTGTAATATATTCTTATTGTGAGACGTTCACTTGTCCTGTTTATGTACAACACGTATTTCGCTGATTAAAAAACTAGATTACTTGTAATATTTTCCAAATGTTATAGGTAAGTGACGTGCCTATACCAAACCATGAAAAGGAGGAAGTTTGGAGTATGGAAGTGCATTTAGCAGAAAATATGTCAGTAATGACCTAAAGAATATTGGAAATTTATGAAAAGTCAAAGATTCTTAGAAATAATAGTTCTGATTGCAATCCAAAGAAGGAATGAGGTGCGAAATGTAAATAGTTGCAGGGGGTTGGAATTCCCTTAGATAGACATTGGAAGAGGAACCGACAATGCAATACTGTCGTTACATGATGTGGGATAAGACTTGGATTTTGAACAAGAAGAAATATGTTAGAAATATTTACAGAAAATCAGAAAATAACATATTTAACGCTATATTTGTCAATTGATAGCTTATTATTTACAATACACGCACCAACACGTATTTCCCACAATAACCTTTATTAAATATTTGTCTAAAACTAGACCTTATCAAATACGAATGCATAAGTAAAAAAATATATTTTTTTATAATCCTACGGGTATTTGCAACAAGTTATGCACGATGTATGAAAAATTACGTGGTATTAGCAACACTTGATAATACTACTATAAAGTAATATTTTTTATAGTAAGAAAAAATTAAATTAAATAATAACTATGATTTAAATACGGTATACCAAGTCCGGGAGACGTTAAGGCAGTAACAACCTATTGTTATAATAATATTACATTTTTGCCAAGCTAAACTTTCAAATGTCCTACAATATTTTAATCAAGCAGATTCTTCGTAGACGTGTACTGTATGGAGGCTTCTGTTCAAATTTGTATATAATTTTACTTTTGTTTCGTTCCATTACACAGCTATACTATTCTAGAAATATTGATAATTTTTCTTATCGATTGAAATTATAATTGTTACTCAATTAATTTTGTTTAGTACAGTAACTAAAATAACGGTGAAATATGAAGTAACTGTTTAAAATCATGTACCTAGACTTAAATTTTAAACAAATTTAATTAAACCATCACGAGATTAACATCATAAATATTTGACTGAGTTACAATATTAATTATGGCGTAAAATCAGTTATGTAAATCTAAAAATATGAAGAATATAAACTAATCTAAACTTAAAACTTCTAAAACTTGTTATTTTAAATACGGATATGTATATTAAGATTTGTTCAAAGTTCATTTAGAAGAATTTTAATGGTAGTTTTTAATATCTCCAATGTGTATTTAAAGTAAAGCTCTTTTACTTTATAGTTACACATAATCGTTGTAGTATCTGAAGACACTTTAAAACTTTAGCTTAAACAAACTTTGTCAACATCTTGATATTACTGTTTACACTCCAAGTAAGCTATATATGTATAGTTCACAAACTTCCTTCCTATAACATTGAAACTGTGGTTAATTTATGCCTGTTCAATGCTATTAGATATATCATAGTCATAAAATAATGCGTATACAACCAAAAATAATTCCAAGAAATTATTGAAACAGAATTTGTACCTGTTCATAAGCACTTATACAATAATAATGAATGAGGCGAGCAATTTATAAAGTGATATAATGTTTTTTTCTTTTACTACCTAGAGTTGATCCGACATTTTTTGAAAGCCCTTTTATGATAGTAAAGTAAAATATTTTTTGATGGCACTGACAAATAATACAATTGTAGAATTGAATCGTAGAATAGCAATAAATTACTTAACTGGCTTCATTAAACATGTATAAAATATGATAAAGTTTATGAACATAAACTTGCAATTATGTACCAGCTGATTTAAAAGACTATTGTTGTTTATATTGTTAGTTACTAACTTAGTAAAAAGCCATGCTCATCAATCCATAAATAATAAAACGAAATTTCAACACTATTAGGAAGTTAAGTCATAATAATATTACCACAATAATAAGAATACGAATAAACATGTTTAAGTTGGATATATATGGAAATCCTAAGGCAGCATTATTTGTGGAATGTTAATACTGACAAAAACATTTCAAGGTCGTCATGTAGTTTAATTACGTAAGACAAGCCATGTGTATGATCTCAACTGCTTTTGCTTAAAAGGGATAGTTTTGATAATATCAATTTATTAATATAACTACTCTTTCAAACTATCCTTATTTGTTGTTTGAAAGTTATCCTTATTTAGAAAACATCTGAATCGGAAGATAAATTACCGTGTATATTGTAATTACGTAGAAGCACTTATTCTTTCAACTTTCCTCCAATCAGTAAGCGCAACAATATCTTGTGTTGTGTAAAGAAACTTAATTGCAACAAAAGTGAGAGTTAGTTGTATTACCATCCCGGGACGTTCTCTGGGTCGTCGCACTTGAAGGACTCCTCGTTGTAGACACTGCCCCCTGGACAGCTGCCGTACTGGGGGATCACACCGTTGCGACAGATGTAGAACTTCTGGCAGTCGTCCGCATGAGGGAAGGTCGGATGAGGCAGAATTCGGCCGTTGGGGCCGGATACGTCACCCTCTGGACAGGTGAAACCGTCTGGAAGACTGTCTGCAGACATCAAAGACACTAGTCAGTGCGTATATACGACAAGTAAAATATGTTACTGGAAATCAGAATAGTTTGATTTAAAATCATTATGTTTTCTTGATCTGGCTCACAGTAAACGGTTTGTCTTAAAATTGTATAAAAATTACTAATGTATATATGAGGTAGTTATCACAGAAAATAAAGAACGAGGTTTCATCCAATAATGCGCTGAAATAATGTTGAGTAGTTGGTTCTCCAACTCTCCGAGTGGATAGCAAAGCCAGCACTATTGTCAGTCCCTTCCTTTTTTATCGTCGAAATCCTTAAGGATAAATGTAGTAATTATTAAGATTTAGCAGTGAAAACTGCTACTGAGGCATTATATTCCGCTATAAGAAAACGACATCTGCTTCTTTTTTCACTGTGTAGCTGAACAGTGAATATAATGTGACTGAACATATCTTATGTACAGTATTTATAGTGAATTATGGTCTTTAATAACAAATTTTTGGGACTGACTCATGTGTCTTTGGTAATACATTTCATTGAGTATGATTATGAGCCTAACTAATTATGCCAAACAATTGAATATTAAAACGTGATATTTTTTAATTAATTTTGATTTATTTTGTGTTGTTTTGTTTATTTTTAGGATCTTTTGTTTTCAATAAAAGTAAAAAATCTAAATGCTTATAGATGCTTAACAAGGGTGAAACAGCAGTAGGCGCTGAAAATTTTGTCAAAGATAAATTTAAAAATATGTCCTTTTTAGTTCTTTGTGACTTTGAATCGTATAAAATATTAACGTTTATGGACCAATAATTAAAGCTGATAAACAAAACAGATTTCTTAAGCCAGATAAATACAAATACGACATTTTATTTCTCTAATTGTGGAGAAAATTTACGAGTAGGCATTTAAAATATTAGAACACTCCCTCCCTGTTAATGTCTCTTTTGAAAATAATGAAAAAGGAAAAAACTTCAGAAAACTTCTAATCATAAACCTAAAATGAATTTTTCAAATAATAAATAGGCCTAACCCTAGCCTAAATTTAATAATTAAAGTTATTAAACTTAATATTTATTGTATCTTAAAATATCTGTTAAAGAATGTTTAAAAAAAATTATTGAGTGTGGTATCAAGTAATAAAAACCAATATAAGTAACAAATTGATAGTTTTCCGTTTCTTTGCGTAAATGATTTAATATTTCAAAGCAATTATCCTAAATTACATTTACAATAAATACATACTTAACCATTTTATTAAAGCTATTTAAAGGTTTCACTTGTTTTATAACATTTGCTTGTAGAAAATAAGTAACGGATATGGCACATAATTTAATGAAATAATATAAATGTTTGTTTAGTAGTACTGGGCCTGTATCAGTGTCGCGTTTGTCCTTTTGTTAGATATTATTTCACTTTTTATTTAAAATTGCATTTCTTCTTTAAACTAATGTATACAGGTTGGTCTTTAAGTAAAAACTCATTGATGTAAAATGCTATGAACTTAAACAAATAAAATTTAAAAATTACTGTCAACCATTAAAGGTGCAATAAATCTACATTAATACACACGATCAACATTGGCTAATAAACCATAGTCAAGTTCGTAACTGATAACAGTTATTCTCATGGCAAAACAACTTTACAACCCCCCCCCCCCTCTAGCAAAGAATAATCATAAACTGAAGAAATGTCTTTTCAGGAATTACTTATTTTCTAATTTTTACAGATAATTAAAAATAACTTTCTTTTAAATAATCTGAAATTCTGTCTTTTAAAACAGACATACTAAATTATATTAAAAAATTAGACTAAGTACTTACTAATTTCACACTACTAATATCAGACAACTTGTTGACTATCAAAAATGGAAAAAAAATTGTACCATCTTAGAATATTACATAATTATACTCTTTACGTACGCAGATATATTAGATATCCTTATTCGTTTCCAAACATGAAATTTCAATGAAAATATTCCATAAAAAAAATTAGTAGTCAACGGACGATAAATTATTTTTCATTTAATTGTTAAATACAATTAAGTAACTGGAACTGTTTAGCTATGTCTTGAATATATTGTAGGGGTGAGTTAGTTGTAGAAAAGTGTAGTATCCTTGTTGGGGGGGGGGAGGCAGGGTTGGATACTGTCCATGAGAAAAACTGAGTATTAAGCTTATTGGTTAGTCAATGTTCAGACAAAAACTACGTGGTCAAGATTCTATTATAATATGCAGTTTGTTAATAGCCCTGGTTTTGAACCTTACTAATAAATCGTTCTTTTCGGATAAGTTTGAGACCCATCCCCCACCAAAACTGGAAAGCCTGCCAGCTGGGGGATGGCTCAAAACCAGTCAAGCGATGGGATCACAGGTGGCAGTTGGAGGGTCAAATGACAACTCAGCAGCTGAGCAAAACTAATTTATTATCAAGAAAACAAATAATTCAAAACTGGCAGGCAGAAGGCCACCATATAAATCACTTGAATAAATGACAAGAACCACAAAAATCGCAAGAAAATACAAATTAACAACAAACGCTATAAATACCACAATTAACAATTACAAACTACATGGCCTATCTGCAGCAAAGCCTGAGACACCCAAAACGTAAGACAATTTATTAACACTTAAAAGTGAAAAATTTAGAACAATTTTGACAACACCAATTATCCCGGCAATTTAGCCCACATCCCATGATTCCACCGAGGCCCAGGAGGTAAGCCGCAATCCCTGGGCAGCTCCGAATAGGAAGTTAAGTAAAAGTACAATAATCCCCTTTTGGTAAAAGTTTAAAAATTAAACAATTAAAAAAAAATATAACACGGTACCGTTCTATTACCCCCTGACATCAATAATACAATTCATGAAATAAATAAATAACACTAAGTAAATCACTAGGACTAACACATAAAAATAAATAATATCATGATCTAACCGTTTGGACCTAACAAATATAAAAAAATTAAGCAACTATAACAATAAAATAAACTAAATAAAAATTAACAAAACAATACAGTTTAACATCAAAGTGCACCAAAAATAAATGATAAATATATATGTATATATATATATATATATATATATATATATATATGTCCACGGCTGTGTGTGTTACACCAGTGTTCAAGATCATGGCCAGTTCCTTGGCCTTAGGCCTAGGCCCAATCAAATAGCTCCACAACATTTTTTCTTATTTTTTTTATACTTCACTTCCTTTTCTTTTGTTTTTTCTTTTTTTTATATATATATACCGACATCAAAACCCCCAGCTCAGCCGCCGGGAACAAAATGGAACGCACTGACCTGAGAACAGAAGAACAACGCCCAGATGTAAGAATGGCAGCGTAGTCGAGACATGGGCTCTACGACATGGTCCTCAAGTAGAATGACGGCCAACCTGACAGACGAGAGCTGGAACACGGAACGAACGAGTCCGAGCCAACGGCCACCAAAGTAAGCAAATCGCCGGGAACGAGCGATCTCAGGCTGCCCGGCAGACCACGACGAACCTAACGAAAATGTACTGGTCAAACGACCCGGTAAAAGTTAACCGTGATAACTAATCATGCTGAAAATAAATTTAACAAATGATAAATTTTCGTATGTCACATATTTAAAACCTATTATCTTAGAAAACTTACCCCTTTTGCTTGTGCCGACGTCACAGTCCTTGCGAGCGGACTCGGACGGCCAGGAACATGAGCTGATGGAGTCGTCATAGATAAGTCCTGGAGGGCAGGGGTTCTCGGTCATCACACCATCCTGGCAGTTGACGAACTTGTCACACACTTGTGGGTCAGGATGCCTGAAGAATCCATTCGCGCGGGGACATCCCTTGGACGGTTTGGGCTCCTCTGGAAAAAGAAGTATAGTTTTGTTGAATAACAATAGTGAACAATAAAAATAGTAATTTTTGTAAATTTTGCAACTGCATTTTGAAATGTGATCATAGTTTATTTTCCAAAGTACTTACATTAAGCGATTATAATGTGTAATATTTTAAAATAAGGGTACAGTTTTATTTTCTTACCTTCCACATAGTTAATTTGTTAAGCTATTTAAGTTCTTTAGGTTCTAAAAGAATCTTAGATAACAATTTAATTTACCAAATGATATAACTGTCAAAATAGTAACTGAGATCCTTAGTTTGCATTATCATTATGACTATGACAAAATGAATTATTATTTGAAAATTAACTATTAACAAAGTCTGAATTCAACGCTACGTGTAAAATTTGCATATTTTGAAAAAAAATTTGATGCATAAATAGTTTGTCAAATAAATACGTAAATAAATCTCTCAATGTTCACTTCCACTCTTCAAAACACTGCCTAGTCTCAAACAAGTAGTTTAATGGAATTTAATGCTGGAGTTAGTGATAATGCCGGCATTAACATTAATGTACAGTTGATTTCAAGATATCTAACACAAACATTTTATTTAAAAAAGCTTATATATATTTGATACAAACTGAGTACAAATTTTACAACAATTCGTATTTAAAAATTAAATATGAGTGTAACAGCTTGAGATTCTTCAATCAGATTTGTAATAGATCAAAAATTATATAACTTGTTATGTAGGCAGTAATCACAGATGATATGACCGGATTTCCTAGGATAAAGAATGTTCACCTCTGTTACTTATGATCGTTATATATCTTATATACTCAATGGTAGAATAAACCTTATCCTGATAAATCTGTTAGTTTAATTATTAAACTATCTGTAAATATCACCTACCAAAATATTTAGAGCCTAAACAACTTAACTAGATATTAAAATTTAAATGTATGAACAGACTCAACATTCATTTAAAGTAAGTTTTATTTTGTGAGGAATTTCAAAGTTACATCATAATACACTACAAAACTAAATTAATACAAATGTAAACAATATTTTAGCTGTGTAGTGTCTGATGACTGAAAGGCCTCCAAAAGTAAAAATTTACTTTTGTTGGGATTTTGAGTACTAAAGAACACATTTAAACTTTAAAATAGTTAGGTATACAAATTAATAAATAAGTATATACGTTTATAATATCGTAGATTGATTATATATTTTTATACTTATGCTAACAATGGTAGTGATAGATAGTTCATCCCATGGAATTTAACATTATAAAATAATGATGAACTTTAAGAATTTGTTCTCTATTAATTCATTTAAGAAAATATGATTTATAATGTGTTATTCATTTTGTTTTAAACTCTGTGCACATATATGAGAGAAGATGAACGCCTGAAAGGGTTGTCCGTCCATTTTAACAATAATTAAGCGCTACATCTTTTCGTTAGTCCTAGAAATAATATTAATGGTACAAATGATATATGGTATTTTCAAAACAAATAGGTCTTTACGTTTTAATCCAAACAGAGGGGTTTAAATATTATAAATTTGATTCCCAAATCATCACTAAGTGTTTTTTATTTGTTGATAATAAATTTTAGCCATGGCTGATCCAAGATTAGTTTTTCAAAGTTCTTCATGGGCAATTTGATAAGTAGCTAAAATTTTCCTACTCTTCATTAATATTCATTTCCCCTCAGATATATATTATAATAACTAATAGCTACTGACTCAACACACTATATTGACATATTCTGTGTCTTGCTACCCCCCCCCCCCCAACTCTACATATATCGGGTGTACCGATCCTTCTAAGTGTCAAACTTGGAACTCTCCAAAAATTTCGTACAAAGCAAAGCATACTATGTTCGGTTGAACGAAATTAATATTTTTTCTTCAGTAATAAAATTTCAAACTGTTGTTAATATATCTACAATTCAAGCCATGGGTATGATTTACACGAAAAAGTAGACTCGCGTTTAGACGTGAAAAAGCAGAAATATGCCTTGAACTAAGTATCAAGGGTTAGAATGGAAATGTGTTGAAAGTTGCTTACGGAGTTCCGTTCGGTCTCCACACTGGACGTTCACGGACGTGTCGCAGCGCTCATGGTTGGAGCTGGTGTCGTCGAAGAGAAGTCCATCAGGACAGAGCTTCTTATCCAGCTCGCCAAGGTGGCAGTGGTAGTATAGGTCACACTGGATGGGGTCTGGGTAGTAACCATCCTTCTGAGGACACTTGAAGTCCTGGCCTTGCACGGTCACTGTAACACCAGGGGGATTGTGGTTCGTTAAGTCAGTACAAAACTATCTTATACAACCCCTATTTAAATTAAGTTAATAATCAATATTTATATACTTAACTATATAAAACATCAAAGAAAATAACAGAATCATAATGCAAATAAATATAGATGGTTATATTAATGATAAAAATTGTTTGATTCATAAGATTGATCACACTCAAATTAGATTCATATGTTACTTGTTTGCTTGCTTAACCTATAATACACTCACGTGAAACTAGAAATCCATATTAGCTATAAAGACCTCAGTATAGATGTACAAATATGTTTGTCCGTAAAAACTGCAATAGCGAAAAGGCTATAAAAAACGTACAACCAAGATGCAGGTCATTAAATTGTAATTTTTTTTAGTATCACACGTATAATTTAAAGAAAAATCGCTATACATTCATATTAAAGTAAATAAAATCGCAAACAACAATAAAAGTATAAGTAAACGTCACACAACACAAATTTATTAATAAGTACAAAACGCACAAATATTATAGTGATCGATTTCGGTGAACCACGCCCAACTTTCTCAGAACAGAGGGATTTACAAAAGAATAGTGTACCAACACGTATTATGCTAAGGAAAAAACTATTTTTAACAATAAAAGTGCACAAAACAGAAGGAAATCCAATTAGATCTTTTCTGTTAATTCACTGCCATAACCATAACAGGTTAACCTAACTTAACCAAACCAAACCTAACATAACTAAACCTAGCATAACCTAACCAGAGTAGTAGTAGTGACGGAAAAGGTTCACCAATTAAAAGAAATTCACACACACAAAATTAGACCGCGCACAGATAAATACTTTTCAGGTCATTTAAGTGAACAAAACTGTGAACAGAAACAAAATAGAATTTTGTAGAAATGATGCCAAAACATTTATCTTCATACAAAGAGGGGATTCTCTGATATGTAAAAGAGCGTACCGTGGCCAGCCTATTACATATGAATGACCTATCACAGGATCCTATCGTGGGAACGTCTGCCATCTACCTGTGCCAAGAGATTGTGGGACACCCAGTTGGAGCTTTCTATAAATAGCTCGTTAAAGTCTCCGTCTCCGTTTCCAATATCAAAGGTGAGAAATACATAAACTGGATACTCACTCATTGAATATAAATACTGTTTTATGAACAGGAAAATAAATGTAAATCCTGTTTTACAACATCTGTGTATTCTATGCACGAGAGTCATGCATTCCCTTCCTCGTTCGTTACCTAACCCCTTAGGGTCATTAGCATGTGTGTTCCGTACTTAGTATTAGATATTGTACATATAGTTAGTTGTAATTCATAATTAAGTAATTTAATACTTTTTTCCTCTCATTTGTATTTATAATCTCTTAAGCATAAATTGTTAATCACATACTCATAATATATTCACCTGTTACTGTATTGCAATTTAAATAATATTACTGGCCTCTATGCACATGCACTTACCAAAAGTCAAATATCAGGTGACATTGTCTAACCCTTGTAACCGGTGGTGTGAACCCCGTCAACACGCTTCACCCGTCTACCTAAAATTAAAACCCCAGTTGAACTCATGATGCTATGCAGAACGGTTCGCTCGGCGTCGCGATTGCCGTGGCCTCTCTTATAGTGAAAAATTTTTGGTTTCATTAGTCAGTGATCGTGTTTTCTCGTCTCTCAATCTCTTTACTCTCAATCTACTCCACATTTAATTCAAAGTAAACTCTAACAGTGTTGTGGTGTGCGCAAAACTGACCACTGGACAACATCGACACCCCAGGCCTGGTGGATCCATCTCTACGGTCATCTCAACCTTCATCTTCTCAGTTCTTCCCTCCAAGATATGTACTATCTCCTCTAAAACGTACAGTTGGTTCTTTTTCATTACTTTCTACTTATAAAACGCATCTCCCTGTGATCGTTTGTGGTAACGTCTTTTGTAGTGTTTCCTCTACTAACGTGGATGTTAGTTGGTCCTCCGAAAAGGCAATAAGCTTTAAAATCTCTCAAAACGCCCTCAATACTAAATAATGTGTTTGATACAGGTTCTAGATGTATGAGACTGCACGTATGTGTGTCTCCATGTAGATGTGATTACTTAGTTTGGTCTACAAATATTAATCTTACATCCCACGTTGTTAAGATCTAATAAAACCAAATATTTACATTTGTGGTTTTAGATCTTACTACTGGCTGATGTTGTAACTAAAGTCCTTATTATTTTTTAGACAACTGCATCGATATGCTATCTACACTACTTACAAGATAACAAGACGTTTAGCCCATGCTGTGATGTGGCATTCTTAGTTTCAGCGATAGAACTATGGATGCCACATCACAGCATGGGTGAAACGTCTGATGAGCTTGTGAATAGTGTAGATAGTACCTCTATACGTGGTTGTCACAGGAAAATATAAAGTCTAGTTATATTTGTTGTTTGGTTGAGGTTACAATTACCACGAAAATATTGGTTAGGTTCTCTCTGGAAACCATGTCAATTACATAAAAAATAAACAAATATATTTATTTATTCATTGTATAATGTAAAAATAAGTACACATTACAAATAGACCATGTCGTAGTGCTGTATCACAGTTGCATGGTGTCTAATTTATCTGGCAATTGTAGGCTCTTTATAACAACATGGCGTCCACTCAATGGTTCCCATCACCGTGGTCATTGCTAGAGAAAACTTGAAAGGCCACATCATTGGTAGGCAATGTTTAGATTTTTTTAGGGAAGAAAACTGAATACCGGACTTGTTTGTTGACTGAAAATCAGGACAATACTACGTGGTTCGGATTCCACGATAAACTGTATACAGGTGTCTTAATTTTTAGGATATTAGTAAATGGTTTTTTTGTAAGGACCACTCTACGTCAGTTAGTAACAAAGACTACACTGGTATATAAATTCGTGTATATAACACACGCACACCCAACTCATATTAGCCCACATCTCTATGATCATTGGCTTAAAAAGAATCAAAGTTATATATAGGGATGGCTTTACTAGAGGTGAACTGTAGAAAGGTTTTCTATTATTTCTGATAACTATTTGCTACTATTCCGTACGGAAAAAACGCTAGTAATTACTAAATAACCAGATAATATCTATTTCCATCACGTGTCAGGTATGAACTGCAGTGATAGCATACAACTTTACACAGCATGTTTTGCTAGATTAATATCTTAAATTTTAAGAATATTTTATAAATAGTAGATGTTGTTTGAAAGTTATTTATTAGCATTGGATTGTTAATGATGTGTAGATAATATTTGGAGATTTCCAATGCTTTTCTTAAACACTCAAAGCATTACAAATCTCCAATAGTAGTTATCAAGATGTTCATTTATAAATCCAGACACGATCGTAAAATAGAAACCAAACACAATTGACTTTGTTTAACAAAGACCCGGTTGTTTGTTGGGACTATTGCTAAATCGACCGAGCCAATTTCCCCACGTGTGTGTGGGTGGGGACCGGAGGCCTGTGGTACCTACCGGTAGTGTGCTACAGGAATGGTAAAGATCAGAGGTTACTGTAACGCCCTGTCTGAAGGTCTTGGCGGCGGTTCCCCTTGGCGCAACGGTCCGAGTGCCGTGTTGACCTTGCCTTGTTATACTCCCTAATGCCTCACTATGCAATAATTAAGAGAAATTCCACACTGTAGCCTTCTATGTTAATTAGATTTTCGGTCGATATTTAAGTGTATAACGGTAACTAAATAACCTTCAATTGAGTTGATAAAATTAAGCCTGCTTACTAAATATAATCTGAATGTTGTTATATTATACTATTTCATAAAGTACTGTTATATATTTTGAAATACCGATTTTGTAGCTTAATAGGAGGTTACTGGGTAGAAAATTTATCTGCTAATTGCAAACATCAGTTGTCTCAATGTCTGATTGTCATTAGTAAATTGATCATGAGGAGAGGGTGTGCCATTGGTTTCATTTTCATTAATGCCATTGGTTCCATCAATTTCATTACGCGACATGAGCCATCGATAGTCGACGTTTTCATGCGTGAGAGGGTGTGCCACTGAAATCAATCGATTTCATCGATTTCAATCTGTTTAAAAATAACTGCTTAGTTAGGATACTCGTGATCGTATGTCCGGGTCGAAAATAACATTGTTCCTAGGGATTGAAACCAACATGGCCGAAATCCTCTGTAGACTTACTCTAAGAAACACATTTCTTGTACTTTTTTAATATTCTGATTTCTTAATTTATTATTTTCGTAGCTTACTTCCTCTCAAGTTTTTATTTACACTATTTATTGTTATTTAGCCGCAAAAAACACATTCTGATTCAGATTTGAACAATTAAATGAAAAACCTTCTAAGAAGACCTTCTAGAAAATGTACGGTTAGAACCTTGCTTGTTTTGTCACTTTATTATGAATTCTACATCAGTTTTAAACGAGTGAGAGAGTTTAGTTGGGTTTAGCATATTTTGATTACTGATAACAATGTTACAAATATGTTTTATTAAAATGTAAAAAATAAACTGTATATTTCAAAAATTGTTTTGAGGATATGTTTTGTGGATGGCATGACATTTCCTATCGAAACTTAAGTGCACGTTTTCGTAGCAGGAACACGTGCTACAAAAACGTGTTCCTGCTACGAACACGTCCAAAGGATAATGGAAGGAGACATTTTTAAAAGTGAACTTTCTATCTAACCTACGAAGGACATGACTACCAATGGCTATCTACACTCGCCATTATGGACATTTTTTACATTCGCACCCCATGATATATACATAATTATTTAGCCGGTTTTGCATTGCATAAACTTAAAAAACACCCTCAGGGTTCGATAGCTGTACGTTTTTCGATAATTTTCTATTAACAACACTAGGCCTACATATAAACATTTGATTTTTAATTGTTTGTTATAGGTTGCTTAGATTCTATATTCAAGTTTTAAATTTACACAACAAGTTTAGTAGATAAAAGGAGCTGATTAAATTAATCAAAAAACTCCATACAAGTCCTTACAGTATTTATTTATGGTTGTGAAATGTTTTAGGTTTGTCAGCGTATTCAAACACTGTATAAGAAGTTAACTGGATATTTTAAGTTTAAAAGATGTATTAATCGTATGCAAATTAAAAAAATAAACCAAACAAAAGGAAAGCTTTTTGAGATAATAATCAAAAAATTGGAAATAAAATTAAATCATCCTTCTAGAAGAAAGTTGATGCCTAATTAATTGCAACATGCTTCAGTTCTCTCGGTCATGGTCAGGCGCTACTAATTGGGTTTCCCTAACCCCTTGGTAACCAATTAATGATCAATTAATTTGAAAAAAACTTGACCAATTCCATTTCCCTCTTTACGCACATAATAAACATTTTCACTTGTTTTTGGAATAAAATTAATAAAATCAATATTGCTTGAAGTCGAACAAAATCCAAGTTAAAAATATTCTCAGATATCGGCTACTATTTCGAGTCTAGCGAATTATTTATTTTTTCATAGATTTGTTAACTTTTAAAACATTATCTTAAGTAAAAAATATCGAAATCAACCAAATCTGTAATCCTTTAGTCTGCTGCAAACTTTTAATCAATAAATTATCAGCCGGTTTAGGTTTTATGAAAGAAGTTGAACAAAATCATAAAATACTTAATAGAGTAATAGAGCATATAATACGTAATGTAACAATTGTTAATTGTTTCATTATAATTAAATTAGAAAATTGTATTTAGAAAATGTTAAATTTTGTAAGAACTGAGAGGTTTAGGAGTTTGGTTTGTTTTCCAAATGTTTTCGATATAAATTCTCCAAGTTTTGAGAAAAATTCAGAATCTTCCCCTTTCAAATAAAAAAGTAGTTTTTTCCCATATAAAATAGTTAAATAACCAGTATTTTCACGTCTGTTAATTTCCTGTCAATTTCATGCGACATGTTTTCTGAAGGCAACATGTTTGGTGAGCCTTACCTGTTCAAATGTCCTGGTTTAGAGGGTTCTAATTGGTTGATTTAGCTTCTAGAGTTAAAGAGGGGGTAAGTCCGTGGGTCGAAGCGTGCGGCCGTTCGGACAGTTCTACGATTTCTTTCTGAGTGTGACCACGTGCGATCCTTTCGAGTACACGGCGACTTATACCGTTTCGGTGTTACTTTTACCGTTGCGGCAATTATTCTTAGTTCGCGTGTGAGTGAGTGATTGAATGCCGGTCAAGCTTTGTTGTGGTCACTTTTGGATTTGAAACCTCCAGGACAGCTACGTAAGTAATTTATACAAGCCTCGATTGTGATGACCTAAAAAACACTTTTATATAAATAAAACAAACAAACAAAAAAAACAATCAAAATATTATTTTAGTTCTCCTTAATAACTATAAATACGAATTTCTACATACAATGTAAATTATATCTTTAGACATTTTTATATTATTGCTGTAAGAAATTGCCTCTTATTGAAATCACTGACAAGCTCGTAATACATTGATATCCATAATTTTTCCTTCTCATATATGCGCACAAATAATAGTACTCCACAGTTATATTTTCTTAATGAAAGTGTCTACTTAAAAAATACTGATCTCTGACAAAAAAAAAAACGCTATTATTCTTATTTTTTAAAGTGCTGGAATTGTAATTACTATGTAATTATTACAAAAATCATAAAGAAGTTCGATATCTTACAAGGTAAATTTAATGTTATATAGTTACAACAAAGTATAAATATACAGGTGATCGATTCCGGTAAACAACAATTAGCACCCTCAGACCAGAGAGACTCACAAAATACATAAAATATATGTTTAATTGGATTTACATAATTATGTATTACAAAGTTGCACATTGAGGGGGTGGGATCAGGGGATGGAGTATTGCGAAGAGATGCTATGGTGGAAAGCACAGTAGGCTATATGGAAATAAATGAATGCTTTGAATATTGAATTAATGTTTTGAATAAATAATTTAAATGATAAAAACTTACAAAATTTTGAAGCAAGGGAAAAGAAGACAAGTTCCATTATTTATTACTAATTATAAGAGTCACATTGAAAAAACCTTGTCTTGGACTGTGGTTTAAGAGTTAATCATCTATTTATTTTTATTCATCATTATGACGTAGATTGTTAAGATGTGGGAAAATATAGATGAGTATGAAGAGTTTAGATGAACGAATCTAGTCATTGTTAAAAACTAAGATCGACTATTCCTTAGAAAGTGTCATTAATGACAAATGAACAGCCGTTGGTTATCAGCTGATCCCTCCCAAAATTTGTTATTACTCTGGTTGGGATCGAACTGAGAACCATCAGCATACGAAGCAGGAATTAAATCAACTACGCTACCTACCAATTGATTAGTTCTTTAAACGTACTAGCAAAATTTTCCGTGAAATAAATTATTTTGTAATCTAGTGAGAGTTTTCGTGAATTTATTTTTGAAAATCAAACTCCTTCATTGGCTCTTTCCGATAAATTATGAATGTAATAAATAAATAATAAAATCATTAAATAAAAAATGTAATATCTAATAAATGTCGTGCTTTAAATATGTCTGTGACCGTTTTAAATGAAGTTCTGGTTAAATGTGTATAAGAGAAATTAAAATTCTTCAATAACAATCATAACAGTTTAATTTCCTTCAATAAGAAAGCATATCTGATTTACTAAATAATTACTCTATTATTTGAAATAGTTTTTCAATTAGAATAATACGTGTTGGTACATATACAGTATAAGTAAACGTCACACAACACAAATTTATTACAATATAAGTACAAAATGCACAAATATATTACAATAGAAGCACGAATGGGGTTACGTGATCATTGGATTATAAACTGAGTTGTTGAACACCATTTTTCATTCTTTTGTGAATCCCTCTGGTCTGAGGAAGATAAGCGTGGTTCACCGAAATCGATCACCATAATATTCGTGCATTTTGTACTTGTATTGTAATATATTTGTGCATTTTGTGCTTATATTGTAATATATTTGTGCATTTTGTACTTGTATTGTAATAAAATTGAGCATTTTGTGGTTATTGTAATAAATTTGTGCATTTTTTGCTTATATTTGTAATAAATTTGTGTTGTGTGACGTTTACTTGTACTGTATTATTTGAAGTATTGCTCCTTGGGCGGGGGAGGGAGTGAAATAGTAGAGATTTTTTGTTATAATTTTGGTTTCACACTTAATAATAAAGAAATCTTAGTTTTATTATTTAAAACCCCTATTGTTTATACCAATTAGTACAAACCCCAGATAATCGACTCTCTCACCATTCGGTATTTCCAAATGACTGATTTATTTTTAAGGATTCCTCCATTCGTACTTTAGATCACACGCTTTGACTTCTTTTTTGTCGTTTTTTTGTCCGAATGTTTTCAATATTTGAATTTTTTATACCTTAATTAAACATGTATTGTAACTTTAACTAATTTCTTTCAAAATGAATTTCCTCGTATTAGGATGTTGAGTTTCGATTTTATGTTTTGGTAATGACTATATTTTTAATTTATTTAATCATCAGTACCAATATGTAAAATATATATATATATATATATATTTATATATATGACGGTAATTATGTTTTAAACACTTTCTCAATGTAAAAAGTAGGAAACATTTAAGTAAGAGGTCTCTTTTCTAAAAACGTTATTTGGCTTATACTCTAAGGGTTTACGAAGTCAACGACAGCTGGTTACGGTAAGGATTTGAAAAAAAAACTTAAAATCTTATTAATGTTTTAAAGAATTTTTAAGACAAAGTGACCAAAATGTAATAAAATTTTGTTATAATTTTATCAGTAGCTTTAATAAGACCAAACTATTTAAATTAGCTATTGAATAACATCAAGTATTCCAGGAATACTTTAGTTCATTTTAATTGAGTACGTTTTTTTGGCGTGTTTCACTCGTAAATGATAATATTAAAACTCAATATCCTTTTTGATGAGTTTCAAACAATATTGATACAAACAAATATGCACCTACCACTCATCCATTTCCCGTACTGTTATGAGTAACTAACGACGGGTGAGCCGTTTTCTGATAACGGGCAGAGATCTGAAGATCATTGTCATGTCTCGGCACAGTCAAGGTCTAGTGGTGCCATTCAACATAGGCTAGCGGTATCTCAAGGTCATTCAAGGTCGTTGCAAGGGCCACCGTTATTGAATGACATAACTTACGTTCCTGACTCTATGTAAATTACATGAAGAGCACTTATACGAGGTACGATCAAAAAGCTCCAGGACTTTTTACATACTAAGGGAATGCAATGTCTCCCAGCGATGCGGTTGGCAGCATTGTATTCCCTGACTCAACAGTAACACAGCTGTGTTTTCAGATCAATCATAACATCACTGAAAGTAACATTAGCACAGATTGTTTGAGGTTAGTTTTTATAGAGTTTGGCTATTTTTTTGTTTAATGAAAATGAATGTGAAAGAAGAGCAACGTGTTTGTGTGAAGTTTTGTGTGAAACTGAACAAAACATTTTCTGAAACCTTTTTGATGTTACAAGAGGCTATTGGTGAAGAATGTATAAGCCGATCATGTTGCCATCAGTGGTTCAAGAGGTTTAAAGATGGCCGAACATCCACAGACGACCATGCTCGTTCCGGACGCCCTTCAACGTCAATCAATGATGACAATGTTGCTAAAGTGAACGCTCTCGTACGATCAGACCGTCGACTAACAATCCGTGAAATGGCAGAAGAGTGTAACATTTCATTTGGGTTATGTCAGGAAATTTTAACTGAAAAACTTCAAATGCGTCGTGTTGCAGCAAAGTTCGTGCCAAAACTGTTGACTGAAGACCAAAAACAACACCGAATTCATGTTTCTGAGGAACTTCTCCAAAAGGCAAATGACGACGAAAGCTTCTTGAAACATGTCATTACGGGAGACGAGACATGGGTTTTTGGTTACGATGTGGAAACAAAAGCACAATCATCACAATGGACATCAAAAGGCTCTCCAAGACCCAAGAAAGCGCGTCAAATCAAATGTGAAGGTCATGCTTACGGTTTTCTTTGACTGTAAAGGTGTTGTCTATTATGAATTCCTTCCACAAGGTCAAACAATTAATCGTTTTGTTTGTCTTGAAACCCTCAGAAAATTGCGTAATGCTGTGAGAAGAAAGAGAACTGAGCTGTGGCAAAGTGGTGATTATTGCCTTCACCTTGACAATGCTTCTGTTCACTCTGCATTAGTTATCCGTGACTTTTGTGTCAAAAACGCAATGACTGTCATTCCTCAACCCCCCTACTCACCTGACCTGGCTCCAGCCGACTTTTTTCTTTTCCCGAAGCTCAAGAGACCCCTGAAAGGACGAAGATTTCAAACAGTTGACGAAATTAAAGAAAAAACGATGGAACTGCTAAACACCTTCACAAAAGAAGAGTTTACTGGGGCCTTTGATCAGTGGAAACACCGGTGGGAAAAGTGTGTAGCTTCCCAAGGGGAGTACTTTGAAGGAGACAAATTCGAATAACCTGTATGTTGTATGAATAAATGTGTACAAATTCAGTCCTGGAACTTTGTAATCACACCTAACCTAACCTATATATACACGTACAGTGGTGTTGACCCACACACTCACCCTCACACAAATAGTGGTACGTACAGTACACAGTCTCCCTTTACTGCTAAACCATCTCAACCAAGAAAAAAGAGACAGTCTCATTTTCCAACAAGATGGAGCTACACCCATTTCACCGCAGAAGTGCGTCACAGGTCGACGCTCAATTATCCTACATGGATTGGACGGGGTGGAACCATACAATGGCATTGACCCACACGCCCACCCATACACATACAATGGCACTGACCCACCCGCCAGCCCATACACATACACTGGCATTGACCCACACGCCCACCCATACACATACAGAGGTATTGACCCACCCGCCCTCCCATACACGTACAGTGGTATTTACCCTCCCATACACATAGAGTGGTATTGATGACATCTCTGTACGTATATAGTATATTTATACAGTAACTGTATACAACTTTAAGCTCTATACAACTTTTTTACAGTTTTAAAAGTTTTTAAAACTTTTGTTAACTATTAAAACGATCAAACAAATTCAAGACTAAACAATTCATTTTATTGCATTCAAAAAAAGAATTAACTGTTTTTACTAAGCGTATATACGAGCTTGACAAAAGGAGTGTAGAAAGGGTGATTATTTCAATAGAAAACCAAGGTACATATGGAAAAATGGGAGAAAGGGAGGAAGTTAGAATATTCCTGCTAGAAATAAAACATTATAACATATTTTTTACTAAGTTTGTAAGCAAGATAAAATGGAACTTGTTGTTGTTTTACTTAGAACAGTAATGTTACCAAACATGTCCTACGGTCGCTGTTAATTACATTTAGTGGTGTACTTTTTGTAATTTAAGGACGATTTAGTGTTAAATCCTGTTGAAATTCTGAGCTTAGAATACTAAAGTGTATTCCTATACTACAGTATATTTAAATAAACTGTATTTAAATACAGTTTTATTTCTTAAATCAACATATGGCACTTATATTAACTACGCCACAATTATATAATACTTTAATCCACTCACCGATTTCATATTTAGGTGATCTATATCAAATAATAAAATGATATGTCAACTACGTGTGGTATCTTCGACTACCTTATCAATAATTTAATGTTAGTACATATTGACGACTTATCGACCCTATATGCAACAATAGATTTGAGTTGGCTTATATAAAAATTAAAAATCAACTTTCCCGTTTTTTAAACATCTTAATAACATCGTAAAACTTAATAATCTATAAAAATACAGCTATATCAAATCATACATTATATAAAAAAACTTTCTTTAAAACTGATTATACACGGACGAGCATAAAGAGCAATCAGTTGTTGGATGGTAACGTAAGTATGTTTGTAAAACGATGTATGACGATTATAGTGTATATGTTAGTATAAAGTAAGTTGCTTACATAGTTATCTAATTAAAACAATAGTCTAATTATTGTGCGTCTGAAACACGTTGTCGGTTTTCTTATTTCAAATATGAAAAATGAAAATTTACAACTAATGTCACCAACCAAGTTAGGAATTTGTTCTTTAGTTAATTGATTGACTATATCTTTAAGTTAATCTACTGATGGTAACGTATGTAAGTATTTACCTGCGAGCAGGAGGATAGCAGGAGCTAGGAGCGCGAGGGTGGGTCGACCGGCCATGATTGTGTGAAGGATGTGTCGGCCAGGCGGCTCCGAGGGTGAGGGACGCGAGAGGGGGGAGCTTTCTCCGTAACTGACGATGGAGCAATTATCACTTTACCTTAGGTATTTGCTCAATCAAAAATAGACTGGTGGCCAAATTTTGAGGGGTAGAAAGTAAACAACGGCAATTATAAACCAACTCCTCAGGGTGTAGTTATTTAATACAAATATTTACTGGAAAGCTGCATTCCGCTTCAAGTAAACTGTGACCAAATATATTTGATAACGTAGTAAGATTTGAAAATGATCAAAAGAATACGGCTCAATTATAAATTGAGTTTTAGAATATTCGTCGTAAAGATCTTTCTAATGAAGTATTTTTATACTTCATTAAGAACTCCCTTACTCCATATAGTCTCAAATACCAAATGAAAACAATCTCAGAACTTATGCTTCTCAGTGATATCACTGAGGATACCACATAACAGCATGGGCGAAACGTCTGGTTATTTTATAAATAGTGTAGATAGCACCTTGACGCAATTTTTTTCGGAAAATAAAGATTCTAGTTATGGAAACGTACTTGTGCTGTTTTGCTGTTTCCATATTTACTGTTCATAATTTATATATTTTTCATTGCCTGATAGAAGTTAAGAATATATAACCAAATTTGGTCAGAAATCAGCATGTGCTGAATAAATAGATACAGACTTAGTAGACTCAAAATTGTTATCCTGTTACAGGTACAAGGTATTTTAATACACTACTGCATGAAGTGTATTAAAATTTGCTCAGGTTATGAGGTCTTGGCTTCTGGACCACCCCCATATATATTTTGAGAGAATATGAGGAGGCAGACCACTCCCATATTCTTAATTATTTATAGGCAAATGCAAATTATTAATAAATTAAACCACAAGCAGCTTAGAAGGTAAGAAACTTTCGTATTTTCTTGTAGTTAGTGCATATTTTTCCAAGTAGCTTGTGCATGATTTGCATGCCATAGAAATTGTAGTGTACATATATATTTATGTTGCAATCGCATGTTGTTTTATACATTAATCTTATTTATTTTGGCATTTAAGATCTTCTAGACATAGCCTATTACAATTTTTATTTTGTTGAATGGCTGAATAAACTCATTTGAATCATTTGCTTAGTCGTAGGCCAATAGTTTTAAGGCTTCTTATGTTCTTTAAAGAAAACTCCCATTAGATAGAAGCTTCAACGATAACTTTTGCTCTTGTATGTGGAAAAATAAGTTGATGCAATTATTTCATTATTATTATCATCCACTAAAAGCAGAATTTAGTAAATTGTTCTACACTTTACGTCTCGTATATCATTATTGTTTCTGACGCTTAGATAATATTACATCAAAACTATTTATTTTGAATTGATTCCTTGTCCTTTTAACGACGACTAATGTAAGTAAATTCCTAAACAATTATCAAGATATTATAATATTCCGTGAGTCTAGATTGAAGTAAGTCAATTTATAAGCTTAGAAACCAAACTCGTTTTACAATAATTAGATATTACACCAACCCTCAAAACCACTATCCCAGATAGCTCTAATATGCTATATATTTTGTGGCTTAACTTGGGCTTATTCACCCAAACTTTTTGAGACAGCTCACCCCTAGAGTGGGTAAAGATTTTACTGATATTAATGAGAAGTGGCTACCTATCTATTTTTTTTTAATTATTTATTTTTTATTTATTATATTCTATGGATGTAAATTAATGGTGATGAGCTCGTCCATTAATTTAAAAACGTAATCTATGTGAGGAGGTACTTTATTTATAGACCGTTACGATATATATATATATATATATATATATATATATCGGCTTGTTGGTAATTAACATATTAAGTTTTACAGCATTTATGACCAAATTTAATGAGCTAAGAGTAGTTTTAACATCATAAAGATGGGTGACGTCAACAGTAATTGAGCTTAAGAGATAATTAGAGCTCAAAATTTGTTGGTAGTTAAGGAAATTGATCAACATGTATTCAGTATATTGTATGATGCGGACTTTGTAGCCGGATGCTGACATTTCAAATGATTTCAAAACGACGTGAAAAGTAAATTTAACACTACAATAATTTTACCATGAAGGGATTAGCGAATAAAATAAAATAATGAAACAGGCTAAAAAATGACGTTTTTATATCTGGCACATCAATAAATTGACCGAACGGATGTGAACAAATGAATTAGAAATGACAACTTAAATTTAAAAGGAATTTGATAAAGTAAAATAGTGTGATTACTCTTTAGGAAAAATTGTAGCTAAGAATTAATTGTGGTGTTAGGATGACAATCTTAAATTTTAATAAATTTAAGATTTATTAAAATTGACCCACCCACCCACCCATACACGTCCAGAGGTATTGACCCACCCACCCACCCATACACGTACAGTGGTATTGACCCACCCACGCACCCATACACGTAGAGAGGTATTGACCTACCCACCCATCTATACATGGTGCAGTGGTATTTACCCACCCACCCACACATACATGTGCAGTGGTATTGACCCATCCGCCCACCCATACATGTGCAGTGGTATTGACCCACCTACACACCCACACACGTACAGTGGTATTGAATCTGTAGAGAGTGAAAACAATGAAAAGACAAAGATCGGAGGCAGACAAATATAAGTTTAATTCATACAGATAGCCATTTGTGAAGAAGAATTGGTTAAGTTTCCAAGAATTTGCATAGAATGGCATTGTTCAAAGAAAACAAAACTAAAAATGAAGTTAGACGTGAGTATTTCAATAACACAAAGCAATGTCTGGTTTCAAGACTGTTATGGATGAAATATAACTAAATTAGAGACATATAAAATTATTATAATTTGTGACTTCTACGCTAACATTTTACGTTTGACGTAAAACGGTTCATTTCAATTAATTTTATATGTATCACCAGAATGACTGTTGTAGTGTTCCATATGATTTACTTCGGCATACAGCTGACGAGATATTACCAGTAAAACCCTTCAACAACAAACAGCCATTATAACCCACCCTTAGACATTTCCAATAACTCAAGGCTGTTCTTCGTCTAGAAGTGAAAGTGATAGCCAAAATATCGCCAAACCCAGCGATTGAATAATACTTTCTCCATCATCTAAATCTGGTTCCAGGCGTTCAAAGATCGATCGCAACAATCCAAACTTGACGAATGTAAAAGAAGCTTTAGGTTGAGTATTTTCAAAGTCAAAGTTAAATATAGGAAAATATACTATACACATTTTTGTGGCGTAAGAAACCTACATATTTTTTAAATTAAGTAAAACACATAATAAAGACTATAACTGAATTTGAACGTATTTTGGATTTGATTGAAATGATATTTGAACAATTAATTGTACGTGAGAATAAAAACTTAATACAAATAGTGAAATCTGCTCTTGTGTAACTGATATACTCTCCGGTTACTTGTCATTTTAAGAAAAAATAGTACGTTGTTAGGAATAGTATGCATGTTCATATGTTTATAGTCAACACACATGTTTATATGTCAATATGCAAACTATTCCTAAGAGAATATAGTGGACGGAGTTGCCACAACATACATCATGTGGTGAATATATCATTATTTAAAGTACATTTTTAATAAAAAAAGCTCTCTTTTTTTATAAACCTGAATGTAAATGTTATAGCCATATCCAACCGACCTCTCAAACATTCTGAATACATTTCTTCTTTGAGTTCTCTATTGGAAATTGTAACTAATTTAAGAAATTCTCAAACATTCCAATAAAATGTTTTACTATGTGAGGCATTTCGCCTACAATGTAGGCATCGTCAGACATCAACATAAAATTCGAAAGGCCTCACATAGTAAAACATTTTATTGGAATGTTTGAGAATTTCTTAAATTAATTCTGAATACGTTTATTATTCATTCTTCATTTCTAAGACGCCGATCTAGAGATATGGGTGAATATGTGAGGTGAATGAGTGTGACGAGTGTAGTCATTGTTACTATCTGAGTTCGACTTAGCTCAGAAAGGACTATTTATTAATAGCCCAATAACCAGGGAAACTATGGGACATACAGCTTTACGTGGAATCTGAACCACGTAGTGTTGGTCTGATTTTCAGCTAACTGACAAATCTGACACTCAGCTCTCTTCCCTTCACAACATCTGAACCTTGACTAGCATCCAACATAGACACCCCAGAATATAATAGTGTCCACGTCAATGGCAACCATTGAGCGAACGCCATGTCGGTATTAAGATTACCGAGCTTAGAACCTATTGCCTACAATATCATTAAAACATTGTCTCCAAGTATCTGGGTTACAGCACTGCGCCATCAGTGTTGACCGATAATCAGAGAAGGATCCCGAATGACAGCCTGCTATAATGTGAGTCATTGTTTGATATTTTTCCCAGAGACTTGATACTTAACTTTCGTCAATCTATGTTTAAATTTTCGATGACTTACATATTCTCATACCGGCCCTAATATATATAGGAAAATATTCATATCGAAAATATATATCGTTTATTTTGTAACCAACTATATTTAATTAAGTTTGATTTTAGTTATTTATTTTGGCTAAGTGAATTTAATAAAACCATAGTTTTATTTCGTTTAGTTAAAAAGGTTACACAACTTACGATATCGTAATTATATTCGTTTGTACCTAAAAAACCTTGCTAGTCCTCTTATCTCTTTGCACCACTTGAAAATGGCAAATTTGTAACACAGTACAGCACAAAGTCGGACAACACTCAAACATTTGTCAAAAGAATTGTTCATGAATATCCCTTATGAGAAGTGTAAATATGCTTTTTAGAGATTCAGTATTTATATTTTTTATAACAAAACATGGTGAAAATGTTGTGCTAACTATGAAACAATTGTTTCAGTAGGCCTAAATGTACACAAATAACTGTCAAGTATATATATTTTTTTTTCTTTGTTATTATATAGGTAGATCATTAATTAATTTATTTTTTATTTATTATTTTTTATTCATAAATAAGACGCCGATCGTCAAGATATGGGCGAATATGGATTTCGAATGAGTGTGATGAATGTAGATGAGCGAATGTAGTCATTTTTACAAACTAAGGCCGACTATTTCTTAGAAAGTGTCATTAATTAATAGACCAATGACAAATGAACAGCCGGTGGTTATCAGCTGATCCTTCTCAAAATGTATTGACTCTGATTGGGATCGAACTGAGAACCTTTAGCTTATGAAGCTGGGATTGAACCAACTTTGCTACCGACCAATTTATATCTAATAGCAAAAGATTACTGGTAAAATAAACGCCATAAAAATTAAAACTTTTAAAAAATGTACAAGTTTTTATACATATTTGTAACCATACAATGTTTCAGTGTTGGTTGTTAAGCTTATATATTTTTGTATATATATTATTATTCCTAGAAATGTCGTAAACATAATTAGTATATCTCTCAATTAGCATTAAGCTAGAGAAATAAGTAAGTAAACTGTATAAGAAAATGATATTCTGAATGCAAAGATATGAATAAATAAATATTTGAGGAAATCACAAAAATATTTAGTTTATTAACAATAATATTAGTTATTAATAATATTTAAAACTACAGATATATAATACGAGTTTTTGATATTTAATAGAACAAACAGTTTAAATGTTAATCCATATACGAAATATTAGCAAAACGTATAGAACTTATATTGACATAATAACAATGACAATCAACATGTCAAAAATAAAAATTAACATGACGGAATGTAGATGAACAATAAAATTACAATCTGATACACTTTTCAATAACAAAAATATTCTTTATCGATAACAAATCTACTGAATGGTGAAAATATTATTGCATGTGAATTTAACATACGCATATAGAGTTATAGCCATGAATTTATATATTGAATAAATAATACAAATACAAAATTTAAATTAAACTAACCCTACTATATAAAAAGACACTAATATTATTAAAAATTAGTATTATATTATTTTCAAAATTTTTGTAAAACGTATAACGTACATCCACCCCAACATTTGCGCCAATTATAGAAATTAGTTAAATTAATCGGTCTTCTATAAAAAATTTTTAAATAAAATCACACATATTTATATTTCCTTATATGGTTGTTCGAAAATATTTAATGTTTTTAATGGCAATAATATATTTCACCAAACCATTTCATTAATACTAATGTGATTTTATGTCCAGTCTCAACGTTAAGACTCCATGAGTCAGTCGTTGGTGTTTGTTGTCCATCTTTACGTTAGGAATAAAACACTGGATTAAAAACTAGTTATAAAGGAAGAGTGTTTCTCTTGAAAATATCAGATATGTGAATGTAACCCAAATTTGAATGTATTTTTTTTAAATATGTGAATAGTATTGACCTTGGGATTCAATACTACTGTACTATATGGGTGCGTGATTCAAAGTACTACCTGGAGGTGTGAAGACCGAGTGGGTGGGAAGATCTAATTTGTGTGTTTGTGAAATGAAACTAATTGTTTGATAGTATAATAACATTAAATAATAATAATAATAATGTCATTAGTTACTACTCTAAATGAATACATTATAAACTGTTGGTGTGAATACACTTTAACGTTAATATTTTTCAAATACACTATTAATATCAGAAACTAAAATTGTAGAGTTTTCGTACATAGAATATGGGTAATTAGCGTACCATTTCCTTTACAACAACCATTTTAAGTCGGTAAAAATAAATAAATTAAAATAGATAATAATAATTAACTATCAAAATGTAATAATTTGAATTAAATTTACCTGCAACAATTCATCTCTTTTTTTAAGATACTTCTTTGTAAACAATTGTTTCAAACACTTGTCAAAGTAAGTACGCAAGAATAGTATTTGAGGCCATTGTTAACGGGATTGAAACTTTTTTGCTTGTATGAACTTGAAATAACCTGTTACTAAGCATTGAATTCGATTATCGTTTTAAAGCAGAAATAAAGACAGTTCAGTTTCATATCACAAAACAAGGTCCTTTGTTCTGTGTCCAAAACATAATTTTATTCCGTATAAAAAGCTTTATAATCTAACACCAAAGTGAATTACTTACGTAACGAACTAATTTTGTCCCAATTAGCTTCATAGTAGGTTTTTGTTTTTTTTAACTTGTGATATTTTAAAACGCAACAAATTCCTTATAAGCACATCTCTTTTGCATGAAATACTTTTTTTAAGTTTTAAAAATACAGTTCGTTTACTCTACGTCATTTACGGCTGATGTCGACGAAACAAAAATTGTATTCGTTTATTCCTATTAGACATTTGTTCTAGTCATTATCTTGTCTTTGGTGTTTAGTCTAAGCGTGACATAATCAACGTTTGTGCTTTTTAACAATTAGGATTTAAATTGATCAAAGTTATAAGACATTTATCTTTAATTTGTATAACCATGTACGTACAATTATCCAATATCCAATAATCCATGGTTAAAATTGGTTTTAACGGCTACCATGAAAACCAATTCTATTTAAGATGTTAGTTGTTAGAAAAACCGTAAACGATAGTTACGTAAATTATATTTACAAGACTTCGAGAAGAACATAACACTTACCGAAATACTCCGTCTCCCAGTGTATTGTAACATAGTTATAGAGATTTATTTAGCTGATAGTCAAATGAACTGGCACGATTCATAAAAATGTACATTCTAGTGTTTGTCAATCTACAGCCAATTGTGCTTGTTTGATACTCCATATAATAATAAAAGATAATATTTTTGTTTGGATGTGACTGAATGTTAAATTAAAAAGCAAAGTAAATAATATCCACTGTAGGTTTTAGTAAACAACAATTCTTATATATTTCCACAATCAAAATTAAAAAAATTGTGTTAATAATTCAATTTATAGTTTCTATTGAAAGTTTAAAAAAAAATATATATATATATACCTCACCCAAAATCATTACACTTTTAATTATACTGTGAATAAATTCTTGTACTGTTGATAATCAGTCGACAAATGATGTAGACAGCGACCGCTAAAGACACGAGAGTTACCAAGATGACAGCAAATACGTCCAATAACAACAGCTGGTACCAGGACAGTTGGGTGGAGGCAGGCGCCTCCGTGCCTCAGGACATACTCAGTCCAGTACACAACCGTCGCAGCAGGCATCATTGGTCGGTCTTTGAACACGCTTAAAAGTCTGTTAATGTTGTTGTTATACCTGTGGAAATTACAATTTATCCTAAAAAGCTATATATTGAAATACTGTTTTGTCAAACCAAGGTGTTGAGTACTCGTTTACAGTAATAAATTGAAGTTAAATTTCGGTACCACTGTCATATTTTACTTGGCAGTTATATGCTGCTTAAAATGAATGTAAACCAAACACATAAACCGTAAGACTTCCTTAGGGTCTTAGCACATTTTATGAGACATATATTTTAGACACCTTAGATGCTAAATTTGTTACTTTAAGTAAGAATATATTCATCAACTTTTATGCCAACTTTATGTAAATCATGAAGAAACTATAATGTTTTAATTATTAAGAGGCTGTAAGAAATAACTCTAAATTAATGAAGTAAATCATTAACTAATTCTTCCTCGCTATTTTCATTTAATTTTAAGGTATTTTACTAACGCAAAGCAAAGCTTGCATTTCCGGATGTTAACAGCAGTTGAAAAATAGTACAACTCATTGTGGATTGTCCAGGACTGAACGACTGGCTGCTAAAGGGCTAGTTTCAGACAGATCACAGCCTGACACCGATTCCCTTTTCTTCGTAGAACCTGGAGTTTCGATGCTGGTTGAAGAACTAGGGGATGGCGATCACAGGTAGATTTTGTAGATCGTAGATCTTTGTAGGTAGTAGATCCCCTTAATTGTAGGTAGTAGATCTTCGTATATCGCTTCGGGTTGACTCAGCAGTCCACCGTGTATGATGAATAGTACACATTTGGGGTGAGTTGAACATAATACGATTTGTGGGGGTAAATAGAAGTAAGGTTATTTTTAGATAATGAGAGATTTATTGAAAGGTTCTCCATTTTATAACGTTGCAAAATTAGTTTGCATTAAAAAATAAAACAAAACATAGTGATATTATGAAGTTTTTCTCTATTGTGTTTAAGCTTCTTACTTTATGAATAAGAGGCAAACTGAAGTTATCTTATATATTTACTTGAAGTTGTTAGAAATAGTTTATGATTGTATACCCAGTGATTGTATTACAAATGTTCCATGATGAATAAATGTGATTAGGATAAATTAAATTGTTTTCCTTTTAATATGTTATAGAGAAAATACGGACTAAGAAAGGATAGCCTAGCAAACAGAAATTATTTATGACTTGAGTATCTATGAATCGACATTTTCATAGTATATTATTATTTCATTATGATTACTATATTCTACACATAGTATTTTTTAGTGTTCACTTCGTTAAACATTTTAAAACAGATTTGTGAATGTTAATTATTCATAAAAAATAGTAATTAGTGTATGTAAAGTTTATAAAATATTTTAAAATGTCCTAAATTACTTTTATCTAAAACGTCACTTTGGGGTACCCAATTGACGGTCATCACACTGTCTGGGAGTCCTTGAATATTCTTCTTCACTGTCTTCCACAACACTCTCTGTCCCAGTTGACTGAACACTCGACTGTACATTTGGAAGACCTTATCGGGTTCCAGTTCTTCGAGTGCACAACTGCCCAGGCTAAACAAGATGACACCATCTGGTGCTCCGTTCATGAATCTTTGTACTTCCTAAACAGAAGTAACGATGTAGTTGGTTTTTAGATTTATCACTGAGAGAGGTATTTGCATATATTTTATTTTATAATGAATATGGAATCTGTTTACCCTTTAAGAGATCTTCTTTAAGTGTTAAGTGGGTGGTCCTACATAGCCTTAGGCACGGTTCAAAAGTCCCACACATGATCCGAAACTCGTTCCTAAATGTTATAGGTTTGTCTTCGTTACCTTAAGTGGGATAGCAGCCATTTTTAGCCCAGTATCTTACAAAATATTATCAAGATTTCACAAAAAGGCTTCAAATTTACTTTTATTATCTCAATACATACATTAGAAATCCCTGTTTAGAAAAATTTGTATATCCAAAGCCATCATCATAGCTTATCATTTGTAATAGGATGAGGACTATAAACATTAGAAGAAATTTAAATATTTTCCTTACGAACAATTATTTATAAAATATCTAATTCATAGTTAAGTGAATACATCAATCAATATACTACTACAGTATCTGGAATTTATTTAGTACATATTTAAATTTAAGATGAAAATTTTTTCACCAACAGGTTTTATTACGAAAAAGCCAGACAGAAACTGTAAGCGTATCAATACATATTTGAAAATAAATAAATATTCAATAATATTGATCTTTTATCTTCAGTTGAACCAAAATCTTTGAAATGACGAAGAGGATCCTTAAGAAAGTATCTGGATAACTTAGGATCTTAGCAAAACTCATAAAAAATGTTTTACATATGTACTAATAAAGATAAATACATATAAATTAAATTACATTAATGTCATGCTGGAAGCTGTAAACATGATACACGCCTTGAAATTTCAAGTAGTATTTGGGCCTAAAATTAAGCTGTCTAAAATTCTTTAATAGTTATGCATAAGTTAAAAGATATCAGACATAATTTTTACGATGTAAAAGAAAGTTCTTCTTAATATGAGTTTTCATTTACCCTTTTTAGTGAATCTGGTAGTTAGTTGAAAATATCTTAGATCAAACTATTAAAGTATAACAGTTTCTAGGCAGTGAGTTGACTCAATGGCTCAAGCTTTAGACTGCATGATGCTTGGTCAAAGGTTTGCCCAACTGATCTAATGGTCAGCACTTCACAAATTGAATAAAGTTTACAAATATGCCTGTAGGTCCATAGAAGCTAGCAAGAGGAGATAATAAATTACAAATAGGTTTGCGTTTGGTTCTCGTATAATTTAGTCTTTTTTATGACTTTTATTCATTTATTTTAGTAACTATATACTTTTAGACAGTGAAAGAGAGTAATTTAGACTGTACTGATATTATAAAGATGGTTTTATATACATTTGAAGTCTTGGGCAACAAACAAAAACTGTCCAAACGCACTCAGGTGATAACTAACATTTGTAAAAGGCTAATAACCTGAGCTTAAAACAAATTAACGTGTAAAAAATAATGTTTCAGAAATGTTAGAACCCTTTAATTATGTTACTAAGAGTAAAAAATGTGTGATACCACCTAGCGTGTATGGGTGGGTCAGTACCACCTAGCATGTAAGGGTGGTTCAGTACCACCTAGCATGTATGGGTGGGTCAGTACCACCTAGCATGTATGGGTGGGTCAGTACCACCTAGCGTGTATGGGTGAGTGGGTCGGTCAGTACCACCTAATGTGTATGGGTGGGTGGGTGGGTCAGTACCACCTAATGTGTATGGGTGGATGGGTGGGTCAGTACCACCTAATGTGTATGGGTGGGTAGGTGGGTCAGTACCACCTAATGTG
This sequence comes from Stictocephala bisonia, assembly GCA_035578905.1. Taxonomy (NCBI): domain Eukaryota; kingdom Metazoa; phylum Arthropoda; class Insecta; order Hemiptera; family Membracidae; genus Stictocephala; species Stictocephala bisonia. The sequence continues at coordinate 44,370 of JAQJVL010000191.1, read as the reverse complement.
TATGGGTGGGTGGGTCGGTCGGTCAGTACCACCTAATGTGTATGTGCGGGTGGGTGGGTCAGTACCACCTAACGTGTATGGGTGGGTGGGTCATCTGTTATTGTGGATAGCTCAGTGGCAGTGTAACCTTGGGTAAAGGTTTCTCATCCTAGATTTGGATGCCACCAACAGTAATGGTATTGGGAGACCTCGGTCGTGCGTAGTCTAACGATGTTAGATAATGAACATGAGAGATATGTTGTTGATCATTCCAAGAGAGGTGGAGTATCGGGAAACAATTTTCTCATTTTCACTTCAGCTTGTGGTAAATATTGCCGGTAGTACGTGTAATAATATCCTCTAAGGATATAAACCGAGTTCAATAACCTTTCAAGGAAAGACATTCTTTTACTAAAAGGAGAACATATATCCGGTATATAAGGAAGGGACAGAGTGTTACCAATGTTCATGTTAACGACACTGTTTGTGATGTAAGAATGTAGACTTATTACAGGAGCTGTGAATATATGACTTAAAAAAGGGAAAATTCTTGACCAGCAAAAACTTTAATCAAAACGTTCTTTAAATGATATTAATTTATGAATGTTATAACTCATTAAATGATCGTTCAAAGCAAGAACCATTGTTTCATTATATACGTCTAGACAACGCAGATGCGTTGTGGTCGACCGGTATCACACAAGCACAGCAGAAACTGTAAAATAACGAAATAAATTACAATAATAATGTATAGTATTTAAAATACTTAAATTTGTTCTTAAAGTATCTAAATACAGGAAATTTAAGTAAATATTATTCATCTATAACATTCAAAACAACTTTAAGTTGGATGAGTTAGAACTTGACATTTAGTTCTATTACATCTGAACCAAGCAATCGTGAAAAGTTCCATATACTTAAACATTCAAAATGGTATTCACAAACATTAAATTTTTATACCTAGAACTTGATTTTTTTATAGTTAACTACAAAACCGACAGCTCACGTCAGATTTAGCAATAAGTGAATTAATGAAAACAGTTTATAACAGTAAAATGATATTGAAATATATCCTCTTAAAAGTTTTCAGTAAAAATAATCCAAAAAGTATATTAAATAATAATTAATAAAACATTGATGTAGATAGTTAAATAAGAAATGAATAGAATTTAACGTACCAATATTGCAAAACGATATAGTAATAATGATTATTTGTGACCATATATCTATTAACTTTGCACTTCTTTATTAAAGGCGTGTTATAAGTCCTTAATATTTTTACTAACCTCTGACTTACATTTGCAAAAACAGATATTATACTTTGTTAAAAATTAACAAGTGTACTAAATATTGTTATTGTTAACTCTACTATGTTTTTAAAATATTTGTAATAATTATTTTAACGACCAATGATTATTCTTATCATTTTGAAATAGTTTTGAGTTTTTCATTATAGATTTTATTTTTATTTATGTTTTAAAATGGATGTACAAAAAAATAATAATAAAGAGGATAAATTATGCCAGGCAAAGTTAGGGCTGAAAGCTCTCTCCAAAATATAACCAGGGAGTAACCACGAAATCACCAAGTGGGCTGCGTAAAATTACGGGGTAATCGAGTGGTCACCCATCCAAGGAACAGCCACACTCAATGTTCCTTAATAACTTTACCTCGTGATAACGTCAAACCTGTCAGTCAAGACCTTTGGTAAATAACATACGCGCAGTTAAAAGAGCAATATATTACATTTTTAACTCATAGTTAATGTGTGTGAGGAGGGGGGTATATTTTCTATTACTGTGTCCATGTTCTAAAAAAAAAAAAAAAAAAAAAAAAAAAAAAAAAAAAAAAAAAGTAGTTTGCCTGCGGCTCGTCCATGGGGAAGGGGCTGTAGACAACTACGTCATGGCCAGCCAGAGCCTTCAGTAAAGGGCTACGGCTAGAAAACGAGCTCCATGAATCAATATACTCCCGCTAAGAGTGACTAATATTATTAGTACCCTCAAACTCGCTGAAATATAAAAAGACAGTACAAGTAAACGTCATACAACACAAATTTATTACAATATAAGCACAAAATGCACAAATATATTACAATACAAGTACAAAATGCACAAATATTATGGTGATCGATTTCGGTGAACCACGCTCACCTTCCTCAGACCAGAGGGATTCACAAAGAATGGAAAATGGTGTTCAACAACTTAATTTATAGGCCTATGATCACGTGACCCCATTGGCTGGAATCGTCAAAATGGCGGCTGCTGTGATATTATTGGTTAATCCCTATTGGCTGTTACTTCTGTTCTTTTTAGTTGCTGAAAATACATTATTAAAAACTATTTCGGAATCAAAATTAACCTGTTCATTCATTAATTTATCACGATCCTTACATTTTTCTTTAAAAATAAATAACTCTTCCCAAGCATTCATAATACGACCCTTCTTACAAACTTTAAGAATATCTACATTTTCATCTATTTTATTCAAACTGTGGCTACAATTCAGAAGCTGTTTAGCTACATTAGATCTTTCAGGTTTCTTGTTTTTTAAAGCGGAGATATGGTTTTTATATCTTTTGCTAAAATTTACAGTCTGACCTATGTAAAACATATTACAAGCATTATTATGCTAATTAAAAAAACTATATATAAAAAGACACACTTGACACAATAAATAAATATAAAAACTTGACACAATAAATTCAATTTGGCGAGTTATTGAATAATACGTAATTATAAATGGCTTATACAATATTTCCATTAATTACAACTAATGTAGACATATGTGTAATACATATAGTACAAGTTATTTTGTCATTCTGACCCATTTCATATGTAAATTTAGAATTTATTACTATTATAACTAAAATATTATATATCTAAGTAGTTAATTAGTCTAAATGGTACAAGGTAACTTGGCCTGGTTCCGCAAAACTGTTATTTCTTCTGTAGTGAGTATTATCTCAACAACTTCCTCGCGTTATATTCCGTATTAGAATTAAAATACCATAAAATAATATATTTGGTTTTCCATCAGTGATTTGGTAGTTATTTGGGTATGAAACGCCTCAAAAAATATAGAAGTTTTTAAAAGTTCATAACACTTTACTTTCCAGGAAAAGTAGAAGTATAAATTTAGTATTAAAAAAAACTTTATAATTAGATTTTGAAATTAACATACTCAAAAAGGTTACGTTTTAGGTTGCTAATAATAACCAAATTATGAAAAAAATATTAATTCAAAATTAATTAAATGCTCAGGAAATTATAATTATAAATTTAAAACAGCTCAACTTTTCCAAAAATTAAACTACGATGCTAAGAAACAATATATTTTCTCCCATTCATACCAACTAAAATCGTAACTAAAAAGTGTTTACCTGTATAAAATTGTATATAAACAATAATTTACTTGAGAATTTCCCCCCACTATTGTTAAGGAAGTTATTTTTTTAGTTAAATATAATTAATATTTGTATAACATCGCGTTACAAGATTTAAATTACAAAATTCTTGTGTTGCATTTTGATATTTTTGGAAAAATTTATTGCGTTAAATTGAGTAGATTAAGAGCGTGGAAAAGTTAGCCTTCGATTATGTAGTACTAAAACTCTTGCTCAAATGGGCATGGAATCAGTTTCTATGACAAATTACCGAAACTTGCTTTTTTTAATGAAATATGACAATGTCTGATCCATGAAAAGGCACCTCATAACTTGATATAATAAATCAAATGTGTCAAATTTTTTATTATAAATTATGAGTGTCTAATAGTGTTTCGTAAACTGTTGGGACTCAGTCTCTAATGACAGCGTATATTTTTTTTATAAACATTATCCTGCAACAAGATGAATAATGCTATGAGGGAAACTTTCTAAACTAATATTTAGTTATAATCCTTACCCATACACATTTACAAGATAACTAACAAATTAACCTGAACTGTCGTTCCTTCAAATATCTAATTATTATCTTTGATTTATCCATCTCAGTTCCACCCATTTGAATCATAAAATAATAAAATAGAAGCAAATTTTATTTCAGGTGTTGAAAACTAGGTTACGACAACTGACACTTTGTTTACACTTAAGTTTTTTTTACATTAGAATTAAATATTTAAAGAGGCTGATATAAATTTAGACATACTCGTACACAATACACAGAAAGTTTGCACTATTCATATAAGGATGAATTATAAAAATAAACTATTTTAATCAACAAAGTTTACCACGTAAAGGGTTATACTGATTATATCCAGTTAGACACTTCATTTCAGTTCTACACTTCATTTCAGTTAGACACTTCATTTCAGTTAGACACTTCATTTCAGTTAGACACTTCATTTCAGTTAGACACTTCATTTCAGTTAGACACTTCATTTCAGTTCTACGCTTTCACTTTAGTCATCTGGCAAAGTTTTTCATATCTGAGGGCACTGCAAAAAGCTTGGATTTTGAGATAAGACTGAAAGCCTATACTGAAACATAATGTTATATTTAAGCTGCTGTCCTTTTCACTTTCTATATTCTCTGTTTAATGTATTAATATGTTTTTTGGTCTGTTATTGTAGTTTAATTATTGTTATTTATTTATACTTTTTTTTTGTTTTGTTTGTATATTTTATTAAAATTCATTGTTATTTATATTTACTTAAATTTATTTAAAGTAATTAAAAATACTATTGTAGTAAGATTGGGAATAACTTATAGTATATCTCTCAAATATCTTTTCGCTAGAAATATGGCAAATTATAAAATTTTGGTAAATTGTATGGGAAATTATCAATAAATGAATTGAATTTGGAAATAATAAGGTTACACTTGGATTAATAAACGTAAAAAAGTAGTATTGAATGAAATATATTAGAAAATTTTGTATAAAAGTAGAGAACAATTTTTTCCAAAGTACATTAATATTTTAAAATATTTACCGTCATAATTATTTAGAAATTGTCTATATATAATCACGTAATGTAAAGTAGCAGATCTTTCGGTAACCACGTTCTATTTATGTTCCTCATAAAGTGTCTTGCATATAAGTTTTGATTGGTATGATAGATTATGATAAATAGTCTTCAGTGGAAACAGTGAAGTGTTACATAGGTGAAGGTTACAAGTAAAACTAATCTTATCGAAATACTCTGTACTGGTGGACAAGTACATAGTAAGAGATTTACTGTTGATACTTAAGTAAGTCAAGTGCAGTCAAGTATATATATTAAGGGAACACTTCTGCACACGTCACGTGCAACTACGTCACTTACTGATCGTGCCGACCTTGGCCTTCTGTCTCGATATATAATTCTAATAACAGGGTCAGAGAGGTAAAAAAACCTTGAATGGGTAATCTTGTTTCCGCATGATTTACTAGGGACAGATGTTAACTTAGCTTTTCAATAGATATACCGTTTTATGAATTTAACCTAATACTGAGGCAGTGTTGATATAAATGTAATTCCTGGATGTAAAACTTTAATCAAACCTACATTTCCTTATGTAGGTTACCGTATGTAACCTTATGTAGGTATGTACATGCCTTATGTATATGTATGAACATACCTCTTACGTATACGGGTGGGTGGTTGGGTCAGTACCTCTGTACGTATACGGTTGGGTGAGTGGGTGGGCAGTACCTCTGTACGTATATGGGTGAGTGGGTGGGTCAGTACCTCTGTACGTATACGGGTGGGTGAGTAAGTCAGTACCTCTGTACGTATACGTGTGAGTGGGAGGGCCAGTACCTCTGTACATATACGGGTGGGTGGGTGTGTCAGTACCTCTGTACGTATACGGGTGAATGGGAGGGTCAGTACCTCTGTACGTATACGGTTGGGTGGGTGTCTCAGTACCTCTGTACGTATATGGGTGGGTGGGTGTGTCAGTACCTCTGTCCGTATACGGTTGGGTGAGTGAGTCAGTACCTCTGTACGTGTACGTGTGAGTGGGTGGGTCAATACCTCTGTACGTATACGGGTGAGTGGGTGGATCAGTACCTCTTTAGGTATACGGTTGGGTCAGTGAGTCAGTACCTCTGTACGTATACGGGTGAGTGGGAGGGTCAGTACCTCTGTACGTATACGGGTGAGTGGGTGGGTCAGTACATCTGTATGTACACGGTTGGGTGAGTGAGTCAGTACCTCTGTACGTATATGTGTGAGTGGGTGGGTCAATACCTCTGTACGTATACGGGTTAGTGGGTGGGTCAATACCTCTGTAGGTATACGGACAGTGAGTCAGTACCTCTGTACGTATACGTGTGAGTGGGTTTTCAGTACCTCTGTACGTATACGGGTGGGTGAGTGAGTCAGTACCTCTGTACGTATACGTGTTAGTGGGTGTTTCAGTACCTCTGTACGTATACGGGTGGGTGTGTTTGTACATACCTTATGTAGGTATGTAGCGGAAGCAATAAACCACAAGCCTGGCTCATTCTCTTTTTTTTTCCCATTGAAAATTCCTTGGGACCCCAGTTTTGTTTTTGTTTAGTTTTCTTTGATATTTTGAAATTATATTATATTTTCTTGTACAGATTATTTATCTATTGTCCTTGTTGTAACTATTTATATCCCAATGGAATTTATTTTTACCTGTTGGTTTTCTCTTTGAGATTTTCTTTAATTCATTAATCAATGTTTCGTTATTTAATGTTTGCTAAATTATACTATATATTACTGTCAACTCTCAATTAGCCAAATTAGCTAGTGAGTTTATTGAGGACAATGTATGTATTTGTTGTAATAATTAATTGAATAAATTAATTTAAAAAATAATAATAATAATAAAACACATAATGGTACCATATTGAATATGAGTGAATAAAATAACAGTTTTTGAATATTTCCAGATACCTAACACTAAGAGCCTTAATTAAAATATTGGTGTGCTGCTGAATTTTCAAAATGCCTAATAATGTTAAAACTCTCGTTTGTAAGTGGGCAGAGAATCATCAAAGGTGCACTAGTGTTGGTGGGTGGGTCGTTACTATTGATCGAATATTAAGGGCAAGCATGCCCCGGATCAATTAAATATGAGCTTTCTTATTTATATTGTAAACAAGTGAAACAAAAACCAACAGAATATTTTATCATAATACAAATAGAAACAAATTTATTTCATTAAAACATTCTATGTGTATCTTAACGATGCTCATCTTGTCTGCTGTGGCTGTTACCATCATTCTTATCTGAAAATAACTCATTATTGTCACTATTAGATTTACTAAAGAGAGAGTCAGGTCACTTACGATCGGTCCGTGACCGGCCAGCTTCTTACAACTGAATCAGCTGTTTTATTTTATTTTTTTCCAAATAATCTGAAGGCCACTATTTCTTAGAGCCTTAAAATAAAAAAGAACATCATCTCTTGGAGGAATTATCAATAAAGGTGTAAGATAAGCTTTGATTTAGTATTTTATTTTTATGAATGATGTCGATCTATTTCTCAAAGTCTGCCATAAAATATGGCCAATGATGAAATAGTAAAGTTAGGTTTTCATAGACATAAGGTGAACCTTTGATATTCCTTGGTATCTTCTACAACTTTGTAGTGTCAGAGAACGGATAGTTCCAAATAATTATTTTGGGCCTAAAGAGCCAAAAAGTCTGAAAACAGATTGTAAAGATTCAAAACAGATAGTGTTTTGACGGAGATCAGTTACAAGTTTGAAGCCCAGAGACACTCATACATAAAGTTATCGCTCCAAATGTACTTTCATTTTAGCCTGAAAGACTTTTTAATTTCCCAGCACACAGACAAGCGTTCAGAGTTGTATTTCAGTAGTTGAAGGCACACGAAGTCTTCATTCAGTGCACTCAAATGCTTTGTCTTCCTTCATATCATATCACACTTATTGTTTACAATTAAACTGAATAGTAACAATTTTATTGAACTATGAAATGTGTACTGATAGTAATTCATAGATAAGAATGGTTCCGATCATAAGTTTTTATTTAGTGTGATATAAACCCATTACATGCTTGAAATGTCCCTTATAATAGATGACGATAAGGTAATAAGCGAAATATTATATTGTTAAATGTCCCTTATAATAGATGACGATAAGGTAATAAGCGAAATATTATATTGTTAAATGTTACTTTTAATCGGCTTATTTAAAAACACTGGACAGGTTTATGTATAATATTGCTTAACATACAAATATTTAAGAATTAAATTTATAACAATATAAGTTATTTAAGGGTAGATGATAAGTAAAGGTTTGGCGGGGTAAAATATTAACTGTTGTTTGAAAGTTATTCTGTTAGTATGGTACTGCTGTTATTGATAAATGTTATTCCGATTTCTATTGTTTAGAGTGTTTTAAAACTGAAACAACGTTTCGACAAGTATGAAACTACTGTCATCTTCACGTACTACTTACTACCTTATCATATATACAAAACTATCCTCCCCCTAATAAACCTATGCTAATGTAAACACATCCTTAAAAAGTTAAATTTTGTAGATTTTGAAAGGTGTATGGTTATTTCGGGTGGAGGGCGATAGTTTTATATGAGGATCAAGGTATTAAGTAGCACATGAAGACAACAGGGTTTTTATACCTCTTGTAACATTAACATTTACTTTTTAAAACATTCGAAGCGTTTGAAATCTCCTACAAAATTACCAACATAATTTACTAGGTTTGTTATATTTATGCAAATGAATAGTACATCTCTATAGAGAAACACACGGTACAGTCCCTAGAACACCTACAAGATACTTATAGAGAAACACACGGTACAGTCCCTAGAACGCCTACAAGATACTTTAGGCAATGATCTGCATCCATGTATGCTGTAAAAGATTTTCGTAATCAGTACTTTTTGTCATATCTGTTACTGGATATTTTCATGCTCAGAAATTTGACTGCAAGAAGAAAACCATATGAATAATGTTTCATATTGCAACCTCAAATATTGTGAAGGAAAACGTAGTTAAATCGTTTAACGAATGTTATTTTTGAAGTAGATTTACTGATAGATACATAGTTTCATTTTTAAATCATACAAGACAATTGTTTACATTTTGTATGTTTTGCAGCACTGGCTTATATTCAAATTCCAAAATTAGCATACTGCTATTGTTCCATATATTAAATGTATAACCCACCAGTAAGATTTTTGTATGTATACATTATATCACTACCAAGGTTATAGGTGGTACAAGATAAATTGTAAAGTAATTTTCGATAATTATTGAGTGAAAATTATTGATAAAAAACACACCCAAAGGGGTCGTATGAATTTGTTTAGTGTTTACATATTGTTATTTGTACTCTAATCAAGCTAAAATACTTTACAAGAATTTTTTTAAATCTAAGAAGAAATTACTCTTGAAACACATAATCATTTTTCTCAAAAATCCATAAATATTTATGTACATATGTATGTAATTAAAGAAGTGAATATTGATATTATCGCAGGCTTTTGTTTATAATTCCATATAAGTATCCGTATCATTCAAAATAGCTTTGGAAATTGAGATAACCTGCTCCTTTAATTAGAACAAACCCCTTTAAATGTGCAGACTTTGCAGAAACTTTTGGCAAATGGTGTATACTGAGAGATAAGCAGTGCAAAATATCCGCTATTACGAGTTTGATGACAGAAAGCATCTATGTTACGTTGCTGAGACAATAATTACTTGAAGTAAAGAAGTAGAATTACAATTGATCAAACACATCATAATATACAATTCGTTGTATGTTTATAGACATTTAATTATATAGATTAACATTAAATGTAGTAATTTATTTTTAATAGTGGTTTTTAAATAAATGTTATGATAAATACACCCTAAATATAGCACTTTATTGTATATTATAATAAGATCTGTACTATTTTATTCAAGTACTGAGCCATAATCAACTGTAAACAACTGTATATAGGGTATGACAATTTTGAAAATAACATTATCATATTATATTCATGATAACATTTCTTAATTTACCTAAAACATGTATTTACTATTTTAAATGGGTATTAGGAGAAATGAAATTAATTTATACACACTAACTACATTTTTCTTTAATTTGTGAATAAGTTCTTCTACTGTTGATAAACCTAAACATCTGTCGACAAATGATGTAGACAGCGACTGACACAGAGATGAGAACCACAACAATGACTGCTAAAACATCCAATAAAGACAGCTGGTACCAGGACAGTCGGGTGGAGGCAGGCCGCAGGTGAGCGCCTCCGTGCCTCAGGACATACTCAGTCCAGTACACGACCGTCTCTGCAGGAGTCATTGGTCGGTCTCTGTACACACTTGACAACTTCTTCATATTGTTCGTATATCTGTAGAAATACAATATATATTCAAAAAGAATATTTATTTTTTAAGTATCATCATTACAATCATCCATTGAACATTCATTTATAACAGTATGAAATATGAGTTGTAATATCTAATAAGGAATTATTGTTATTGAGTAATACAAAGTTTCAAATAAAAATGAAAACTAATAATCATTTAATACTGAAATAGTATTTTTTATGGTTTTTCGAGAAATAGGAATCGCCTATTCCATTGAAGTAAAAAAAATATTAGATTATATTCCAGTAAAGAGCTTCATGGTTTTTTCAACATTAATTAATTCTAAAATGTGTTGGAAAAATATCCAAATTTATTATTCCAGATAAATGCAACTGTACAATGTTAATAATCCCTCTCTCGATTTTAATAATGGAGTCTATTTAATATTGCATAATCCTATTTCTATCAATTATGGATTTTAACTTTATCTCACTTGAAATGTTACCTGAATTCATTATGAAATACAAAACGCTAAAAATACTGTAACAATTTTTAGTTGGCAACATTTAAAACCATGTATGACTGGCTGGTAGTTAAATGGTTTGCTGTATATGAAGGTCATTCGGCTCCAAGCACGTAAACTCTAATCCTACTTTTATGTCACGAAGTTAATAATTGTATAATACCAGTACAATTATATATATCGTATGGTTTTCGCCAGATGCCATTTTTAAAAATTTTAAATTATGTAACAGCTGAATTCTATACTTAAAAGTACAAAAGTCATTTTATTATTATAATAATAATTAAAAATAAATAGCAAACGATCTCTTGTTACAAAGCTAAATCCAATTCATCAAACCATTTAAGACCTGCCTCACTTATCCTACTTATGCTAGCTAATAATCCCTCTGTAAAACAGCGCAAGGGGCACTCTAAAACTATGTGATCTATTGTTTGGATAGACTCCCCACAATCACATGACTGATCTACTGGATCTGCTGTCAATCCCCATTTGTATTTCCAGTAGTTACATCTGCCCACTCCAGTTCGGAACCGATTCAATAATGTCCACTCCCTACGAGAGAGGTTCATCCCACCTACAGGTAATGACGGATCGTTAATAAGGAACTTATTTCGTCCATCAAAACTGTCCCACACTACATCCCAGCTAGTATTGGGTGAGAAGTTTAATCTGCTCAACTGGAAAGCAGTACGTTTCGACGACCGTTCTGACGTAAGAGATCCTGGGTAATGGGAAGTTACCGGTCATTCAAGATCTTATTGAATTCTTTACGAAGTGCCTTATGACATCTTATTTTTGGAGGAGCTATATTGCACAGCACCGGGAGCCAAGGTAGTGGAGTTGCCATGAGAGTACTACTAATAGCTCTATTAACTTGCAGATCAATTGCTTTTGTATGTGCGCTATTTTGTATATGGGGGGATGATGTTTTTCGCATCCACAGCAAACCTTTAAAGCTTCACGTACCCCCTAGGTAGTTCTAAACGAGCAACAAACCTGGTAGCTGGACAGTCACAAATTTGTAATCTCCCAGCTATAGCAGCTACTATACAAAACAAAATGTTACCGATAATACCTGTTTATACAATTGCTTTGTTACGATTTGTGATGAAATATATATGGATAATTTTATAAATTTCCAATTCTTTCGAGATACATACCTTTAAATGTTCAGACTAATATCTTATTGATGAATTTCTTACAAAAATATGATAATTCTTGGTATACAAAAGACGTTATGTTATATTACATTTTTAAGGTAAATTTATTCTAATTTATTTTACGCTTGCAAAAACATTGGTGCCATAAAAGTTAAATTTAAAGATCATCTTATTTAACCAGGTGAAGTTAATGTTAAGAAGCCCTGTCTAACACCTAACCTAGGGATCAACGGCTTAACGTGACTTCCACGAGGCAAACACCGTTTGGTGTCTATCGGGAATCACACCTGGACCAGTTGCGTAGTAAGCCACAGCCTTATGCCCTTTGCTACGGCCATATTGTATATTTTAAATTTTACCAACAAATGTGTCAATCAAATTACTTCAGATGGTTACAGAGAAGGGTCCTTTGAAATCATAAAGCAATTGAAATGGCACATCGATCATTCCCTCTCACAATAAGCTCCTTAGCTCTCCTATCGAAGTACGCCTACAATCAAGTCCTTCATGGATGTCCACAAAGCATTCGACACTGTATGGCATAACGGAATCAGAGCCAAACTCCTCCAGTTCCAACTACCCCCTTCCATTGTGGGTATCCAACTTCCTCGATGGTAGAACAGCCCAGGTCAGAGTAAAGGACGCCCTTTCTCGACCCTTTCAGCTGTTAGCAGGGGACCCCCAGGGATCAGCTATCAGTCCACTCCTCTACATCTTGTATGTGCGAGATCTCCCTCCGCCCATTCTCAGGAACCCCGCCGATACCACCACTGGTCTCACACAATTTGCGGGTGACACAGCCTTCTGGTGCGCCTCCCGAAACACCAAATCACTAAGTAGACGACTTACTAAAATCCTTAATGATTACCTGACTTACTGCTCTAAATGGTACTGACCCAGCTCTGCTTTTTAACTACAACGGCAGGAAGTTCCACGTTAACCAGGGAACCCCGATCACCCTTCAAGGCAACAGACTTCCACTGACTAAGACCTGCAAGTACCTGGGAGTCACCCTGGATTCCAAGCTCTCCTTCATAACCCACTTCCATAAAGCCAAGAAGACCGCCACAGCCCGATTCAAAGCCCTCCGCTTCCTAAGCAACAGACACCAGGGATAATCTGCCAGGACTCTCAACTCTCTCTACGTCTACACCACCGTCATCCACCAATTTCACGTATGCCAATCCAGTCCTCACCACCACCCCCCATAATTACCTCTCCAACTTTGAAAAAAATTGAGCGAAGCGCCCATGCACTTAGCTTACCACTTGGATCCCGACCACAGCTCCCAAGACCTTTACACTCTGTTCCATGCACCTTTACCTTGCGTGAGTTCCTCATTCAACTCAACCAGAACTGCCTTTCCAAAGTCATTGATTCCCCCATACTGGCAGAGTACTTTACCGCACCCTACACCACTAATCAATACTTCACCATCCACCACCTCATTCACGGCCGCTTTTGATCCACAACCTAACTCCCCTCTCCAACCACTAGCCACCCTTCACACGACTTCACATTACTGACGATACACTGACAAGTCCCCTCTAACCCATTCCCCAACATTAGACGCTTCTCATTTCTAACCCACTCTTAGTTAGCTCTCTAAAAATTTTCATTTTTACCATGTTCTTCTTCTGTCTGTTTCAGGGGCCTTGTTCCCGCGGGACCTTTCTTCCGGAAACCCGGACTGCCTGCTTGCCTCGTGCAGTTATGATCGTTGCGATTCTACACCCTTCAATTACCTATCCTAAGCTGAAGAGGCACTAGTGGCCAACAACAGCCGTAGCTCCCTGCTACACCTTCACGATCCTGTTCCTGGTCTTGTATCGAATTAGTGAACCTCCTACAATGCTTCGTGAGTGTATATAATCGGACAAACAGTTGTGTTATAATTTTCTTTATTTTTCAAATGCTATGAATTTATAATAAACTATTTTGCTGAACATCAATTTAAAAAGTATGCATATATCTTAAAAATTTACAATAATGTTTTATAATCATATATTTATCCCTTCCAGATAACACCAACAATAAAATATCAGTTCAACTCACTTTGGATTATCCAGTACAGTACGGATCGCAGCCAATATGGTAGTTTCAGACAGGTCATGTATCTTTAGCTGGACACCGATGCCCTTTTCTTCATATAGCTTAGCGTTTCGGGGCTGGTCAAAGAACTGTGGAATGGCGATCACAGGGATACCACAATGGATCGCCTCGTGTTGACTCAGCAGCCCACCATGTGTGATGAAAAGTGTGCATTTGGGGTGGGCTGAAATCGGAGATGCATTGTGATGAAAATTGTTCAGTATGTTATAAAATTATAGACTATAATGAAGTGTAAGAATCTTTAATTACTCCAAAGAACCGCTTTGTTAAGAGAATTATTGAGATTGGAAATCTATGAATATGAGAATAAGCTTAAAATTGGTTTAAGGTGTATCTGGTTTAACTTTTATAGCTGAGAGTGTCTTAAGTAATCAGTTATTAGCATTATTCAATATTACAACGAAAAACATTGTTTGATTCAGTAAGTAACATAACGTATATATTAAAAAATAATTAATTACAGATCGTCTGTTCAATATCTGATTGACAATTTGAGGAGCGTTATATATTTGAAAAAAAAAAAACTCTTTGTTCAAAGGACATGTGGATTTATAGGTTGCCAATACCGTACACTTCGAAATATTTATTCGCATTTACAGCATCAGTCAAATTAAAATTTTATAATTTTTACTGTACAAATGATTTTGTTGTTGCTCAATATAAAATAAATTATTCAAGGTTTTTACGACATTATTTTATGAACACCAAACAACCAGTTATTTATTATAATAAACTTGTTTAACAAGTAATTTAAAACTATTATGACTTCTCTGAACTTTTGCTTACCCAGTATATCTCGCTGGGGTGCCCATTTGACAGTCATCACGTTGTCTGGAAGTCCTTGGATGTTCTCCTTCCTTGTCTTCCACAACACTCTCTGCTTCAGCTGCCTGAACACGTTGTTGAACATGTCAAAGTACTCCCTCGGTTGCCTTTCGTCGGGTATACAGGTGCCAAAGCTCAAGTAAATAACACCGTCCGGTGCTTCATCCATGAATTTTTGGATGTCCTACAAAGGAGTTAGAGCGTGAGAAGATTCAAATGTGAAGTTACCAATTGAGAGATAGGTAATAAAATATCTTATGATCATCTTAAAACAGTAATATTACTTTATGATAGAGGCGGTATTTAAGAATTCACGTACAGCACATAATGTAACAGAAATCACTTTTACTTCGGAGAGCAATAAAATGCTGTTTATAATAAAGTCCCACTCACGACCCCTCAAAACATATTCTCTGTTCTTATTCGGGTATGTAATAATATATTATATATCAACTCTTTCTTCTTCCTCTTAAATGTGTTAGATAGGTCACGTGGAATCTATAGATTTGTTGTCCTCCCTTTTTACTAAGTGTTTATTTTTTAATGTTCAAGCAATGGGCAAGCTTTCATTTCGTTGACAGTGTAGATCTTCTTGGTCTTGGCTTATCTTCATGTTTGAATGGTATATATTATTTATTTTGATGTATTTTATGTCGTGATTCTAAGTGAGCCTCTCTCTAAATGTTTTTACCATTTTCATTAAGTGGATTTGTTTTGTAAAAAGTTAGACTTATATATATATAAGCCTGTTAATATTCATTATTCCTCATTTGTAATGTGCAAATTGGGTTTGTTAAGTTTGTATTTAGTATATGATTTTGGAAATGATTTGGCATATTTAAAAATTAGGTTCAAGGTAACGAATTCAATTTTGAAGCTCGGGCCCCTAAATGATTTTTTTTTCTCAAATGCTATTTCATAAAAACTAGAATACATTAATTGGCTCTGAACTGAAAACCTATTGTTTCATATGCAGGGATCTTAGCAAATTTGAAGAAAATACTAAAGTTAAATAAAAAAATACGTTGTGCAATTTTTTATACATAGACCATATCAAAATTAAATAATAGGCTATGATGATGATGATTAAGATTAAATAATTAATATAGTTTTATGATGTACAAATGTACGAGTGTTCAGGATGAAAAACATTACATATTTTTCACCTTTGGTTGGTTATGTATTATCCATTTACATTAGTGGGAATGATATAAACATTTATACACATAAATTTCAATACTATTTTAGATTTCAAATAAATTACTACTTACTAACATTAAACATTTTTTTAGATTTGTAAAAACCTTAATATTTTCAAGAAAAAAGTGAACAGTGAAATAATTCTACCTTGACAAGAGTTTAACTACAGAATAACTTACAATATATTTTATTTTAAGCAATACTAAGAAACCAAGAAACTCTGAATTCAAATTCTACTATTCACTAAAATAAAGTATTTTTTTGTCAAAAAATGATAACTTATTTTTGCGATATTAAATAAATAAATAACGTCTGTATTTGGAGTGTTTTTCAAAATACAGTTGTTTAAAAAAAAACTCAAGTCATACAAAAATTACATGTATATTGCCAAGGACTAGGCTAAAATCACAAAACAAAATATATTTTATACAACTTACATTTTAAAATAATCATATTCCAAATGTAGCTTAAGTTTTATTTAAAAGATTCGTAGCTGAGTGCTTCTTAATTCTGTTGAATTCCGTTGTAAATCTGAGGAGCAAAGTAGGAAAAGGCATTCCTGCCCACCTCTAGTCTGACTTTGAGTACCTCTAGCATAATGTCCTGGCGCGTGCGATGTTCTCTAACCTCTGGACGAGCCCGCAGCATGATCCTCAAATAAGTGGATATACCAGATAGCAGAATCTTGTGGACTAAACAAGCCATTTCCAAACTAAATATATGCTTTATTGAAAGAGTTTTGGCTTTTTACCGAGCTTGACTGACGTGGTCATATTTACTGAGACTATACACAAACCTAATGGCTGAGTTTTGAAGTCTTTGGAGTAAGACAGTGTTGTCAAGGGATAACCTACTTCCGAAGACTGGAAGGGCATACAGCATTACAGGGAAAATAATACTATTGACTATTTGTAGCTTGGCTTGCTCTTGGAGAAAACCCCTAAGCCTAAATAAAACTCTCAACCTGCACAATGTGCTGCGGGTCAAATTGCTAGCATGAAAGGAAAAGGTTAGTTGTGTGTCTAATGTTACGCCTAGAATCTTTACAGTCTCGGATACTGTCAAAAGTCCCCCACCCAAAGACACATAATAATATTGCTGGTAATAGTACAATGTAACGTTAACTATCTATTCATATCTGAAGATTAACTCTACTTCAATTCAAGTATACTAAACAGAATTAAAAAGTATGATTGAATTTTAACAGCCTCAATCCGAAAAGAGTATAGTTTTTCTGATTTAGATAAAACTTAGGATCACTAACATTTCTTCAACATAGGGAAAACCAATGATAAAATCTATTAATCTAATATTATGTAAAACTTTGTTTCTTTAGACAGTATAGATTTGCTTGTGGAATAGTTAACTACTATATTACAGTAAGATCTATTCTTACTCACCTTAGGTAATGGTTTCTCATCTTCAATATGGATGCCACCGACGGGAATAACATTGGGAGTTCTCGGTCGTGCGTAGTCTGCTGTCTGATGATCGTTAATGAACAAGAGAGATATGTTGTTGATCATGTCCAAGAGAGGTGGAGCATCAGGGAAATGTTGTTTCATTTTTGCTTCAGCGTATGGCAGATATTTCCCGTAGTACGTGTAATAAAGTCCTCTTAGGATATAAACAGAGTTAAGTAATCTTTCAAAGAAAGACATTCTGTTACCAAATGGAGAGCACAAATCTGGTATGTGAGTGAGAGATAGTGTGTTTCCTAAATTCATGTTGGCAGCACTGTTCGTTGCATACGGCTGCAAACCGATCACAGGCGCATTGAATATACGTCCTAAAATAATTGAAAATTCTTGACCAGCAAAAATTTCGGTGATCACCAAGTCGAAATGCTCTTTTGATGATATTAACTGGCGAATTTTCTCATTCATCACAAAATTATTAAATGCCAAGTCCATCGTCTCGAAATATATATCAAGACATTGATAATGAGGTCGGTTTGTAAAGTCCACAATCATATTGGAAACTGTAACATAAGAAATTGAATTACAAAACATTAGTTGTATTTAAAAATCAAAACAATTATTACGTTTTAATTACATAACTGTCACAGTTAGATAAGCTTTAATCTTGGACAAGAAGTCAAGTTTAGCAGTATATAACCAACCGAGCAAGAGAATTAATTAACGTACTGAAAAATGTTTTTTTATATTTTTCTAAGAAATCTGAGCACAAACTTATAAGGTACAGTACAAGTGAACGTCACGCAACACAAATATATTACAATATAAGCACAAAATGCACAAATGTATCACAATACAAGTTCAAAATGTACAAATATTATGGTGATCGATTTCAGCGTACCACAATCACCTTCCTCAGACCAGAGGGACTCACAAAAGAATGGAAAATAGTGTTCAACAACTCAATTTAAAGGCCTATGATCACGTGACCCCATTGGCTGGAAATTGTCAAAATGGCGGTTACTGTGATATTATTGGCTAATTACTATTGGCTGTCACTTATGTTATTTTAATAGCTGGAAATACATTATTAAAAACTATTTCAGAATCAAAATTAGCCGGTTAATTCATTAATTTATCATGATCCTTACATTTTTCTTTTAAAATAAATAACTCTTTCCAAGCGTTCATAATCCTACCCTTCTTACGGGCAGGAAATTATAAGCAGTGAGAAACAGCAGTATATTTTTGAACTGCTATGTCAACATTTTGTAAAATTGTGGTCACCGTTGGAATAAATAAATAAACTGCTGCTTATAGAGAGAAATCAATGTGTAACTCAACATTTAAAACAAAACTACACAAATTCATAAGATATTTAAAAAATAATACTATAATGTATTAAAATTTTCTTTTTTCTACTTTAGTTTATTAAGGTTTATTTTAGTCTATTTTAGTTTATTAAGGTACATTTAGGCCATATTTTCCAAAAATTTGTTTACGCAATAATAATAATTGTTAATTATTAAAATAATGGCCGCGAAAAATGCTAAAAGGATAAAAGTAACACATTTCGTTCAAACCAATTCATATATAATAAATAATACTAAAGTGTGTCACGTAGTTTTTTATCCATAGTATAATTAAATCGAACTTTACATTAAAAGACACTTTATTTTCCCAAAAATAGCTTCTTTTAATTTCTTTGTTACCGGAATATCTTGTTAATTATTTAGATACTTAAATTTATAACTTTATAAAGTTATATTTCATGATTATATTACATTTGGACAGAAAAACAGAACATAAATTTAAAAAAAGTTATATCTACATTAGGAAGATTAAGTGAGATATCATACTGAACTTCAACACCTCTCCCATTGTATATATTGACCGTCTGGTGCTTGGGCTATCTTTAAATTGATTAGCTTTTCCTTTTAACTACAGCAACTGATTTTAATTTGGAATTGCGAACTGTATCGATAGTTAATAAATTTAAAATTATCTGTTTCTTTTATAATACATATTAATATTATTTATGCTGAAACTGATTATAATAAGGCGTGTTGCCGTTACACATTTTGTGGGGAAAGTCAAAGTCCATTAAGATAGGTGACTACAGTTAACCTCTTTTTAAATTAAAACGAATAAGCCTCATTAATAAAAGTGCACTTTTCTTTAAAAATGGCTCAACAATTTATACATATTCAATAATAAATAGGTCATTTAAAATATACAAAAAAATTTATATTTTTTACGTATAGTGTACTTCTCTTTAGGATATTAACCTAAATTATTTTCGTCATATAGTAGGAAACCAACATATTAATCAAAACAATTGTAATTCCTAATTAATAAATATATTTAAATAATAAAAAAGTATTAAAAACGTAAACTCAAAAGGAAAATAGATTATATTTTAAAACACTTTAATCTATACATATACAAGTGAAATACCACTCACACATTAATAACGAAATATTCGGAATCGTTGAACATATTTTGATGATATTTTAAGGGAAGTTAGCGTTTGTATCAAAGAGACCCGCTAAGGAAGGATTTTTCTAAATTCCTCTTCTAAGTAGTAGAAACAGCCCCTCGATGTTTCCCTTAAAAATAACCTTGGAATAATTTATTTCAAACAGCTGATGCAAAAACCCTAAACATGACACAAACAAAGTTTGGTTTATTTGGTTGTTATTGTGAAATGTAGTAGTATATGGCAGTTTCTATTAACTATGAAGGTTATCTAGAATATGACACTTTGGTATTTAGGCTGATATTTTATATAAATGTGAAAGTTTATAGAGAGCCTCGGAGGGAAGGGTAAGCAACCGTAGAGAACCAACCAGCGAAGCAAGAGTTGTCGGCTCGTATTTTTATAATTTCTTTAATTGAACTTTCGAAAACAAAAAATTGTCAAGCTTCGTTTTTTTATACGGTTTACACGTTTTCTTTCGATAAGGGTTGAAATCATTTGAAGTTGATAATTTAAATTTAGAAAGTGCAGTAGCTCTACAGTAAAAAATACAAATCAGTTTACATTTTTTAATTAAAACACTTCAAATATATTGATAGTATTATTGACTCACAGCTCATATTTGTTACAGGTACATTATCAATGACGATGTCCGTGTAGTTCGCCTGAGGCTCGTCCAGGGGGAAGGGGCTGTAGACAACTACGTCATGGCCAGCCCTCGCCAGAGCCTTCAGTAGGGGCTGTGTGAACTTGTGGTGACTCCTATAAGGTAACGGTATAACCGCTAGGATTCGAGCTCCTTGTACCAAAGCAATGCTACCTAGAACGATTAGTGCAGCGAGCATTTTGAAAATAACCTGAAACATAAAAATACAGAGAATAACTTTAAAAAGTAGTTCACCATCTACAAATAAATCAAAAGTAAGATCCTACAGATAGGTTCTTAAAAATGGTATTTTAGGCTGAGGCAACATACTACAAAATGATTTAACACCTGACCTTTTATTATAAGGAATCAGTTTTCATAACAGAAAAGGCTTGATGACCAGCCAAATAAATTATAATTGCAATTTAAATATTACATTGTGGTGTTCAGGAAATATTTTCATGTGATTGAGATGAGAATGAATAATTAAATAACGTACATTGAATCGGATTAATTTATACTTAAAACCACAACGTATTTAAAAATATTTATAATAAACTAAATGTGAGGAATTTCAAATTGTTCCTATCTCTATAGCATTAAAAAATGTTAAAGTTCATATTACAATTTAAAAAAATATATATTTTCTGTGGATATTGTTGTAATAAGAATAATAAATATACAAACAATTTTATCTCTGAATATTTATTAAATGGAAATAATATTAGCACATATACGTAAGTCATAAATATTTGAAAAGAAGTATACCTTCATGGTCTGTTGAAGATGGACTAGTGGGTACTAGAGTGGATGAGTAGCAGTTAAGATTTTATTGCAGACACTTGAAATGTTGAGTTGATGAAATCTTAAATAGAAGCTATTATATGAGAGATAACGATAGCATTCAATGGAAAATAAAGGTTAAACTACAATAAGTGTATAGGTGAAATTAAAATTAGAAAATCTTATCAAAATGACTTTTAAAAGTACTTGAAGAAATTGACACTTTTATTTCCAGAATTTTCATTTATATTTTACCATTGAACTATATCTCAAGGTATATACATGATTGAAATCTGTGTAATCAATTATTGTCCACTTAATTTTAATTTTTGTTTGAACGCACATAACATGCATCCTTGAACTGCACATATAAATATAATTATTTCATGATAAGAAACACGAATCAGAAAAAAACCTACATTATTTTTATATATCCACAATATAACTCCAATGAGAAACTAAACTCTGAAAAAAACACCAAAAACGTACAGAATATATATTATTTGAATCAGACAATTAATTTTAAAATAGGCTAATTCACATATTTTTGTTTGATCATCTAAAATATTACTATATAAATGATATGTAAAACATCTCAAAATATTGGAATCTTACTTGTAACAATTAAATGTTGCATGTCTGTTAAAAAAATCATCACTAACTTAATATTATGCTTTTATGGCATATTAAAATGTTTTAAAACCCCCAAAGGCAAAAAGGTTTTAAAATAACCTCCACGCCAAACAATTGACAACCTTATCTAGACCAAAAACCTCACTTGTATCACACTTCAATTCTTGTTCTTATTTTTTATTTTGTTTCTTATAAATGGTGACAGTGACAGTAATAATAATTATTACTATTATATTCTTACTGGGGTGCAAGATTGTGTATCCAGCCTGCGGCGTCCTCGTCGCGCATCCTGAGCAACGTGGCACCACATGCCAGTGGCGTCTCGGCCAGCGCAGGTAACATCCACACTGGCTTTGTTTAGTTTTCTTCTTACTCTCCGTTGATTTGCAACAGTTCTGGATTTACTTTATCACTTAGATTTTCTTGCTGGTGCGGCTTCGGGTCTTTTCTCCCGCGCGTCTGAACGGGGCCTACGTAAACTATCTGTATGTATGAACAGAGGGTACAATTTAAGAATGGGGGTTTTCCTCGAGTTTTGCCGGATAGTTCACGGGCTTGGGTCAGCTTAGTCAGCGTGACCTAACTGCTCTATTCACTAGCAAAATCTCTTTGGGCATAGTAGTACCGGTTGGCGACCGGATAGGGCCGTGCTGTGGTCAGGGGGCGCTCTGCCGAGGCCACTGCTGGGAGGGCGGGGGAAACGGTGCTTGTTGCATGGCTGGAGGAACGAGAATTACAGCTAAGGTGGTGGTGTATCTTGTGCCTTTTTTTGAGAGTCATGGGGGGATGAAAAAAGAAATGGAAGGTAGACAAAAAGGGAACGGTTCCAAAAAGTTACGAGAAACAACCGAGGAATCCCTAACCCCAATCCTGGGGGAGAATCTGGGTGATTTTACATCACTTCCTTCCCTAGCCTCTCTTTTCGGAATAAGTGGCCTCAAAGCTAGGTCTCCATCGATGAATCCTGTAACAGGAATAGCAAACCAGGAGAATGTTGAGACACCAAAGGCGCACTTGGACGTCCTACGGGAAGCTTATCCAGACGAGAAGAATATAGAGGCTAGTAGGACAGTGAACGCAGAGCTTAAAAGGATGAGGGAGGTACTCCTTGACATGCGTGAAGCCTCATTAAGACAAAGAAATATGTTTATGGCGGTAAAGGATGGCAAGATGTACCTCGAGATCTCCTTTAATGTCATCGACTGCATACGGAAGTTCTGCAAGGTGAAATTTCGCACCTTGGAGTAGCTTCGGCACAAACTCAAGTACCTATACCGTTTATGAAAAATCCAGACGATAGAACCACTTCACATAATCTGGAAAGTGTACAGCAAATATTCCGCCTACCCAGGTTAGGGAGGAAAGTAGGCAGGGTAGTCGAGGAGTAGGCAAGGGAAGTATACGAAGACCGGGAGTGCTTCAAAAAAGTGCAGTCGAGAGCCCAGAAGAGAAGGGATAAGGCCAAAGCCAACGCCAAGAAGTGGTGAGTTATGATCCAGGGCACGTCTCTCCCTTCAGATCAAAAGAAAGAAAAGCCATCCAAGTCAAATTCGTCTAAACGGCGCAGCAGCAGACCTAGCAGTCAGGTGGTTCTGATCAATCCTAGTAATGGCAGGATGTATGCCGACATCCTTGGAGCTACGAGGAAAGACGTCCAATCTGAGGACTCGAGTACCGAGGTGGGCCAGATACGGAAAACGGCTTTTGGAGATGTGCTCCTAGAAATTCATCAGCATGACGTCATCTGGAGGAGTTCCGGCTTGGATCACCATGCCCGTAAGGACTTTAATGGGAATTGAAGATTAGTTATGGGGTGTGTCCCACACTCAGTGCGTAAAGAAATTTCCCCTACGAAATAAATATATGTTCTTACTAATGGAAATTGTGTTCCACTAATCATATAATTAATCACCATGTCACTTTCAAACATTTTTGATTCTCAGCGGCCATTTATTATGGTCAAGCCCCTGTAACCATTAAGTTAATTATCTAGCATGCTTTTTATTTTTAAAGTGAAATTCTCTATTATGCTCACCTCTGAACTGACTTTTCAATTTTTAAAACATACCTTATTTTTCTATGGGTTTTTATTGGTTGTTCCTGCTAAATACAAAATCACTTTCCGCAAGCCAATTCAAAATTATCTTCAGGTTAGACGTTTAATAGTTTTATCTTGCTAGATCTGTCGGGTAGACAAGACTACACTATGTCAAACATGAATTTTAATTACTAATTTTCGTCATATTTAATAAAATTGTTAATTTTTGTATACACATTTTTTAAATGAGGAAATTATTGTTTCCAAATTAACCATGGAAGACACTTTTTACTGAATGTTCTTTTAGCAGGTACACGTTTAAGACAAACACATAAAAACTGACACAATAAATTCGTTTTAAAGGCTTGGGTAACATTTTGAAAACACAGTGCCTTTTTGGCGTTTATGGTTTTTGAGTTATGCTACTATTGGGTTATCTACAGTCAAACAGCTTTTCGTAACAGTAGACCGACCGTAACTTATATGCAATTTAAGTAGGTATTAGAAGAAAAATATTAAAATATAATATAATAGATCATAGCCAGAGGTCTAAATGGATTTAATTAGAGAAAATAATCACTTATGCACCTCTTAATCCTGCGAAGATGGTTGATTTTGTTAAATGTGCTAGATAATTTAAACACTAATCCACTTAAAATGCTGGATAAGGTTGAGAGAACCTGCCTTTGGGGTCACAGTTAAGGAATAAATAAACCCTTTTTAAATACGAAAGCAGTTTTTCCTAAGAAAAATAAGCAAACTACAATAATTTTTTATAATTTCGTGATAACAATCTGTAACAAAAAAATATGTAACTTTTTTACTAGTGATTTTTGTTTCGTGTAATGAAATTCCTCATGAAGTCATCAATATATTTTAGTTTTAAGGACGGAAGAAGGATTCCATGATACTTGCAGAGTTATTGAATCTACGAGTATATTTTCAATAGCTAAATTGAAGGAAATTTGTGCAAGTATCATATTTAATTGTTTGTATTATTTTATTACTTATTTATTACGTGTATTGTAATATGCATATAAATGATAATGCAGTATGTATTTATCCAGTAGAAACAAAAACCAATGATGAATTAAACATATAATAAATGTATTATACATTTAAAAAACATTTTTCATCGACATATTTTCCAATACGTCTAATAATATAAGGTTGAATATTCTCATTAATAACATTATCTTATAAGTGTTTCCTGAACGTGTATGACAATCTTAGATAAAAGAGGTTTCGATAATCCAAATACTTTTGAAAATCTTGTTAACATAATTTTGCTTTTCTAATAATTGCGTATCGAGAGATAACGGTCTTATATTTAAACATTATACAACTAGCTCCATATAATAGGTAATATAAAACGAAATATTATAATTTCTTAGTATATTAAGGTAATTATATAAGTAAGTAACATTGAATATAATATAATTACTATGCAGAGTTGGGCAAAAGTCCGGAGACGGTTAATAGTTTTATTTTTAATTGGACTAGAGGATTAAAAGGAATTAAATTGGAAACTAAAAGCAAATTTTATAACGTTATTACTGACTCTCTACCTATAATGGGGGACGGCCTACAAGTCGTCAGTAGAAAACTTTAAATGTAAGCATACCATTTTAAAGCCATTTATTAGTAGATCATCATGCCGCAAATTAGACCTCAAAAGGTTAATCCTGAACAAAATGGCGGTACTAGAAAGTTTCAATACTGATCTTATGTAAAAGTTCTAGAATGTCTTAATTTTTTTGTAACTATATCAGATGAAGCTACAAAACTTCATGCATCATTACTGTACACACACATACTTTAAGATGCATTCGGCGTCCTGCTATTCATCTATGGGAACGGTCCACAAGGAGTCAGTAGAAAATTTTAAATATAAGCTTAGGTTGATATGCACATAGTTTTAAAGGCTTGTCAAGCAAAGAAGATTGCCGTAAACTACACTACAAAAGCTTTACCGTTACAAAATGGTGGCAGTTAAAATCTTGAAGTTCCCTTCTTGTTTATAGTTTGTACAAATTACTTACATAACTTTGTGCCAAACAGACAGATTCTATGTCCTGACGATACAACTTAATGGAAATGGCAATGTTATAGTTTTTAATAGTCCAGAGGCTATTATTTTCAGTTTAAGAAGCCTTTTGGATTTGGAAAATTAGTTAAATTGTTTTAAATTTCTCTGGATGAAGGTCTTAGTTGGGTATCTCACAATAACTCACGTCTGTCAATGATTCTATTTTGCCTAAGGAAATTAAGGTAGAGTGTTAGTCTTCTTGAGCTCATTGAGGCACATTTTGCATTTTCTCACCCCCATATTTCTAATCGTGAAATTCTCTGGGACAATTCAGCTGGAGATAATAAGGCTCAAAAGAAATCCATCCTTTACTATCATCTGCATCGGGTCTACATATTCATGCAAGCCACGTTTTTTAAGTATTTGAATATGAACCCTGCATTTATAATTTTAAGTAATTTATTCCTGTACAATAAAACCATTATATGTTTAACTTATGAAGTCATATATAGTCATAAACATGTATATGACACGCATAAAAACCCATATTTCAGAACAACAAACATTTATTGAATGTTAAACTAGATAAAACGTAACAAACACATATTTATAAAGGTTTTCAATTGTTTAATATGTTATTACAGCTAGAACAATAGGCATAACAAATTATAAATAAATAAAATTAGTAGGAAGTGAGCTTTAATTCTAGCATTAAGTTTCCAATGGCGTATGTATACGGGTTTATGTAATATACAATGACGTTGTCAATGCAGTACAATTTGCTGGTTGACAATAAAGGTATCATAATTCTGATTAAAATAGTAAGTAATGCTTCATATTCTTTGACCTGGCTTTATCTTGTTGAAATTAAAAAGAGAATAAATCATAGAATCAATGTTTAGGATTTCGGTAAATAACACTCTGCTATCTATTATAGGTTTTTACTCACCTATAATCAATTTATATAAATGTTAAATGCTATTTTTTACGAGTGTTCATTTTGTATATTTATATTCTCACCATGTATTCGTTATATTTTGTCGTGTGTTCTAGTAATATTTTACTTTGCAATTTTGTTAGTAATTAATACTTTACAAATACATGATCTACAAGAAAATTGTTGTTATAGAATAAAATTTTTAAACACCATATGAACGACGTCATTAGTAGAGGGTAAGTGGGAAGTTCACGCCGTCCCGTGAGGAGTTTTCGTCCCATGAGCAGGTCGGGGGTGGGGGGACTTTGATTTGATTTTGATTGATTTTGATTGATTTTTAATGAGCTTTGATTTGATTTTGATTGATTTTGATTGATTTTTAATGGGCTTTGATTGATTTTGATTGATTTTGATTGATTTTTAATGAGCTTTGATTTGATTTTGATTGATTTTGATTGATTTTTAATGGGCTTTGATTGATTTTGATTTAATTTTGATTGATTTTTAATGGGCTTTGATTAATTTTGATTTAATTTTGATTGACTTTGATTTTGACATTTAAAAATAATTTTTAAATATATTAAAAGTTTATTTAAAATTTAACATGTATTTCTAAATTCTTTTTTATTATTAATAATCAAAATTATAAATAATAAAAATTAAATTTTGAATAATAAATATTAAAAATATTATTTGCAATTTTTTTTTATTAATTAAATATAAATATTTGTAACAACCACATTTAAAAATAATTTTTAAATATATTAAAAGTTTATTTAAAATGTTTTGTTAAATACAAATAATTTAGTTTTTATTACAAATTAAAAATAAAAAAGAAGTTCTTAAAAGTAATTTTTTTTTACTAAGATGGATGGTTCTTTCTTCTTAATGCCAATGCTTCTTGAATTCTCCGTTCATTAGATAATAAAGTTTCTTGCTGCCTTCTTCGATTTTGTTCAATTTGATTAATACGAAAGAGAAAATGAACAAAATTAATAATAAAACTGTGCTCCTGAAAAATACATTTTTATTAATATATAATAAAAGGTATATATCAAAATAAACTAATTTATTTAACTCAAGGTGTTTTAAAAAGTTTTTGAGGACGGGAAAAATTCTCAATTCATGTGAGTTAAATTTCCACAGATACCATCAATGTCTTATTCAATAAAACAACTTTTGTTAAATAAATTTTCTATACTTAGATATACACTTTTGTAAAATATCCTGAAAAAAACATATTTAATAATAAAACTCTGCTTGAATAAAAGAATGTTATTTTAGAAAAGATCTAAGAAGAAATAAATACTACTACACCAAAGGTTAGTGTTTAATGCATGCACAAAGAACAAGATGCAATACGGTATAGTGACCTCTACAAGGGAATGGAAAGGACTGGATAACCGTAAAGACATGTGGGCTCTATTTATTACTTCATTCGTCAAAATAATTTTGTAAAACAAAAATTTAGGAAAGGAAGAGACAGATGTTCTTTGCTAAAAGAAGTTGAGTTTAAAATTAATTTTCAAAAGACAGTTAGTAGAAAACAAATTTTAAATTCAACAAGAGGGTGAATGTATAATTACAGTTATTTGCACACTGATCGTCATTTATTAAAATTCAAACTGAAAGCGGGCTATTTCAAACATCTGTTCGCCATCAAGGTAACGGACTACTAAAAACAGCTGTTTGCGAACCAAATGTTGTACAGTTTTAAAATACTTTTTATTTTTCAATAATACTATCTATAAAACACGTTTTTTTTTAATAATATTATTTTAAAGTATTTGTTTTTAAACTGGATGTTGTATTATGTTGGAGTGTATTAATTCCTTTAGTTTAATTTAAACATTGACTTAAAATAATACACTGAAAGTAACAACAATAGAATTCAAAATAGTAATATGCTTCGAAAACTATTAATTGAGATTGTAATAATCCTAGTAGAGTCAAACAATATAGCAATGATTAGAATTTTTTAATCAATAATACATTTTAGAAAAACAGATAAGTGATTATTATTAATAATCAAAATTATAAATAATAAAAATTAAATTTTGAATAATAAATATTAAAAATATTATTTGCAATTTTTTTTATTAATTAAATATAAATATTTGTAACAAACACATTTAAAAATAATTTTTAAATATATTAAAAGTTTATTTAAAATGTTTTGACGGCGGTGACCACCTGCCGGATCCAAGCGTTATTGATTGTTTCGGAGAATACCTTCGGGGGTTTCCGGAGATTGTCGGGAACCTTCATTCCCTTGTTATACTATATAAAATACACTATTAGCCTTGTTTTACTATATAAAATGCATTATTTTCTCTTATACTCTATAGTAAATCTATACTCCGATTGGTCCATTTTTTGTGACGTCATCCGAGACGGCGGCGACCACCTGCCGGATCCAAGCGTTATTGATTGTTTCGGAGAATACCCTCGGGGGTTTCCGGAGTTTGTCGGGAACCTTCGGCAATCGTCGAGGCCCTGTGTAAGCACACCGGTCGGCGATCAGTTGTCGGCGAGTAGAGATGGGCAAGAACAGTTAATTTCCGGAACAGTCGGAACCGGAACAACTCCAGGAATTGAACTGTTCCGTAAAGCTGTTCCGGAACAGTTTATGAAGAACAGTCAGATTGTAACCAAGACCAGCTAGATTCATCCAACTCCTGAGTGTTGGAACCCTGAGTCTAAGGGTAAAAACATTTCTCTGCCAAAAAAAAAAAAATTATATTTCTAAAGTGGGTTAAATCAATCATATTTGGATAAATTCTTGCTTTTAATACATTTATAATTATACAAAACTGGTTGGACAAATGAGAATGCCAGACAATTAATTAATCATCCATTTATGAATTAATCATCCAAAAGACAAGAAAGTAACATTGTACAAATTAGTTCACATATTTAAATTCAATAAATATTTTAGAAAACTAATATAATAATGAACAGCTACAGAAAAACAAAAATAGTAGATAAAATAACAAAATCAAAACGTAAATTTACCATCAATAATATGGTAAAGTAAATTATAGTACTAAGACATACCATTATTTCCTAAATAAAAAAAAAATAAAATAAAAAACAAAAAAAAAACATGAAAGTACAGCAAATATAATAAAAAACTATACATTATTTTTATAATACAACATCAGGCCTATTATTTGCAGAATTCAGAATAGTTATAAAATACATATATACTTATATACAACTGTTTGGACAAAAGAAAAAGTCTATTGATAACCCAACAGACAAGAAAGTAAAATTGTAAAAATGAGATCCCATGTTTAAATTCAATACATATTTTAGAAAACTAATATAATGATGAAGAGGTACATACAAACAAAAATAGTAGATAAAATAACAAAATCAAAACGTTAATTTACTATGAGTAATATGGTAAAGTGAATTATACTAAGAATCCGATTAGTTTAAACTATTCATTGTTTATTGGCCGGATGTGTGTCGAGTTAGTCTTCAACGAGTCCGTCTTCAGCAAACTGTTCCGGAACAGTCATTTCTATTTCTGGTTAACTGCGTATGTGTGACTCAAACGAGTCCGTCTTCAGCAAACTGTTCTGGAACAGTCATTTCTATTTCTGGTGAACTGCGTATGTGTGACTCAAACGAGTCCGTCTTCAGCAAACTGTTCCGGAACAGTCATTTCTGGTGAACTGTTCCGGAACAGAACAACTAACTCTAGAGAACAGTTCCAATAAGACTGTTCCGTTCTTTTTGGCCCATCTCTATCGGCGAGCCTTCGAGCGTCAAGTACTGTTCTCTCCTGACTCTCTGATTCCTGCCTGCGCAGAACTTCTCTGTTGTTGAGTATTTAGAAAATATATGGTCGGTGTTATCTTACAATTTAATTTTAAACTATTATTTACATACTAAAATTATGTACAATAATTATTTACAAACAAAAATGCTTAACATGTATTTCTAAATTATTTATTATTATTAATAATCAAAATTATGAATAATAAAAATTAATTGATTTTTTATTTTCTTTATTTTTTGTTATTTTATTCTTTATGTAAAATGTTATTTACAATTTTTCTGTATCGGCCACCACCACTGAAGTGTTTTGTTCTTCTCGATCCCGTTGCTGTAGTTGTTCAACTTGTAGTTCTTCAAGTAGACAAATTACTAACATAACCTTACTTACGATCTAAAATATAGCAGGATCTTTGTTGTTTTTTGATTAACGTAGTAGTATCTAATGAAATAATATTTTGATTCACGTAGTAGTAATATATATATTACGATGGTTTCAGATCAAACTCCATTCAGTGTCAGACTGTTGAACGAGACACATCTAGCAGCTCCGCTATTTACAACGCATCTATTGCAACCGTATAGTAAGTATACATAACCTATAAATTCATTTTACTCTCTAGGAATATAACCTAACTTATCTTACCTTCACCAAGATATTGAAAAACATTTTTCTACAGACATTTCTAGAACTATACATACCCGAGTAGATAGATATTGAGAGTTTTACCAAAGTTATTACATAACCTCACTTTTTGAGACTTTATTAATTTTACTTCTCTCCTGACTCTCTGATTCCTGCCTGCGCAGAACTTCTCTGTTGGTGAGTATTTAGAAAATATACGGTCGGTGTTAGAGACAGGCCTTGAGTCCTTGTGATTCGGCCAGTTTTAAACACCGATCAGTCTTTTAGCAAACTTTGCAAGACTAAAGTTTGCTAAAGGACTCGCGGGGGATTCCGTGAGAGTGGTGGGACGCACTCTCGGCCAACTTCGACTTGGCAGCGGATACCCGGGTGGGGCCAGCGTGTGACGCACTGGCTTTTCCTCATAAGGCAACTGCCGTTAGGAGTCGTCACTAGGTTCCCTTAGCTTGCTTTTACCCTCCCCAGTGCCGTGTTAGAACACCGATGTGTCTAACACTGAGCCACTTTCTGGTCTTGTAAATTTTTCCTCATGATAAATAACAATTTCAATATACGTACATGAACTTTGACGCTTTCGTACAAAATCAGTCATACGTCTGAAATATAACCTCACTTTTTGAGACTTTATGCATTGTACTCTCTAGGAACATAACCTAACTTATTTTATCTTCACCAAGATATTGAAAATTATTTTCTACAGACATTTCTAGAATTATACATACCCGAGTAGATAGATATTGAGAGTTTTACGATATTGTGTTTCATTTGTTGCAGATCAGCCATCCTCACAAAAAACCTGCTACCACTCCATCACTTGACTTCGTCTTCCTACGGCAACCGCACCCATCTAATACATGTAAGCCCTTATATATCATTACTGTAGTAGTACCCCTAAGCAAACTTTAGACTTAGATTACCGTTCTCTTTACGGTATTTGCAAAGATTACCTTAATGATCATCTTACTAACACAAATTGTCCATCTGTTTCAGATCATCATGAACCCCAGCCAGGCTCCCTGCCCTAGATGCGGCAAGCTCGTATCTCGGAAGAACATAACTCGCCACCTCAAGAGCTGCGCCGGCCCTACAACAACCATCGAGCCTCAGCGACCTTGCCCTTCCTGCGGGACGATGATTACTCTCTCCAACCGCAGCCGGCACCTCAAGAAGTGCAGCCCCGCTCAACTCAAGAGGAAAGCAGACGAGCCAGCCCCCTCCACTTCCAAGGTTGCTCGCTTCGAGATCGACCCCCAACCATCAACGAGCTCTGAACCATCTTCAGAAAATGCAGTTCTACATTCCATAAGATCTACCGTAGTTTCCGCATTCAATTCTGTCAAGTCCTCGCTGGGAAGAATACTTGGTGGAGAAAAAAGCCTCAAGATTTTAGAGATAGAAAAGGCGTTTGGGAACCGAATGAAAACCTTTATTGTTGAAAATCAGCCAGGTATAAAGGATCCCATCTCATTTCTTAAACAAGCAAGAGTTTTAACTGCAGAAAAAATCCAAAGTTTCGTCATAAATGAAAACATTAAAACAAACTTCATATTTCTGGTTGAGTTCAAGAAACCAGTTGGCGAAATTATCCAGTACCAAGAGATGAATTTCAAAACAAAAAACAACGTCATCCTTCCTACAACACCTATTGAGGAATATATCATGAAGGCGGAAAAGAAACTACTAGCTGAAATGGAAGAGTTTCAAGCAAAGGGATCTGGTTGGACGCTACACAAAATTCTTAGCTTAGAACTTGCTATTAACCACTACGTGCCACTAAGGGGATCAACCTATATAGAGCTACCACTCAAGATTAAGACCAAACTCGCAGTCCTGAACATACGGAACAATGACCAGAAATGTTTCCTCTGGTCTGTTCTGGCTGCACTACACCCCATAGACTACAGAGACCACCCTCATCGAGTTAACCACTATCGACCCTTTGAACATGAGCTTGACCGTCACTTTGAAAACATCAGCTTCCCCGTCAGCCTGGACCACGTCAAGTTGTTTGAGAAAAGATCAGGCATATCTATAAATGTCTATGCTTACGACGACAAGGTTGACATATACCCACTTCTTGTTACGGATGAAGAAAGGGAACGTCATATAGACCTTCTGTACATCACAGAACACAGGAATTCCCACTACGCTCTAATTAAAGATCTAGCAAGATTGGTTAGAAGCCAATTGACAAATCACCATGGCACGACCTGGATATGCAAACGATGTCTAGTGCACTTTGGTCGGGAAGACCTGCTAACTAAGCACAAAGAATATTGCAGTCGTCAAGATGCCTTAAAGATTGACGTCCCTGAGCCCGGAAGTTGTTTAAAGTTTAAGAACTACAACCATTCGATGAGGGTGCCGTTTGCGATCTACGCAGACTTTGAATGTATGCTCAGCCCCATTAAACCCGAAATGGACTTAGACATTGGACCAAGAAGGCAATACACGGTCAAGTATCAAAAACACGAGGCTGTTAGCTTTTCATACTACGTCGTTCGCTCCGAAGGAGAGTGCGAGAGGCCATGCAATTACTTTGGTGTTGATGCCTCCAAGGTGTTTGTGGAACGATTGTTAAAAGAGTCCAAAAAGATTCACTATCTCTACTCAAGACAAGCAGCGATCCCTATGCAGTTGACTGAAGAAGAGGAGGTCACCTTCGTCACAGCTCTACAATGCCACATATGTGGTCAGATACTAGGTGAAGACCGTGTGCGAGATCATGACCATATCTCCGGTAGATTTAGAGGAGCCGCACACAACCATTGCAACCTGAACTATAGGAAACCTCACTTTATTCCAGTGTTTATCCACAACTTGAGTGGGTATGACACCCACCTTTTTATAAAAATGTTTGGTCTAAACAATGAGACTATAGATGTCATTCCGAACAATGAAGAACGGTACATCTCGTATACGGTCAATGTTAACGGAGGTCTAAAGCTACGATTCCTCGACTCCCTCAGATTTATGGCCAGCAGTCTTGACAGTCTGGTTAAGAACCTAACCCTAAATCAGTTTAAGCACATGTCGAAATATTTCACTGGTGACAAGCTCCAGCTTCTGCTGCAAAAGGGAATTTTTCCATATGACTATATGGACAGCTTAGCCAAATTTGAAGAAACTGCGCTACCTGAGAAGAACAACTTCTACAACCAGTTAAACATGAGCCATATTAAAGACGAAGATTACCAACACGCCATCAACGTGTGGAACACTTTCAACATAAATGACATGAAGGAGTATACGCTTTTGTATAACCAGACTGATGTCCTTCTGCTGGCAGATGTAATGGAAAACTTTAGGGACGTCTGCATAACAACGTACCAACTCGATCCCGCCTGGTATTTTACGGCTCCGGGTCTGGCATGGGACGCCATGCTGAAGATCACTGCTATTGAACTACAACTGCTAACCGACTGTGACATGATTCTTATGGTTGGGGAAGGCATTAGAGGAGGTGTATCACAATGTTCAAACAGATATGCAAAGGCTAACAATCCTTATATGGAAGACTACGATGCAAATAAGCCTACCACGTACCTGACTTACCTAGACGCGAATAATTTATACAGGTGGGCTATGAGCCAGTACATGCCCTACGCTGACTTTAAATGGGTTGAGAATACCAACATTGATATCACTCAAATACCAGACGACTCTCCTATTGGCTACATATTGGAGGTAGACTTGGATTACCCCCGAGAGCTACATGATGACCACTCTGATTTTCCACTAGCACCCGAACGAAGAGCGCCACCAGGATCTACCCAGAAAAAGCTGCTTACCACACTCTCTACAAAGAAGCACTATGTGGTACACTACAGAAACCTAAAATTGTACTTATCATTGGGCATGAAACTGAGCAAAATTCATAGGATAATAAGTTTCTTACAAAAGGACTGGTTAAGGACCTACATTGACTTAAACACCTTAAAGAGAATGCAAGCAAAAAATAGCTTCGATAAAGATTTCTACAAGCTCATGAACAACAGTGTTTTTGGTAAAACGATGGAAAACATCCGCAACAGAGTTGACATCAGGCTTGCTACAAAAGACAGACAAGTGGAGAAATGGATGGCAAAGCCCAATTTCAAACACCGTACCATCTTTACGGAGCAACTGGCTGCTGTTCATATGAGCAAAACGAGGCTATTGTACAACAAAGCTATATATGTAGGCATGAGTATACTGGACATCTCAAAAATCTTAATGTACCAGTTCCATTATAATGTAATTAAAGAAAAATATGGAGATTGGGCACAACTTCAATACACCGATACCGATTCACTAACCTACTTAATTGAAACAGAAGATTTTTACGCTGACATGAAAAGCATGATAGATCTGTTTGATACAAGTGACTATCCAGAACCAAACAGATATGCAATACCTCGAGTCAATAAAAAAGTGATTGGAAAAATGAAAGATGAACTGAATGGACGTATCATGTTTGAGCATGTAGCACTCAGGTCTAAAATGTATGCTAGCCAATCGGAGAACAATCCGGAAGATCCTGAAGATGATGGAATAATCAAGAAATCGAAAGGTGTAAAAAAAAATGTCGTCAAGAACCACCTTACGTTTGAAGACTATATGGAATGTCTAAAAGATCGTGTGGACAAATTTTGTTCCATGAATACGATTCGCAGCTATCGTCACGACCTATACAGCGTGGAACTAAATAAGGTATCTCTATCAGCTACGGACGATAAGAGGTATATTTTAGAAGACGGCATAAGGACACTACCATGGGGTCACTACTCTATCCCCAATGACACCATGCTCAATCTAACGATTGAAGAAGCCTTATTGACAGAGTAAGGAGATAGGTGGGAGCACAAGAGTGCAGGAGGTAGCAAATAGAAGAAGGTCGGCTACCACTTTCCGCAGCGGGGAGGGGCTGCGGAATCCCGTAAAACCAATGACCTGCAACGCCCAATAGACCTTCAAGAACCGGCAACGTCCAATCGACCTTCAAAAAACCGGCAACGCCCAGCCCAGGTATAAATACCCCTCACTCACAACGCTCGTCAGTGTGTACTTGGATACTCTATCAACATGTACGGAGAATCCGACGCTATTACCGAACAAACACCCATCCTGGACGGTGACTGCAACCCAGTCGTCAAGCAGGATCCGTGGGAAATCTACAAGGCCTTTATGTGGCTAGAACATGATATTAGTAAAAGATGGTATGCTCAACCACGTGATGAATTCGAAATGCAATGGTACGAAGAGGACATGAAGTTTATGCGTGAAGAAAACCCGATAATTAACCAGCATTGGGAGTTGATAAATTCTGAACAGAAATATCTCCAGGCATACCTCGACACTGTGGATTGGATGGACCTAAAGATGTTTGTACGTGGAATCCATTACAACAGGGAATGTCGTAAAAGAAAACTTGCAGATGTAGAAATGGAAAAGCACATAGCGCAAGAAAAGAGACTGCGGGAAAAATTTCATACTTACGTTTCCTTTACCTTTTATGAAAAATAGAAACAACTCACTTAAGGGAGCACAAGAGTGCAGGAGGTAGCAAATAGAAGAAGGTCGGCTACCACTTTCCGCAGCGGGGAGGGGCTGCGGAATCCCGTAAAACCAATAAATATTTTGGTTTACAACAATCTTAATCAGTTATGAATTGGACACAATTCAATCCAGTTATGAATGTGAGAGAAACCATCGCCAAAGAGCTACACGCTCCAGCCAGAAGAACATTTCCCACCAGACCTGTGGAAGTCAAAGGAATTGACGATCTGTATCAGGCTGACTTGGTGGAGATGATACCATACTCAAAGTTTAACAAGGGCTACAAGTACATTCTCACAGTAATCAACTGCTTTACCAAATACGCTTACGCAATACCAGTCAAGGACAAGTCTGGACAGGAAATCGTCAAGGCTATACAACCTGTTTTGGAGGAGAATCGGATGACGCATCTGCAAACCGACATGGGAAAAGAGTTTTACAACGCTGGATTCGCCAAGCTAATGAAGAAACACAACATTAATCATTACTCTGTGTACAGCGAGAAGAAGGGAGCCATAGTGGAGAGATTCAATCGTAGTCTCAAGTCTCTAATGTGGAGAAAATTCACAGAACTAGGCAATTACCAATGGATTAAAATCCTACCCGACCTTTTGGAAGAGTACAACACGAGAAAACATAGAACAATTGGCATGGCACCTTTTGAGGTGAACAAAAAGAACGAAGATTTGGTCAGACGAAACATAAACAAGAATAGACAAAAATATAAGAAGAAGGAAAAGATCGAGTTCAAAGTGGGTGACAAAGTAAGGATAAGCAAGTATAAAAAGGTTTTCGATAAGGGATACCTACCCAACTGGACAAACGAGATTTTTACTGTGGAAGCGGTGCGTCCAACTGTACCGACTACGTATCACCTAAAGGATTACCGCAACAACATGCTTCAAGGAAGCTTTTACGGAAAAGAACTGCTCAAGACCAGACACGGAGACGTATACCTGGTGGAAAAGGTGTTGAGGAAAAAGGGTAACAAAGTGCTGGTTAAGTGGCTTGGCTTTGATGGTACTCACAATTCGTGGATAAATAAAAGTGAACTTGTGTGAATTACTCAGTTTGAGCTTAGACATTAACATGATGACAGAAATTTAAGACACATATACGATGATCATGTAAATACTGACATGTCTTATGGGAGATTCAAAGAGTTGTGTGCCACCGCATGGAACAGTGGTAAGAACAAATTTGTTGTAGTGGACAAAGAACGTAACATTGACGATGGTAGATACCGCGTCGGACTCGACGAGTTTATCAAAGTTTTACAACGCCATGCTGAAGGTTAGTTTTAGCCAACCTCTCGTGACAAGAGAGTACAATCTACCGATGAATGAGGATCGCAAATCATTATGGCAACAAATGACGTTAGACAGGCTACGTTTTAAAAGGCGAATAGATACGTTGGAAGAAACTATTTTGGGCCCACTCCTTTTGCTGCATATTGCGAAGCAGAAAGACTTGGAAAACAGGAAAACATGAAAACAGAAAAACAGAAAAACAGAAAAACATTAAAACAGTAAAACAGGAAAACAGAAAAACAGAAAAACAGAAAAACAGAAAAACAGGAAAACATGAAAACAGAAAAACAGGAAAACAGAAAAACAGGAAAACAGAAAAACAGGAAAACAGAAAAACATGAAAACAGAAAAACAGGAAAACAGGAAAACAGAAAAACAGAAAAACAGGAAAACAGAAAAACATGAAAACAGAAAAACAGGAAAACAGGAAAACAGAAAAACATGAAAACAGGAAAACAGAAAAACAGAAAAACAGAAAAACAGAAAAACAGAAAAACAGAAAAACATGAAAACAGGAAAACATAAAAACAGAAAAACATGAAAACAGAAAATAACCTAAGGGGATTCCGTAAGAAGAGGGATGGGAGCACAAGAGTGCAGGAGGTAGCAAATAGAAGAAGGTCGGCTACCACTTTCCGCAGCGGAGAGGGGCTGCGGAATCCCTTAAAAACCAATAAATATTTTGGTTTACAAAAATCTTAATCAGTTATGAATTGGACACAATTCAATCCAGTTATGAATGTGAGAGAAACCATCGCCAAAGAGCTACACGCTCCAGCCAGAAGAACATTTCCCACCAGACCTGTAAACCCGGGTGTTATTACCCCACGCTGATTTAACCCAGATTTTATTAACCCACATTGTGTTAACCCGGATTTTGCTAACCCACGTTGATTTAACCCGGGCTTTAATAACCCACGTAAGGTTAACCCAGATTCACCTGCATTGCTATAACCCGAGTTAGCCCAACCCAGACTATAAATAGAGTTGTTTATGGAAGGGAGTAGGAAAAAGAATAAATTGCTTCCCCCCACCACACACCTAGTTGAGGTTATATATATATAGGAGTTGTACACATACACCTAGTCACTCTGATTTGAAGACTCGCACAGAAAACACCATTACAATGAACACAGACTTGAGAATAATTATGTTTCAAATTAGATTGTTAAGACCAGTATGGTGTTCCAGTGATGAGGAGAAACTTTCAGAAATGAGTCAAATTGCAGAAAAAGTGGAGGAATTAAAATTTAAAAAGAAATTTACAGTTGAAAAAAGTTTTGGAGTACATTTTACTGAATGTATATTTGTCAAACAAATTTGGAGAATTCCATCCGAATGTCATTGTTCCGAAATCAAGCTTTCTGAAGAAAGATTTATAAGACTTTTTAAAAGCTTGTTTTGGAAACCTAGTGAACGGGACACTTACAACAGACTGCTTGATATGCTGTATGGAGTGGATGACAACACATTACCGGAGATGGAATATCCAGTAGTAGATCTCACAGCTCCGTTAATTGAAGAAACAGAGATAAACTGAAGGAGAGTAGTCAACACTGCGGTTTAGTTTTAAAATTTACTTTTGTAACATATGTATTTGTAAAATATTTATTTGTAAATAAAGTTGGAAAAAAGAAAAAAGAAAAAAAAAGAGAGAGAAAAACTTCTTGCACAGAACAATTTCTGGAAATAGAAATTGTTCTGTGCAAGAAGTTTTTTTAAAAACACTCCTCGTGACCTTGAAATCTGTGACGTAATACTAAAGTGCGGGAGCTGACGTCATCACCTATTATATCTGTTCCTTAATTTTTAAATAAAACGTGTATTGCGGGTTGTCTAGTGTGTTAAGTAGGGATTTGAGGATACTTAATGATTGGGTATTTTTAACGGAAGTATAGGTAGGTAACGATGTATGTTAAAGGAAGCCGTAGATGAGTACATGAAGGTAAGAGCGATGTTAACTGTGTATTAAACATTCAGAACAATTAAATTCAAAATTAATTTAAATAGGTAGGCTAACAGTACGTGTGAGAAAGATTACGTGTGAGGGAGGCAACCAATCAGAGCGTAGCATTTGGGTGTGCGCCAGACCGGTAGCCGACGGGTGAAGAGCGTACGAAGGTAGCCGACAGTCACCTGAAGTACATGTATAAAAGACCACCATCTTTTTACATTTTATATAGTATAACGGAGGAAAGGTTAGGTTAGGAGTGTATTTTATATAGTATAACAAGGGAAAGGCTGTCATCTTTGATCTGGTCTCGTGACCGCTCTCGACCAAACAGAGGGCAGAAAAGTGAGGTTGATTCGCCCATATATATTATCTAATAACAGGAAAACAGAAAAACAGAAAAACATGAAAACAGAAAAACAGAAAAACAGAAAAACAGGAAAACAGAAAAACAGAAAAACAGGAAAACAGAAAAACAGGAAAACAGAAAAACATGAAAACAGAAAAACAGGAAAACAGGAAAACAGAAAAACAGAAAAACAGGAAAACATAAAAACATAAAAACAGAAAAACAGGAAAACATAAAAACAGAAAATAACCAGAGGGGATTCCGTAAGAAGATGGATGAGAGCACAAGAGTGCAGGAGGTAGCAAATAGAAGAAGAAGGTCGGCTTTAGCGTCAGAGACGCATTCACTTTCCGCAGCGGGGAAAGGAATGCGCGTCAAAGTCTGTCCCATAGAGTATAGATTTACTATAGAGTATAAGAGAAAAAAATGCATTTTATATAGTATAACAAGGCTAATAGTGTATTTTATATAGTATAACAAGGGAATTTGGAGGGAAATGTGAGGTTAGGAAAAGTGAGGTTAGAAAATTTGGCGGGAAACATGGGCGCCGCCATCTTGGATGACGTCACAAAAAATGGACCAATCGGAGTATAGATTTACTATAGAGTATAAGAGAAAATAATGCATTTTATATAGTAAAACAAGGCTAATAGTATAACAAGGGAATGAAGGTTCCCGACAATCTCCGGAAACCCCCGAAGGTATTCTCCGAA
The DNA here is from genome assembly GCA_035578905.1 of Stictocephala bisonia. Taxonomy (NCBI): domain Eukaryota; kingdom Metazoa; phylum Arthropoda; class Insecta; order Hemiptera; family Membracidae; genus Stictocephala; species Stictocephala bisonia. The sequence continues at coordinate 3,051 of JAQJVL010000191.1, read as the reverse complement.
ACAATCAATAACGCTTGGATCCGGCAGGTGGTCACCGCCGTCAAAACATTTTAAATAAACTTTTAATATATTTAAAAATTATTTTTAAATGTGTTTGTTACAAATATTTATATTTAATTAATAAAAAAATTGCAAATAATATTTTTAATATTTATTATTCAAAATTTAATTTTTATTATTTATAATTTTGATTATTAATAATAATCACTTATCTGTTTTTCTAAAATGTATTATTGATTAAAAAATTCTAATCATTGCTATATTGTTTGACTCTACTAGGATTATTACACTCTCAATTAATAGTTTTCGAAGCATATTACTATTTTGAATTCTATTGTTGTTACTTTCAGTGTATTATTTTAAGTCAATGTTTAAATTAAACTAAAGGAATTAATACACTCCAACATAATACAACATCCAGTTTAAAAACAAATACTTTAAAATATTATTATTAAAAAAAAACGTGTTTTATAGATAGTATTATTGAAAAATAAAAAGTATTTTAAAACTGTACAACATTTGGTTCGCAAACAGCTGTTTTTAGTAGTCCGTTACCTTGATGGCGAACAGATGTTTGAAATAGCCCGCTTTCAGTTTGAATTTTAATAAATGACGATCAGTGTGCAAATAACTGTAATTATACATTCACCCTCTTGTTGAATTTAAATTTTGTTTTCTACTAACTGTCTTTTGTAAATTAATTTTAAACTCAACTTCTTTTAGCAAAGAACATCTGTCTCTTCCTTTCCTAAATTTTTGTTTTACAAAATTATTTTGACGAATGAAGTAATAAATAGAGCCCACATGTCTTTACGGTTATCCAGTCCTTTCCATTCCCTTGTAGAGGTCACTATACCGTATTGCATCTTGTTCTTTGTGCATGCATTAAACACTAACCTTTGGTGTAGTAGTATTTATTTCTTCTTAGATCTTTTCTAAAATAACATTCTTTTATTCAAGCAGAGTTTTATTATTAAATATGTTTTTTTCAGGATATTTTACAAAAGTGTATATCTAAGTATAGAAAATTTATTTAACAAAAGTTGTTTTATTGAATAAGACATTGATGGTATCTGTGGAAATTTAACTCACATGAATTGAGAATTTTTCCCGTCCTCAAAAACTTTTTAAAACACCTTGAGTTAAATAAATTAGTTTATTTTGATATATACCTTTTATTATATATTAATAAAAATGTATTTTTCAGGAGCACAGTTTTATTATTAATTTTGTTCATTTTCTCTTTCGTATTAATCAAATTGAACAAAATCGAAGAAGGCAGCAAGAAACTTTATTATCTAATGAACGGAGAATTCAAGAAGCACTGGCATTAAGAAGAAAGAACCATCCATCTTAGTAAAAAAAATTTACTTTTAAGAACTTCTTTTTTATTTTTAATTTGTAATAAAAACTAAATTATTTGTATTTAACAAAACATTTTAAATAAACTTTTAATATATTTAAAAATTATTTTTAAATGTGGTTGTTACAAATATTTATATTTAATTAATAAAAAAAATTGCAAATAATATTTTTAATATTTATTATTCAAAATTTAATTTTTATTATTTATAATTTTGATTATTAATAATAAAAAAGAATTTAGAAATACATGTTAAATTTTAAATAAACTTTTAATATATTTAAAAATTATTTTTAAATGTCAAAATCAAAGTCAATCAAAATTAAATCAAAATTAATCAAAGCCCATTAAAAATCAATCAAAATTAAATCAAAATTAATCAAAGCCCATTAAAAATCAATCAAAATCAAATCAAAGCTCATTAAAAATCAATCAAAATCAATCAAAATCAATCAAAGCCCATTAAAAATCAATCAAAATCAATCAAAATCAAATCAAAGCTCATTAAAAATCAATCAAAATCAATCAAAATCAAATCAAAGTCCCCCCACCCCCGACCTGCTCATGGGACGAAAACTCCTCACGGGACGGCGTGAACTTCCCACTTACCCTCTACTGTCATTAAATTATGTAAACGTATTAAATAGCCTTTTTTTACTTTACCAGTTTCTTACTATTATAAGAAAAGCTAATATCACTGATACAATTTGTTTCATAAATATTTAAATTATATTATAGTTAGAATAAATCTAAGAGAACTACATCTTATGTGGATTCGGAAATTGTAAGCATTCAGTTATTTTCCCTCAACAACTACCTCAGCTGAAATCAACATGGGAATTCCTATTTACAATGACTTGTTTTTTTATGTTTTTTGTTTTACTTTTCAGTTGTATGCTGAGGAAACATCTACATTAAGAAAAGTAGCAGAAGTACAATAAAAACAGTTGTAGTTTTATAACTCTCTTAGTTTCACAGAAAACTAAATTTTTATAATTTACTGTACTTTTTGAACGATTTACAATTTATATAAAAATACCGTAACATTTTACTATATCATATTTATTTTATTATTTATAATATTTTACTTTATTGAGCAATTATTACAAATCATTATCAGTTACTACAAAATAGATACTTACTACATATAGAAAAATACAAAAAATAGATAACTACTTTACATGAAGAAGTTTGCTAATATACATGTATCATAATAAAACATACGAATATATATTACATTTTTATTTATTACTTTACATTTGTATTACGAGAAATAAAAGTAATTTAAATTCACTAATTACACTTTTCTTTCATTTTTGAGGAAGCTCTTCTAATGCTGAAAAACCTAAGAATCTGTCGGCAAATGAGGTAGACAGCAACCGCCAAAGACACGAAAGTTGCCAAGATGACCGCAAGTACGTCCAATAACACCAGCTGGTACCAGGACAGTTGGGTGGAGGCAGGCCGCAGGTGAGCGCCTCCATGCCTCAGGACATACTCAGTCCAGTACACGACCGTCTCTGCAGGCGTCATTGGTCGGTCTCTGAATATACTTGAAAGTCTCTTTACATTAGTTTTGTACCTAGGAACATAAAATTATGAGGCACCTATACTTGAATAATAACAATTGGAGATAAATTATATTCAATTAGTTGTTTTCAGCACCCATTAATAATGGTAGAAAACTT